>JAQQPM010000008.1:1800000-2152500 GCA_029339225.1 Phyllachora maydis | reverse complement strand
CGCACAGAGAGCCGTAGTGAGCACTTGGGCATGCCGCCATGCCATGCCATGTCGAGACGGGCCGTTTTGCTGACGACAGACACAGCTCGCCGAACACGCCGCAGTCGCGGCTCGAGACCATCCAGGCCCTGCTTCTCCTCTTCGCCGTCGGCCTGTGGGGCGCCAAAGCGATCCTGCACGAGGCCTTGTCACTGCAGAGCCTGCTCGTCCTTCTCGTCCGCGAGGACGGGCTGTTTGTCGAGTCCAACGGAGCGGTCGAGTGGGAGACGTGGGTCCGGCTCGAATCCAGCAGCCGGACCAAACTGCTTGCCTATTGCTTCTCCAACCTGGCCAGCATTGCCTACAACACCCCCCCTCTGCTGCTGACGTCCGAGGTCAACGTGTACCTGCCCAGCCCATCTCGGCTGTGGCGGGCCGAGACGGGATGGCAGTGGCAGGAAGCCCGGCAGTCGTCGTATGCGAACATGGACATGTCCCTGCCAGCCGCCTTTTCGAGACTGTTGCATCGTCCCTCACAGGGACCGGCGTCGGCCGTGACGTCGCTCGGCAACTACGTGCTGGTCCATGCCCTGATCCAGCACATCTTCCTCCTCAAGCAAACCTCCCTCACCAGCCTGTCCCCCTTCGACGTGCACCGGGGCCTCAAGGCCGAAGACGTGGAGGAGGTGAGCCAAGCGCTGCGGCTATGGACCATCGACATCGAACAGAACCGGCAGCTGCGCGCAAGCGAGACGGGACAGCAGACGCAGACGCAGCAGACCCACGGGGCCGACCCCTTTTCCGACGAAGGGCCCATCGCCTTCAACTCGACAGCCTTGCTGCGGCTGGCCTACATCCGGCTGCACACGGAGCTGAACCCGAGCCGGAGTCTCGAGACGCGCGACACGATGCAGATTGCCTCGGCGCTGAGCAACGCGCCGCTGCTGGTGAGGACATCGCGGCTGGGCCGGGCCGTCATCCAGGCCATCCATGCCTTGTCCATGCTTGTCAAGGTGGGCGTCAACTACGTGGCCCGGACCCAGTCGCTGGAATGGAGCATGCAGCACTCGTGTAAGCAAGCCGCGCCGAACCTGATTCCCCCCTCTACGCCGCTCGCTTCCTGTCCTACTGAACAGCCGAATGCGTCGTAGTGTGCAACCTCGAATGCGCCGTCCTGCTCTCCAAGTGGCTGATGACGCTGGCCTCCCTCGGACCCGGCGACCCACCCCCGTCGGCCGAGGAGAAGAACCTGCTGGAGATGGTGCGGTGCATGCTGGACGAGACCGAGTTTGCCGTGCCCATCGACCCGTCGCTGTCGGGCCCTGCTGCTGCTGCTGCTGCTGCTGCTGCTGCTGCTGCCGCCGCGAGCCGTCACCACCACCAACATGACCACCAGGCGGGTGCGCAGCCGTCGCTGGACATGTCGGTGGCGCCCGATAGCAACAAGCTGCGGCAGCTGGCGGCGGCCGTCATTCGCCTCTGGGCCGAGACGTTCAAGGGCACGCACATGTTCGAGATTGTGCGCATCATGGGCGCGGGCCTCGAGGGGTATGCGGATCTGATTGGGAAGCCGCACGACCGGACGCCGCTGGGGAGGATGTCGTCGAACGGGGGGGACATGACGTGATTTTTTTTTTTTTTTTTTTTTTTTTGGTTTGGTTTGGTTTGGTTTGAATTTTTCTTCCAATTTTTTTTTCTTTTCGATTTTCTTGTTGTGGTCAAGGCGACTTTGTATAGCCAGACCGGCAATGTGACATGAGTGATGCAGGCGAGCGTGTAGATGTGTAGCGTAGAATGTGTGCAACCTGATTGAGTGCTTGACAAATGGAAATAACTATATTCGCGGAAATTCACCACGGGCCATGACGAAAAAAGAGAGAAAAAAAAAACAAAATTAAAAATCCAAATCCAAATCTGTTGGGTGGGCCAGCGCAGGTCAGGCCATACTAGACCGAGCTAGGACCCTGTAACCTGGCACGTAGATGTTATGCCCTACCATATTTAGGCCAGCTTAAGCATCTTAGCTCTAGGATAGAGTTTGTATAGCAGCCTAGAATAGTATAACGCACCTACTTCCTCTATAGGTTATAAGCCCCTAAGCTTCTGAAATTAAAGCTATTTATAGTCCGAGATACCAGTAAAAGAGCCTAAGTAATCTAGAAGCCTAAGAATATATTAGAAGTAAAGCTAACCCTTAGGGAAATCCCTAAACTAACTAGGGAACAAACCTTTAATTATTGGAAAATGATTATATAAAGGTATCTTGACTATTATAACCTCTTAATATATATTAACAACGTAGTAAAGGTAGTAAAGAAGGGAGATCCTTTCTATAAGAAGAAGATTATCTAGGCTAACCTAATAGTTACTTCTTTATTGTCTATAGGTGTAATTATAACAATAACTAATGCTAGCTAGGATTCGTCTAAGGCAAATCTCTATAAAATGTATAATAAGATTATTATAACTATACTAAAGACTTCCTCTAATAGTGTTTTAAATACCTTTATCAAGCTGATCTATATTGACTGTAAAACCTTTAAGTCCTTTGCTAAATTCTATAAAACGTTCTAGATACTAGTTAACAAGCTATAACATAAAAAGAACTATGCTATTACAGATTCTACAGTAGTGCTATATACCCTTATAGGCGTATATAAGGCATACCCCCTGGAATATATACTTTGGTCTAGGGATCTCAAAAACAGTACTCTTTTGTATAAAAATCTAATAATAGACTTCTCGGAACTAGCGCTTAAGAAGAAGGACGTAAATCTCCTAGTACTAGTAGTTAATAATAGTAGTAACAAGCTTACTAATAGTAGTAATAATAATAAGAAGGTCTCTAGAAAGATAAAGTATACTAAGAAAGACTATAAGAAGGAAATCTAGGAATCTACCTAGGTCTATTATAACAGCTATAGATATTATAAGCAGAAGAAGTATGATTTCTACTACTAGTATAAGCCTAAGAGAATACTAGATACCTAGAGGCTTAAAGAGCAGGCTATAAATAAGAAGAAGGAAAGAAAGGTAACGTTGTCTACTATAAGGCAGAATTCCAACCTAGGGCAGTAGAGTATAGCTGGCCTTTTCTTTAGGTATAACTTTATAGCTGCCTAGGGTTTTTAGAAGAGCTCCTAGCGTTACTAGAAGTAATACTAGTAACTACTAAAGTCTAATAAGCTTTTAAGGTATCCTATATCGACTATAATACCCTGATATATAACTCGGGGTACTTATAGACTACATTTAACAACCTAAAGTAGTTTATTGAAATATATCCGTTATTATAACCCTTTAGGTTTACTATAGCAAATAGATCGATAGGGGAAGCCAAGTATATTAGGGTAGTAAGAACAAGGACTAAGGTATATAGTATGCTGGTTACTATAGACCTAAAACAGTACTTTTATATATCCTTAAGTCCTATTAACCTTATCTCCTTTAGTACTCTTAAAGAGGAGGGTATTATCTTTAATAGCTATAAAGACTATCTAGTAATAACAAGGAATCCGGAAATCTCTCTAGCTAAACTATCCTAGGTTAACAACGTGGCTGTTATCAAAGTAGTAGTACCTAAAGAGATACAACTTAGTATTAACAACGCTATCCTTACCTCTATCAACTATAACGTTATATATCAACGACTTTTATATACTAGTAAAGAGACTATCTTAAAAGCCTATTAATATATTAGAATTAAGCTATTTAGTACAACTAATATATTCTATAAACCTTATATTATAGGCAAGGCAATAGACCAACTAGGAACATAGGTACCAGTAGAGTATACTAAACCCCTAGGCTTTATAAGATATAATGTAATATTATATAAGGAAGAGGGTTACCTTAGATATCTCTATAGCCTTTACTTTGTCAATATCTAGTTAGGATACTACTAGGTTAAGTTTCTAAAGAAGAAAGGAGAAGCTTTTCCAGCCTTAAAGGAATAGATCCTTTATTAAGAACGCTAAATAGGGAGAAAGGTCAAGGTTATAGGACTTAATAATAGCCCGGAATTTAGGCTTGCTATATATCAGTTCTATAACTCTAAACTAATAAAGTAGGTAAGAGAATAAGGCCTCTAGCTTATCATTATACAACCCTATACCCTATAGATAAACGGAAGGGCAGAGAGAGCTAGGCAGGTTCTTCTTAATAAAACCTATACTATAATACTAATGTATAAGATACTAGAAGTCCTCTAGCCCTTTATAATAGAATTAGTAACGGTAGTTAGTAACCTGCTCTCTATAAGAGCAAACCTGGAATTAGAATTACTATAGTTAAGATATACTAAGGTAGTTAACCTTCTAGAACAAGTATAAAAGCCTTAGATATAGCATTTAAGGACCTATTTCTATAATACGTATTACTATGTAAAACCGAAATACCGCTAGGACTATAACAAATTCGCTATAAGAGTAAGGAAGGGTAAGCTTATTAGTTATACAGATCATTATAGCAAGATTTTCTGGATATAGGATCCAGATCTTAGTAAAGTTGTAAAAGCCTCTACTATGTAATTCCGCAAAAAGGATTATCAAGAAATAACCTAAGATAAGGCTGATTATAAAGTTATATTTACCGACTTATCAGTCGCTAAGGCTTATAAAGCTATAGGTAGTAGTATTATAATAGAGGTTATTAAACCTCTAACCTAAGAAAGGAACCCTTTAGAGATACTAAACCTAAGAAAATCAGCCTTAGAAGATGACTTTACTAAGGAAAAAGAGTATAATAGGTACCTACTATTACTAACCCTAAGTGTACCTTAGTTGCCCTTAAGTTTAATAAATCAAAAGACAGTTCTACCTTAAGTATATCTAAATAAACATTAAATTGATAAAGAGAAGGATAATAAAGGATAGAAGGACTAGTTCTTTAATACTAATAACTAGGAGGATATTGTAGAAGAAGCCCCTATACTACTATACTACTTTCTCGCTACTAAAATAGCCTACTCTAAGCCTCTTAAAACCGCTTAATTTAAAGGGGCAGGCAAAGAAAAGAGATAGGATAAGCCTAAAGACCCCTCTTCCTCTTTACTACGCCGTTCGAATTGTAAAAAGAAGTCGATATTTAACGGCAAATATACTAATTACAAGGTATACCTTCTTCTAGATAGAAAACAGTACCCTAAAGGCCTGATTCTCTTATCGACTAAGGTAAATAATATCCTAAATAGCCGACTTAATAAGGCGCTAAAGAACTATTATAAGGCTTAACGTCGTTCGGAATTCAAGGAAATATAGAAACTAGTAATAAGGGCATAGCTAGATACTCTAATAGAGAAGAAAACGTATAACCTTATTAAGAAAGAGAAGGGAATAACGATACTTCTAGGGAAATAGGTATATAACTAGAAAACAGATCTGAAAATAGGCTAACCTATTATAAAAGTATGTTAGGTAGTATATAGTAATTTCGAAAGAGACTTATAGATATCCTAAGATCTCTATACTACTGTTATAAGCAGTATATCCTTCTGTATTTTCTTAGCGATTATAGCGATTAGGGACCTAGAATGTCGTTAATTCGATTTTAAAAGTGCTTTCTTAAATGTAAAGATCCTAAAAGGGTATACCTACTATATAGAACAACTGCCTAGCCTAAATCTAGATAATAGTAAAGTATAGCTCCTCGAGAAAGCCCTATATAGTCTAAGACGATCACTACTCTACTAGTTTAACGCTATCTTGCCAGAACTTAAGGCCCTAGGGTTTAAACTGTTCGAATTAGATATGTGCCTCTTACGCTATAGCCGAACAGGAGTACTACTTCTTCTTTATATAAACGATATACTGATAACGGTAAAGACTAATAAGGAGATCGATAGCTTTCGTAATACTATCTATAGTATATATAAAATCAAGGATCTTAGTATTATAGAACGATATCTCAGTATAGATATTATTAGGGATAGGCCTAATAGGGCAGTCTATATCTCTTAGGCTAGATATACTAGTTCTATTATTAAGAAATATAGCTATAACAGCCTTAATCTAGTAAAGACTCCCTAGCTAACGGGATTCAATCTACTAGTAATATAGGAGGGTAACAAAAACAAGGTAAAGCAATATAGCAAGCTAACCAGGGTATTAAACTACTTAGCAGTAAATACTAGGCTAGATATTATATATATAGTATCTAGGTTGTTAGAAGCTAATAGTATACCTTCTCTAGCCTACTAGGACCTAATAAAGCACCTCTTTAGATATCTAATAGATATGAAAGACCTATATATCGCCTTAGGGGGTAGGCTAGAAGAGAAAGACCTAAGACTCTAAGCCTTTGCTAATACCTCCTTTGCTAATGATCTATATACCAGATACTCTACGGCTAGGTATGTTATATTTGTAGCTAGAGGCCTAATATACTGGAAAACGAAGAAGCAGTCTTTTATAGCTTATAGTATAATAGAGGCTAAGTTTACGAACCTTATGCCGGCAGGCCTTTCAGTACAATAGATCGCGGAGTTGCTATGTAAATTTAGGGCGCTATAGGCATATCCACTACTCCTATTTACTAATAGCTAAAACGTAAGAATCTATGCGTTAAACCTGTAAAATAAAGCCTAAATAAGGTATATCGATATTCGATATAAATGGATAATTAATAGGGTAGCTAAGGGATATTTCGACGTAGAATACATAAGGACTGCTAATATAATAGTAGACGGTTTAACGAAGGGCCTATAATAAGAAAAGCATATAGCGTTTATAAAGGGTCTTGACTTAGTAGTAAAAACGCCAAAACACTAAGAATAACTATTACGAGATTTGCTACTTAAGCTAAAGGGGCGTATTGGGTAGGCCAGCGCAGGTCAGGCTATACTAGACCGAGCTAGGACCCTGTAACCTAGTACGTGGATGTTGTGCCCCACCACATTTAGGCCAGCTCAAGCATCTTAGCTCTAGGATAGAGTTTGCGTAGCAGCCTAGAATAGCACAACGCACCTACTTCCCCCATAAAATCCAAATCCAATTCCCCCTTCCTTCGTTCCCTCAACCCTCTCTCCCCCCAGCCACAGCCACAACCATGACCTCCCCATCCTCCTCCCCCCCCCCCAGCCTCGACCTCTTCGACGACACCGACTTCTACCCGCCCACGCCGCCGCCCACGACGGCCTCGTACACGACGGCCGCGGGCGAGACGCTGACGCTGCGGCTCGTGGGCCACAGCCCGCTCGAGGCCCACCACCTGTGGAACGGCGCGCGCGTGGCGGCGGCCCACCTGGAGGCCCACGCCGCCGCCCTGGTCGCCGGCCGCGCCGTGCTCGAGCTCGGCGCCGGCGCCGGCCTGCCCAGCCTGGTCGCCGCCGCCCGCGGCGCCCGCGTCGTCGTCGCCACCGACTTCCCCGACCCGGACCTGCTCGAGAACCTGTGGCGCAACGTGCGCGCCTGCACCCTGCTGCCGCCCGCCGCCGACCCGGACGCGCGTGCCGGCAACATCGTGGCGCGGGGCTACGTGTGGGGCGCGGACCCGGCGCCGCTGCTGGCCTGTGTGCCGCCGGCGCCGCCGGGCGAGGAGGAGGGGCAGGAGCAGCGCAAGTTCGACGTGGTGGTGCTGGCGGACCTGCTCTTCCGGCACTCGGAGCACGGGCGGCTGCTCGACAGCGTGGGCGCGACGCTCAAGCGGGCGCGGGCGGCGCGCGCGCTCGTCTTCTTCACCAGCTACCGGCCCTGGTTGGCGCACAAGGACCTGGCCTTCTTCGACCGGGCGCGCGCGCGCGGCCTCGCCGTCGACAAGCTGTTTGAGCGCCGCATGGACCGCCCGCTGTTCGCCGACGACCCCGGCGACGAGGAGGTGCGCCGCACCGTCCTGGCGTATGCCCTGCGCTGGCCGGACGAGGCCTGTTGCGCCTGAGTGTCTGACGGGGGGTTGCCTTGGGCCTATCGGGCACGGCGAGGGACGACAAGGCAAGGCAAGGACAGGCACAGCTCGGCCGGCGGGCCATGGTCAAGCGGAGACGGGGATGGCACCCGCCCCCACGCAACTAAAATAAATACCCTTCTCTCACCCTGTACACTGCTTTGTCCTCGGGGCAGCTCCTCCAGCTCCTGGCCACCCTAGCCGCCGCCTGCGCCCAACGGCGCGCTCATCGCGCTCGACCACGGCAGGACGCAGCCACGAACCGACCGCCCGGCGTCGTAGAGAGTCAGTGTGCTCCTCTTCCTGTACGCCATCCTTGCCCTCGCCCTCGCCCTCGCCCTGTCGATGCAGCACGCCGGCACCCGGTCCAGGGCCGGGTCGACGCCGCGGCTGGCCTGCACCCTCCAGCCATGGGGGCGGCGCTGGTGGCGGACGGCATGCGCCGGCGGGGGGGGGGGGGGGCAGCAATTTTCGAGGCCGCCATGTTGGAGTTGTGGATACGAAGAAAGCCTCAGCCAAACCGCTGCTTCGCCAGCTCCCGCAGCATCTCCACCGTCTTCT
The DNA here is from genome assembly GCA_029339225.1 of Phyllachora maydis. Taxonomy (NCBI): domain Eukaryota; kingdom Fungi; phylum Ascomycota; class Sordariomycetes; order Phyllachorales; family Phyllachoraceae; genus Phyllachora; species Phyllachora maydis. The sequence continues at coordinate 2,144,082 of JAQQPM010000008.1, read as the reverse complement.
CCTCGCGGGCCCTGTACGCGCGGACGCGCTCCTCGTGCTCCGCCGCCAGGGCCCTGGCCATCTCCTCCCTGCGCATCTCCCGCTCCGACTTGCGCTTCTGCGCGCTCACCAGCGCCCTTTTGTACTCCTTGACGCCGTCCTCGCCGCCGAGCAGGTCCCCGCCGCCGACGCCGTCCTCGCCGCCGCCGGGCGACTTGTCGCGGAAGGCGCGCATCTTGTCGTTGACGGCCCGGCGCTTCTCGAGCCGGCGCTCGCGCGTGCCGGGCTCCGCGCGCGGCACGAGCTCGTCCAGCGCCTCCTTCTGCAGGCGCCGGTCGGCGCGCCGCGCCGCCCGCAGGTCGCCCGCGCGGTCCGCCGCCGCCTCCGCGTCCAGCTCCGCCCGCGCTTCCAGGTCAAGGAGGGTGGGAATGCCCGGGCCGCGACGCGATGGGTGGCGGTTGGACAGGGACGACTGCTGGCTTGGCGGCAAGGCAGGACCGAAGCCGTCGTCGTCGTCATTGCTGCTGTTGCTGCTGCTGCTGCTGCTGCTGCTGCTGCTGCTGGCGTCTTGGCTGCCCTTCTCACGATCCATCGTCTCCCCGGTCGTGCGGTTCGCAGGCGATTCCTCAATTTCTCCCCTCGCTTTGCGATAATCGTGCGCCACGCGCTGGAACATCTCGGGGTCATACCAGCCCTCGGCCAGCTCACCGCGGTTCCACATGCCGACGAACCTCTTCCAGCGCCCGCGCAGCTCCAGCTCGGGCAGGCAATCGATCGAGAGACCCTTGTGCAGATCCAGGTAATACGCAAGCAGCGGCTCGAATACGGACAGTTCCCGCCGCGACAGCGCCCGCGCGTCAAAGGGCAGTGTCGTTGCGGCGTGTGGAGGGTGCTGCCGCGGCGGTCGCGAGTGGTGTCGTCGTCGTCGTCGTCGTCGGGGGCGATGCTCTGCTCTCGTGGCCGTTCCACCCGGTTCCGGCTGCGGCTGCGGCGCGGGGGCAGGCAGAAAGTCGAGGGCTGTCATGCGCCGGCCTCTGGGGCGCGACGCTGCTGCTGCTGCTGCTGATGGCAGCTCCTCGCCCTCTCGTTCCCATGGGCCACCACCACGGTGCCGGCCACGGCCAGGCACGGGCGACTTTTCGGACCGTCGTCGGGATGCTGATGGTGATGCGTCCGGCCCATTCCTTATTGGGGACCGAGATCGCGAGTCGTGCGGCCTGGCTTCCCTGTTGTGCATGTGGGCATGTGTAGAGAGGGGCAGGTGGTAGTAGGCAGAAAGAGTCCGAGGATAGGTAGAGACGCGGGCCGACGTGAACAATTTCATTTCCCAGGGCAAAAGCACAGACCGAAATTTTCATTTCCCAGGACAAAAAAAGCACAGACCGCTGCCGCATTCACCGAGTTCAACCAAGATACGAACGTCCCCACTTTTTCACTTTTGACCGGCACAACGACATGCCCCACTTCCCACTTCGCAGTCACCCCGTCTCGGCCCTTGTTTCCCTTTTCCACACATACTTCGAAGTCCGGGTCGTCCTTGGAAATGAAGGCAGTACATGCACTACAACCACTACTGCGGCCGAGTTGCTACAAATATGCCCTGCCCCATCCGGCCCCCCATCCAAGCCGTCCCTCGTCTTCACCACGCCGAGTCTCTTCCCCCGTCCACTTCCTGACGATATGTCTCTCCCCTGGTGGTGGTGGCGGTGGCGCCTTGGGTAGCCTTGGTTTTCAGATGACTTCATAGCACGTTGTGCAGTAGTATGTATATATACATATATATATATATATATATATACCTTTGTCTGTATCCGACAGATAGGCTTGCCATGCACCCGCAACCTTGTCCCACTTGCGCGACTTGACCTTCCGCGGCCCTTTCCACAAGGCGCAGCGCCCCCCGGCCGTCGTCAAGTCGCCCCCGGCCGGTTGTGCACCTCGCAACCATCGCACTGACAGCCCGGCCCGCAGAGACAAGCGGCATAGTTCCCGTCACATCCGTCGAGGCCCAAGGTCGGAAAGCCGGTCCCGTCGAACGGCATGTCGAGGAACAAGAAGTCGGTCATGGGCAGCTGCTCCTCGTTGCTGATGCCCGACGCATCGCTCGGCGTGTGGGCTGTCGGCGGCGACGGCGGCGGCGGCTCCGTCGCCTTCGTGTCCGTCGTCAGCGACACGGGAATCGAGCCGCGGTGCGGCGGTGCGGCCGTCGCCGTCGCCGTCGCCACTTCGACGCCGTCGTGGACGCTGCCGTCGGTCTGGCCGTTGCCGTTCACGTACATGTCAGCACCCTGGGGGATGGACCCTGGCGGATGCGCCGTGGCCGCCTCGTTGGCGCCCGTGTTTTCGTACGCGTTCTGGATGTACGCAAGGGTCTCCGAGTTGTACGGGTGCGCCAGGCACCCGATACACTTGCAGCCCGGCCCGCAACTGCACTGATGGCTCGTGCCGGCAGCGCCTTCGTTGGGCGCCGGAGCCATTTCGCCTCCGTTGCCGGGGAGCGGAGGCACCAGCGTCATGCTTTGCTGCTGCGCGAAGAGCTGCTGCCATATCGTCGGGTTGATTGGGTTCTGCCAGCTCCCATACTGCGCGGGATAAGTAACAGTGGTCAGCTGCGGCTGGTACGCCAAGTGCTGGAACTGCCGTGGCACAAAGCCGTACTCGTCCTGCCGTGGGACCCCACTGCCGGCTTTCGCCTCGGCCTTCTCCGCCTTGTTTTTCGCGCCGCCGCAACTGCAACTGCCGCCCGCATTGGCACCGGCCGCCTTCGAGGTCGGAAACGGTTCCGGCATGCTGATGGATTGCACCTTCACCGAGCCGTTCATCGCCCCGTCCATCGACGTCGTAGGCCAAGACGGTATCGCTGCCGTCATGGCCGAAAGGGGGCCGAAATCCTTTGCTTCCTGCTCCGATTCCGACTCGTGCGCGTGCGAGAAGGTAAGCGGGCGTGCTGGACTCGGCAGTGGAGCGGTGATGGTGTAAGTCGACGAGGCCACGTTGCCATGGCCGTGCCCCAACTGGAGCCTGGCAGGGTAAGCACCAGCCGGGAGACCATCCGCGTAGGCCACTGTTGCTCTTGACCGAGGCAGCTGTGTGGACGCTACGCCCCCGTTGAGGACCGGCGAGACCATGCCTGGACCTGCAACACTGTAGCCATTCAGCACATTGACCGAGGTCGGGTCCACCCTGTCCATGTTGATTTCGAACGAGTGTACGGACTGCTTCCGGGCCCCCTTTCGGGCACTAGACGGTGTTTTGGCGACTCGGTGATAGACCGTGTTTGGCCATGCCGCTACTGTGATCGGGCAAGCCGTCATCTGCATGGACGGCTCCAGTTCCGTGTCCTCGGGCTCCTCCTCCCCAGGGCCACACGGGCACCTTTTCATCTTCGGTATGGCGACGCGGACCCCGCCGCCGCACGTACATGGCCGGCCAGGGGCGCATGCGCACGAGCTCAGCGGCCGGCCAGGCTTGCGCACGGGAACCATCACTCGCTCCGAAGCGTGAGTGCATTTTGTCGAGCGATGGCCACGGATGCATGGTCCACTGGGCGCGTTCCGGTCAGTGGAAAGGGGGCAACTGCCGAGTCTGACAACGAACACGTGCATTGAAACGTCTGCGATACACAAGAGGCAGGTGGTGCGGAGCGGGTCGGGACAGTGTTCGGCCAGAGGGACAACTCACCAGGCCATCTTTTGGCCGTTTATGAAGGGCATCTTGGCGTCTAACGGCTCGCTGCCTTCCCACCGGTCATCGAACGAGATGTTGCAGGCATAAGATGGCCGGGTGATGAGCTCTAGCGACCGAGGGAATCGCAGCTTCTGAGGCGCCTGGAAAAACCGCTGCAGTGAGCCGTGACTCGGCCAGGACAAAAGGTCTGCACCCGATGAACTCGCACCCGATCCCGTGTGCTTCTTGTTCTGCAATGCGCAAAGATGATCCTGGGTCCGAGCAGGGTGGGTTGACAAGGGTGACACGGCGTTGCCGGGATGTGCGCAGTAACGAATCTACGGCTCCGCGTCGGTGACGCCTGGGCGTCGGCGAGTCGGCGAGCCGCGACGTCGTCACCGGCACAAGGCCGGACGGGGCTGAAAGCGGCCGACTGACAGGGTCGCTGACGGAGAAGCCGCAGCGAGTACAGGACAGCCGACGCCCTGGCCGCGTGGAAAGCGTAGTGAGACCCGACAAGCAAACCGTCCTCGTGGGGATAGCACAAGTGGGTGGCGGCGGTGTGCCGAGCGTGCCGAGTCAGTGGCAGCCTGATACTTGCTCAACAAGATGGGTAGGCAGTCCTCGCCTTCTTCCGGCTGCAACCCGTGAGGCCTCGAGACCTTGGTGCGTCGAGCGTTGAAATGCAGCCGATGACGCCCAGTCACGGACGATAACAGCCAGAGCGGTAATGAGTGAGAGACGCATACAGGCGCAGGCGCGTATAGGACGCTCAGGGTGCCGCACGAGCCAACTGACTCGCCTTGGGGATGATGATGGATGGGACCGTAGTTAGATCAGCCCCCGAGTCCTTTTTTTTTCTTCCCTTTTTTTTTTTTTTTTTTTTTTTCCTTTGGTGATAATTTTCCTGGTGCGCGCGCGGCGGTCACGATGTGCTCCGGAGTGCCACCACCTGTATGCGAAGGCGGGCGGTTACGGTATTCCGAAGAGGCGTCGTGATATGGCGAAGACGGGTGGGCCGTTTGGCCTGGCGGTACTGCAGTCACGCACGGAACCTCTTCCGCGGTTCGTATGCCGTCTGTCGAAGGAAGACGACGTGTAAAACAAGCCCTGTCAGGATGTATACGGAGTACGAAGCACTACGCACAGCTTCTTGGGCTCGGCTCTGGTCGTTTCGGTCGCTTCAGTCTTCATCGTCAGATGCGAAAAAGGAGGCCATGCTCCGCTCCTGCGGGGTCGTCTGAGCAAATTTTGATTGGCGGACACGTGGGTTCGTGCGGGTCGAGCCAGTTTACTTGCTCTAGAGAACTTGGTGTAGGTAGAGAGTCTGACTCCTCGTCAGCGCGCGAAGGCGGCCGGGTTTTGTTGCCATGGTCCCCTTTGGCGCGGCTGATGTCCGCAACGAGGTACTTCGTATCATTGGTGTACTTCGTATCATTGGGAAAACTCCGTTCTATCAACTGCAGCAGATCTGGAAGGGCGCTACTAGGGGACGCAAGGCCTGCCGATCAACCGAGCCGCCTGCTCACTGACAAGTGACTGGCGATGCCGTAGAGACATGTTTCTGGAAACTCCATGAGCTCCGTCTTGTCCTCCGTCTGGTCCTCCGTCTTGTCCTCCGTCTTGTCCATCTTGTAGGCGCCCCGCCTCGTGTTCCGAGCCCCTGGGCTTCAACTCAGACATCGCGTCCTTTCAGAGATCTGCTGGAGTATTTCGTAATCAAACCTGGAGCCCAGCATCGTGTAAGCGGAGCGCGAAGCGCGCCCTGGGCGGGGCCGCGAACGGCAGCAAGTGGGGAGGAGGCTTGCAGAGAGAGAGAAAAAGAGGCACGCTGGCCGGCGGCATGTGGCGCTGGACGGGTGCTCCGTGTTTGACCACCGCGTGTCCAGCTTTGTCGTTGTGGCTGCCGCGGCAGAAGCTGAGGAGAGCTGCCCGCCATCACTACTCTGAACCCGACCCCGCAAACATGTCGACGGCTCGCATCCGCTTCCGCGACGTGGGCTCTGCCGCAACTCTCTCGGCGCCGGCCCGACTTTTCATTTCCGTCTTTACTCTCTTCTTGAGCCCTCCGACCACCGCAGCCTCTTGCTCCGACACCCTCAGCTTCTCCAAGTCCGCTAGAGCTTCACCATCTATGTCTTCGTCGTCAGAGAGCAGCCATTCGGCATCCGAGTACTCCAGTACAGCCCATCCCTCTACCTCGCTGCCGAGGTCATCCGATTCTGCGTCAAGTTCGACGTCCATGTGTGCAACTGCTGAGTCAAATGCGTCATTGCTTTCTGTCGGTGACCCCGATTCGATAGATTTACCACCAGTCGGGGCGGCTGACTCAATGGGCTTCCAGCGCGCCTCATTCTTGTCGGTGCCCTCTGTCAAAGCTTCCTTCTTCGGCAACGGAGGATTCTCGAACGTGCCGACGAAGAGTTCGTGCGTCTCCATGGGGAAAACACACCAACCCTCCCACAGGCTCAAGACGAGTCCGACGCTCCGTTTCCACTTCTCAGCACGAAGCCGACCCCAGTTGTTCCTTTCCGCCATCATACCCAGGCGCTCGAATGTCTTGTGATTCCGAAGCGTCGTTTCAAAAAGCTGGCGGTACCTCCACGCGTGCCGTATTCCACTGGTCGAGGACGACGACAAGATATCGCTGACAACGTAGAGTCCGATAAGACTGGCAGCACTCACATCGGCCTCGTCGGCCTGCATCTTGTCCTCGGTGATGAGGGGAGAAGCCTCTCGATGGTTGCCCTCCTCGACATCCAGATCCCTGGCTTTCTTGCCATTCTCCAAGTTGGCCGAAGTGTAGGCAAACGGCCTGTCCACATTGGAGACGACCATTTCCGTCACTTCGTCTGCTCCGCGGCCCGCGTGTGTGATGGCGAAAGCAGTGATCCGTGCGACGTCACCCTTCCTGACCTTGGTGAGACTCTTGGGTAGCCGAGCCAAAAGGTGCATAAGCTTGCTCTTCTCCAGTGGATCCAGAAAACTTTCGTCTTGTTCCTGATTCGGCCCGTCGCCTGGCCGTCTCTGTTCCTCCTCAGCCTCATCCTCTTCTGAAGAATTGTACTCAGTGTCCGAGACAAATTCATCCACCCCGGTAATGTACTCATACGGGAGGGCCTGCTCGGGAACCTTCCAGGCATGGCTACCCTCGAAGAGTGGGACAAACTTTGCCTGGCCCGTCTGTGATTTGGAACCTGTCACGATCTCCCATAACCGCCATCTGTACCAGATCCCGCCTTCGCTCCGAGCGTCCCAAAGCCAAGCCCATTTTTCTTCGCGTTGGACTTGGGGCCTGGACATGAGCAGCGCCTCGAATTCTAGTCCGTGTTGCAATACGGACTCCAGCACTTTGTGGATCATGCGCAGCTTCCTGATGTCCCCGGGCGGTCTTATGGGCACGTGGAGGATTCCCCCGCTGTTCCATGTGCCCGATGGCGGTCCATAGGAGGACGGAGGCGCGAAGTTGCGGTATCCCCTTGGTGCAGGAGCATGATTTGGACCGGCTTCAGCAACACGCTTCGCAGCAAATGGCTGCGAGACGGCGGCAGAAGAAGTTGCAGAGGCAAGAGCCGTCGATGAGATAGTAGCAGACGACAGGTGTCGATGTAGCGTGAGGTAGTGTCCAAAACCCAGATAACGGTTCTGTAAGAAGCTTACAGCAGCATCGATTTCTGTCGCTGGTGTCTCCCTCGACAGTGTGACTATGGCGGTTGTCGACTTTCGCTCTGTGCCGCTGGGACCAGCTGGCGGGACAATTCGGACGTTTTCCGCGGTGATACTTCGGGGGATAAGCGCCTTGATGGCGGATGTCGATATGTTAGGCGGTAGATTCGCAAGCCGGAGCGTTGGTTTCGCTATCGCCTTCTCTTCTGCGCGGTCATTCGTCAATCTCGTCTCGTCCTCCTCGTCGCTCGCATCGAAGACCTTGGAGACGGAGAGTGGGCCGCCTTCCCCACTGTCGAAGCCGAGTCGTCCGCGAGTGTCTTCTCGATTGCGCTGTGCTTTGGGTCCAGGGCTGTCTGCCGGCCCCTTCTTGCCGAACGATCGTGATCCCGGACCCAGACTCCCCGGACCGCTCTTCATCGAAGCACCTGATGCTCCAAAATGCCTCTTCCCTGCGCTTGGGAAAGCCAATTGAGCTCCCAGCCTGGGCCTGTCGGGGGGGCCAGATCGCGACTCTCGATAGAGGTCATCACCGCCATCGTGGTCGAAACTTTTGACGAAGTCCTCGTAAACAGCTGCTGTTTCGGCAGCTTCCCGCCTGCGCTTAGCCTCCGCATCGGCTTTCTGCTTCTCAAAGGCTGACTGTTTGGTAGGTTTCTGGAGCTTGGCGTCAACGTCCGGAAACTCTGCTATCTTCAAGTTGGCCGACATGGTGGCTATTCTGTGGCGATACCAACACCGGCAGCCCGTTGGTCTTTGTACATGCCAGTGCAGGCTTTCGCAAACCATCGGTCAAAACAGGGTTAGGGTTGAGACCATAAGGCGCTGATGCCTGATGGCCACTGCGAATTGTCGACAGTGGAGAGAGGTAAGTATTCATGGACGGTAAGCTGTCGAGCGTACAGAGCAGAGCAATTCCAGTCAGGCACAGGAATCAGATATCCACTTGAGCTATCGTGTCGTGTGCAGGCTCGCGTACTCTACTTCCTGTAGGGGTATGGACAACCCAAATCATGAGAGGCGCATGACCGGTCAGGTGCCACTGGATCAAGTTTTAAGTTCACTTCACGATCCCTTTTTCCCCCCAGTCCCGTCTCCCCTTTTCCTTTCGGTTCAACTTCATGGCCGCACGTATTCCTCGGACGCATCCCACGCGGCCAACGCGCCTTCAATTCCATCACAAGTCTGAGAGCACGGCCGAAGGAGACTGGAAAGACTTCGACAAACTACGTCAAGGTTCGATGTACTTGAGATCGGAAAGCACGGGTTCTCCTGTTCTCCGCACAGCCTACCCATCCATCCCAACCTGCTAGTCTTTCGACGATACTTGACTAATATCCGTCTTCCTTGTTCATTCCGCAGCCTCGACGCTCACGTTACAAACCACCTAACAATCGAGCGCACTCTCCTCCGAATGCAAAGCGCATATGTCGACTTGCCCGATGCCAGCGATCGACCGACGCAGCAGATTATGTCAAAACGAGGCATTACGATAGCCATGGCTCAGAATCCATTTCATTGCGCTTCTCAGTCACAAGCAGCAGTGGTTAACAAACACAGGCAACACGAGCGAGTGGAACGGGTGGTATCAGGAAGAACACTGTCTCGATTTGCGTGATGACGTCTTCATTGAGAGCCCCATGCGCAGTACCGATGCTATGCCCTTCCTAACAGGTACGTCATCACCGCTTCCATGAGGTGAAGATCCTGCGACGGCCTACCAAGGTATCGCGAGAAGGAAGGCCGACGCGCTCACTTGAGGCGCGCTCAGAGTCTATGTGGTATATGTCACCTTCGCTCCTCGAGCACACCGCTTTGGCGGTCAGAAAAAAACCTCCCTGAGACTAATCGTATCCCAAACACCGTCGCAATGCAGCGAAATCAAGTTGCGGCTCGTAAACAATTTGTTGTACAGTCGAGGCGGGTGATGTCGGGCATGGGATGTCGCACGATCTCAGTTCTTGTGGAAGTCCTTGAGCACGGGATAGATCATCTCGAATGCCTGGTAAATTTCCTCGCGCACTTTGGCGCCGGTGAGGACAATCTTGCCGCTCACGAAAATGAGGAGTACAATCTTGGGCTTGATCATGCGATAGATGAGGCTGAGGAACATCAGATACTTGTCTATAGAACAGAACCAATGCACGAAGAACATACCCAGGGAACAGCTCCGGTTCGTAGGAACTGAAGTTGTGATGCTTGGATGCGAGACCCTCCAGGCGAATCGGGAATTTGATGTCGCAGGAGCCAACGATGTTCTGGATCTTGAAGTCGGTGAACTTCGCGTTGAAGCCGAGCTTCTGGATAATACGCGCGTACTTGCGGGACGCAAGCTTGGAGTCATCCTCGCTCTTGGCACCCGTAACGACCATCTTTCCGCTTGCGAAAATCAGGGCCGTCGTCTTCGGCTCCCGAATGCGCATGATGACGGCAGCGAAACGCTGATTCAAGTAAGCGAGTGGACACGCGAGTCAAGTGACTGCGCGCGGACAAACCTTTGGGTTGTATTCGGCGTTACGAGCATGCAGAGCAATCGTCTTCAAGTCGAGGCGAACCTCGAGGTTGACTGTAGCGACGATGTTCCTTTACGAGAGGCCAAGAGTGATCAGCAAACTGCACAACGAGTCGGCCTAAAGGCGCAACAAGTGTATAGCACAGCCTGTACTCACTGCAAAGTGGGAGTCAATCCAGAGCCACTCTGCACGACCGCTGGCGTCGCGGGAGTCACCCCAGTACCGTTGTTTGCGGTTTGACCCAGCGGACCGTTCGTCACCGGGGCGACCTTGTCGTTTCCGACGGAGGGAGGATTCAAGTCGCTAGCCCCGGGAAACGACAAAGAGCCAGGCGCCGTAAAAGCCTTTGCGGCAGCAGCCGTAGCTGGATGAGTGGTGATGGCTTCCATATTGCAGTTTGCGGGTACGCGGAGGATGTGCTAGCTGCAAGGTTGCTTGCTGCAAAAGTGCTTGGCTCGCGCTGCGTCGAGGATCTGCTAGCAATTGTGTTAGGGAAAAGTCGGGCGGGAAACAGTGATCGGAATAAATAGAGGGGCACAATGGCACGTGGAAGCTGCACAATTCACTGATGATTGGACACGCGGAAAGCTGGTACCAAAGAAACCAATCATCGTTCTTACCCGGTGGGTACCAAGCGAGCTCTAGATGGAGTCAACAAATTAATGCCACTCCGGATTGCTTGCTCGGGTCCTGAGGTCTCAATCTTCCAATGCGAGACTCCCAAGAGGCAACACCGGTTGTTCGTCCGTCGTGGTGATTTCAATCCGCCCAGATGCGCGATCGAATCGAGGGTCCGACGTCAAAATGAACAGGCGCAGACCTTGCCAGGTGGCCCGTGTCCCGATTGAGTCGAGTGCTCAGCGGTCGTCGCGAGTGAGGGTGACGAAGGAGAGAAGCCTGTCTCAGACTACTCAGTCGAAAGAACGCGCCGATCGAAAAGATCGGGCAAAGGCTTTTGGTGAGAAAGAAAAATTACGCCCAGTGCAATGTACTGCGAATGCTGGGTACGATGCGCGGGGGTGGGGGAGAAGTTGGGTGTCCGACGATTAGCACGGACCGGTCGGAGAGTCGGAGTACTGTTACGCGCGAAGGTGGGAGGTGCTCACTCTTATATACCTGTCCCGTGGCCAGAGATGCCTCAGGCACTTACGCTAATAGTGGGGGGCTGCATAGCACTAAGGTTTTCTTCGGCCAATCAACGGGCTACAAAAAGAAACTTGAGGCCCACACAGCCGAAGCTGATATGTACCGGTACTCCAGGAGTCCAGGGGTCAACCTGCGACGAAGCCCGTAGAGATCGAGATGAATCGGACTGTGGCTTTCCACAGGTCCAACATCAAGCCTTCCTTCGAATCGATATGCCCCCTCGTTCGCAACGATAGTTGCAGAGTCAAGGCATGCTGATTACCTCTGCGAACGGCCTCCAATGGCAGAAAGTTCGTGCGATTGCGAGTGCTCTGTTCTGAACAACGTGTCACGGCGAAGTACTTCATGCATAGCAATTTCGGCGCGCGTCCGCATGTGACTGCACGGCTCTCAACGGCGCCACCATCCTGTTCGAGCAATGTCATATGCAACCTGTCAAGTCCATCTTTCAGTTTACCTAGCAATAAAACAACGTCGGTCAACTGCAATCTTGCATCTTACTCGACTCGCGATAAGTGACTGCTGTAAATCATGTGCTGGGGCCTCACCTTGCGACAAGGCGCTAGTGGTCCGTACCGGTACTTCAAAGGACACTCACTTTGTTCATGCCAGCTTGCATGCCACCCCCTGGCTCCAGCCTCAGTATGACTCACATCCCTGCCGGCGAGATATATGCCTTTGCTGGTCCCTAGGTCCAGTCAATGACGCCAGTCCTAGCCTCTCCCACATCGCACATTTCCTACGATGAAGGCGGAAGTTTTGCCACTCTCTGCACTGCCTTCAGAGGTGTGAAGATGATAATTGGGACCCAGCACCGCAGTTGGTGCAAGCCATGCATGAAGAAGGGGGCTAGCTAGGTACGTGTAAGTACCTCTGGTTTGGCATGCGACAGCAATCCGATTGGTTATGAGCTGGGCGCGTTTCTCACAAGCTCACAAGCGCGTCGTTGGGCAGCGTGACACGCGTCGCGAGTCTCCCTTCGCGACTTCTTGACGCGCAGCTGGTTGCGAGTTCCTCCGTACGGAGTGGTTCGTAGGGAGAGTCAGGAATCGGCCCCTGCCTGGGACCTACTCTTTCAAGCGGTACGACCAAAATCCCGGATAGGTCGAGCTACGTACGCCTGCCTCATCAGACGCTGCTCAGCACAAATGATTGAGTTCGACTACCTCCTTGCCCCGTCGTCTATTGAAACTCCTTCAGTGCCTGGTAGATAGAGTACAAATGCATGCGTTGTCAACCTGGCGGTGAGCACCATTATGCTTGTCTGGCACACGTTTTAATGTTGGTTTGCACCATGCGGCCAGATACTTGGCCTTGGCGAAAAGGCGACAAGCGCACAGACCCTTTCAAATGTCAAATCTAGAGGTACAGGCCGGCCCGTCGGGATCGAACGTCATCGCGCAACGCCGTCGCCGCCCCAGGACGAAGTGCTAGCTACACCTAGTCGCTGGCCCGGCCCGTTTTTTTTTTTTTTTTTTTGCAATCGGAATGTTCTGCCACCGCATTCCTCCAAGTCGGACTGTTCCTCTCCCAGAGCGATGTCCGTATCCGCCCGCATCACCTCTGGCGTCTGCCGCCGGGTGGTTCTCGCCAAGCGCACAAGACCACGTCCACCCATCATCGCCCGCCCGAGTGTATCCACGTTTCCGGCTGGCTGTTCTGCATCGCTGCCGCCGACATTGTTCCGTTCCTTCGCACGGGTTCTCGCCGCAGGCCCCCCCCGTGCCTTCTCGACATCACGGCTGAACCGCTTCGCCGACGTGTCCGATTTTGAGTCCTGCCACCCCAGCAGCGTCCCCCGCGAATCCGATGAGGTCGACGTGTGCATCGTGGGCGGCGGTCCGGCGGGCCTATCGGCGGCGATCCGGTTAAAGCAGCTCGCGTCCCAGGCCGGCAACGAAGACTTCCGTGTGCTGCTGCTGGAGAAGGCCAGTGACTTGGGCGCGCATATTCTCTCGGGCGCCGTCATCCAGCCCAACGCCGTTGAGGAGCTGCTTCCCAGGTGGTTGGCCGACGACAACGAGGCGCGCTTCGGCGGCGCAACGCCTGCGGGTGGCGACACGATGCGCTTTCTGACCAAGAAGGGGTCTTTTCCGCTGCCCATCCCGCCGCAGATGCACAACCACGGCAATTACATCGTCAGCTTGAACGAGTTCACAAAGTGGCTGGGCGAGAGGGCTGAGGAGGCGGGCGTAGAGGTGTACCCTGGGTTTGCCGCAAGTGAGGTTCTGTACAAGGCGGACGGAAGTGTCCTGGGCGTCGCGACGAATGATCTTGGCATTGCGAGGAACGGGAGGCCAAAGGAGACGTTTGAGAGGGGCATGGAATTCCATGCGCGGGTGACGCTGTTCGCCGAGGGGTGTCACGGGAGCCTGACAAAACAGGTCATCAAGAAGTTCGATCTCCGCAGCGAGAGCCAAACGCAGACATACGGCTTGGGTCTCAAGGAAGTGTGGGAAGTCCAGCCCGGGAAGTTCAGAAAGGGCGAAATCACGCACTCGATGGGGTATCCGTTGCCCACCGACACCTATGGCGGCGCATGGATGTACCACTTTGGAGACAACTTGGTCAGTATCGGGCTCGTGGTTGCGCTGGACTATCCAAACCCGTGGCTCTCTCCGTATGGCGAGTTTCAAAAGCTGAAGCATCATCCGCTCTACAGCAACGTGCTGGAAGGAGGGAAGTGCATCTCTTACGGAGCCCGGGCCTTGATAGAGGGTGGTTTCCAGTCCATTCCGCAGGTCGTCTTCCCCGGCGGTGCCTTGATCGGCGACTCGGCTGGCTTCGTCAACGTACCCAAGATCAAGGGTACGCACAATGCCATGAAGTCCGGCATGCTTGCCGCCGAGGCGGCTTGGGATGCGCTGAAGGATGGCGATGAGGGCTCGGTGTTCCTATACGACTATGGGGAGTCGCTGCGCAACTCCTGCATCTGGAAGGAACTGCAGGAAGTGCGCAACATGCGACCCTCGTTCCACTCGCCCCTGGGTGTCTGGGGCGGTCTGGCCTATTCCGGGCTCACCGCCTTCGTCCTCAAGGGCAAGGAGCCGTGGACATTCAAGCACAAGCCGGATCATGCCGCCACGAAGCACGCGGACCAATGCCGAAAGATCGAATACCCTAAGCCCGATGGCAAGATTTCCTTTGATATTCTCACCAGCGTCTCGCGCACCGGCACGAACCACGAGGAGGACCAACCCGTGCATCTGCAAGTCAAGGACTGGGACAAGCACACACAAGAAACGTGGCCCCGGTTCCAAGGCCTGGAAAACAGGTTTTGCCCGGCCGGCGTATATGAATACGTGGAAGACGTGTCGAAGCCTCACGGGGTTAGGTTTCAAATCAATGCACAGAAGTAAGTGTCTTTCCTCCTCCTCCTCTTCTCTCCTGCTTTGTGCCGCGCAGCATCACCCTCGTTCTGACCACCGACAGTTGCATACATTGCAAGACGTGCGATATCAAGGCGCCCAACCAGGATATTAATTGGCAGGTGCCGCAGGGGGGAGAGGGCCCGAAGTACTATATGACCTAGGCAGTCTGCCTTTTACGTGATTCCCTTCTCCTTTGAGCTTCAACCGTCCGGTCAGCTTTCCGAGTGAATGCGCGCACATATGGGGCTGGACGGCCCCCAACAGCCGAGTAAACGCTCCCGTGTACGATTCAAAAGGGAGGGCGCTGTCATGTTACATCCTGGAGTCCCACGTTTCCATCAGACCCTCCCTCGACGGCTACCACCGGAGAGATTCCAAACCCCCCCCCCCCCCCCAGAAAAAGAAAAAATAAATCCGTTCAGCCCGAATCCCACGTCCGCCAAGTCCGCTTCCGCTGCGGCACATCCGCCTGGCTAAATCGGTTCAGCTCGGGAATCTCGTGCTTCGAGCCACGCAGCCTCTTGATCATCGCCCAGAAGTCGTATTCGCGGTCCTTCTTGCTCCTGGCCAGGTCCTCGCTCCTCTCTCTCTCCTCGAGCTCCCTTCTCGCATGCTTGGCGTCCCGGCGCGCCCGCGGCTCCAGCTCGGCGATGACCCACGCCACCCTCCGCGCCAGCCGCGCGGTGCGTCGAAAGAGCGCCCGCGCGGCCGCCTGCACGCGCAGGCTGAAGGCGCCGATGAGCGAGGCGACGATCAGGATGGCCGAGGCCGGCAGCGCGATGGCGCCGATGGTGCCGAGCGGCATGTTGGAGAAGTCATCGTCCGACGTGTTGATGCTGAAGAGGCTGCAGAAGAAGCTCAGCGGGAGAAAGATGACGGTGAAGATGGTGAAGATCATGACGCTGAGGTTCGAGCTTGACGCGAGCTCCGTCTGGAGACGAGACCACCGCACGTCGTCGACCTGGGCTTGTCGCTGAGCCATCTCGAGCAGTTTCTCGTACTGTTTCTGCCCATCAGAGGTTGCTGCTCCAACATGGTTTTCATGGACCCATGCAGACTCACATCTTTCCGCGTTGTCTCCACCCGCCTGAGCATCTCGTTTGTGTTTTGCTTGTATCCTTCTAAGCGCATGAGCGCTGCGTCCAGATATGCTTGGCCGTTGTGCGTGAAATCCTTCAGGTCATCACCTGCGTATATCACCCTCATGGTCCTGAGTGTCGCTTCTTGGCTATCAAAGACCTTGAAGAGCGTTGTGAGTTCATCTTCCATGTCTCTGAGCTCAAGGACTGCCGACGTATTTTCCCGGTTTTCACGCTCTGCTCTCTCCAGTTCGCGTCTGTATCGTTGCTTTATCGACACGTGGCTGTTCTCGTCCGGATCGTCATCGTCCGACTCGCCCACAGCAATCTCCTTGAACGTTTGCATGCGAAACTTTTTCAGATTATAAGTCATCCGCTCTGTCTGTGAAGGGTCAGCGGATGACGAGGCTCCTATGCCATGGAGTGAGGTAGACCTCATACCAGCAACCCAATGGCCTCCTCGAAAATTCTGAACACCTCAAGATCAGGATGCGAGGAGCGATCGAGGAGCACAGTGACGGCATGGAACGCGATGAACGCAGCAAGGTCCAGCGCATTCTCGGTTCGTCCAGTGAGGTCACCGTTCAGTTCATTGTATACACTGTTTCGCAGGTCCGCTTGCTGGAACAGAGTTCCCTCTTTGGGCTGCGACTCTCGTCTGGGGAAGAAGGAAGCCAAAATGTCTGCGTTTTCGGAATCAGCGTGGTTACCCGGCAGACGTACTCTGCTATGGGTGCTTACTCTTGTCTATAGCCCAGAGCCAGAGCTGGTCCACCATGAGAACCTTGCCGTCCCGCAAATCGTTTTCCGAGTCGCCTTTGCGCCTGTCGTCGGAAGTGCCCTTTGCTGCGCCTGCTGGCTTAGGCAAGCCGCTGCTCGTCTCGTTTCTACCATGTTTATTTAGCGCGCGATTCCCTGTGCTGTACACTGTTTCGACTTACGAGGATGAAGGGCGGATAGCTTCTCTGGTGAGCTTGTACAACATCTGGTCGTCGTCCCGGGCTTCTGTATCTCCTAATGAAGGATTGCCAAATTGATCGAGAGTTCTCCGAAAATGAACGGGTAGGTCCAAGCCTATGTACTTCCAGATGACTCGCAAGTCTAAAGAGTCAAGGTCTGCTATGTCTTGAGGAACCGGTCTCGCCCGCCCATGTGCGAGCCGACGATTGATGAGCTTGCGGCGCCGGATCATGTTGGAGTACGTGTCGAAGTGAAGATAGGGGAGATACAAATTGAGGCAGTTGGGGACAACACTCGGCGTAGCTCGCCCATTGTCGCCAGGGCTAACTCGCGGCGAAGGGGCCGACTCTGCCTGTATGTAACTGCAAGAGGGCTTGATGAAAGACGGTTGCGACTGGGAATGACGTCCTTGGACGTGCCTCGACATCCAATTTTCGTAGTTGAGAAGTCTAGAGAGATTGAGGCCGTTGGTTTCCGCCAGCTTGTCCAATATCTCCTGAAGTCGTGATCAGTCAAAATAGACCTCTAGACGCGAGGGTGTCAAGTGTACCTTTACCCACAAAGGGTTGGTAAACGGAAGGTGAATCCACATGAATCGTCTAAGCGACGGGTCAGGACGGGAAAAACCAACAAGTTGCTCCTCGAGGGACCGCTCGAGAGCTTGTCTTCGAGCTGGCGAGTCCACCACGCGACTCTCTACCGGCGCAGACGCCGGACCAAAAGTTGTGGCTCTGCCTCTGCCGGGATTGACGCTCGTGGGAGAAAGGTCCAGGGTCGGCTCAGACATGGTGCTCGTTGTCCCGTCGCTGGCTCTACTCGAAGGCCTCGAGAAAATTGGACTCGACAGTGCTGGGATTGTGAGACTGTCAGGGCGCCGCAGAGCATCTGCTGGCAGCGAGCGAGTACCCTCAGGTCCGATAAGTGGACGCGCCGAAGTGAGGGTCACAACGATGTCTGGTGACTGCACCACATCGGGACCTGCGGAACTCTCACCAAGAAGAGGCTTCAACACGTCTTGGACGTTGCTGATAATCCCAAGGCCGTTGCCGCGATCAGCGCTTCCACTTGCCCAGTGCCTGCGTCTTGATGTAGATCGGCGACCAGGCCGAGACAGCGACCGCCTCCTGGGCGCCTTGCTCAATCGTTCCTCGAGACATTTTTCCGCACCTTTGAGCAGAAAATCATTCAGGTGGTGCTTGGTAATGTACAGTCGAATTGCCGGCTCCATATCGCGGTCGGGATCTTCGTAGAAGCCGGTGACTTCTACGTCGACCTGCTCTTCAAGTCGGAGTGGTATGTGCATGTATCTGACGCTCAGTTTCTGTGCCTTTCCGATCGCGCTGGTTAGATCTTCGAGGTACGAGGTCATGGTCCGGATGTTGTCAGGCCCGAAAGACGCGCAGTGCGCATGGTCACTGTCGACCCCGTACACTGTTTCATGTCTGAGTCCCATGATGGCAGACTTGATCGATACAATAGGGGCGCTGAACTGAACCTCGCTCGTTAAGCCCAGGCCGAGTCCTGATAGTTGGGAGTCGACAGTCTCGTAGAAGGTCCACAAACGCAGCTCGCCCGTGAGATCAACGAACTGGTCGTGCATCGAAAGAAGTGTCTTGTTGCCAAGCCGCAGTTCCTCCATCAGAGACCTGGGCAACGGACGGTGCAGTCGAAGCAAGGTCTGGATGCTCTCCTTCAGATGTCTCATGGTCAAATAACTTGACCCTCTGTGGGGTGTTGCTAACTCTGTCAGCAGGGCCCGCTGTGTGTTGGAGGTCGCGGGAAGACTCAGCCTACCAAAGAAACTGACGCCGTGGCAGTTCAATAAGATGGCTCGGTAGTCCTGAATTTTTCTGGCCCATAGCAGGGCAAGCTTGACGACCAGGCCCCCTATGCTATGGGCGATGAAGAACAAAGGCCGCGAGGGGGGCTAGGAAGAAAACACCGTCAGTGACATCACATCTGTGCTCGGGGTTTGCTTTCAAGGGGAGAATCAAGAGTCTTACAAGACCTTCTCGCACGAGCTGCACATGATGCAATAAATCTCGAGCCAGAAGCTCTAGATTTACGCCGTCCGCAAGCGCCCGATGTCTGTACAGCAGAACCCTGGCCGAACTGACCTCCTTACGGAGGCCTTGCCTGACCCAGACATGGGCGGCTCGCGGTAGGTGACGGTTGATGGCAGGGCTGAGGATGGCGTCCCCGGCTAGCTGCTTCAGAGTCGGCTGCTCTCGAGACTCACTTGCCGCAGGCGCAGGAAAGCCAAAGTGGCCCTCCGGAAGTGGCTGACGAGCCCAAGTTTCGTCAGCTCTTGCTCCCGGACACGGCACGCAAACGATGTCGACGGTGGTTTCATTGTAACCTGTCGGCCCATTGACATCGCCGTCCATGTGCGCGAAGCCTGCTTCGGCGTCGTCATGGGCAATGCTGCCCATCGAGCGCGGCCGGCCACCCTCAGAGTGACGCCCGCTCAGCCTACCATCCTCAATGATGTGGTTTGCTCGTCCGTGCTCCTCAGCATCTTGTGATATGGACCAGCGTGGTCTGGGACTGCCCTCCAGCCGGCCTTCTATCCCGGCAATGTCCCTCGTCCAGCTATGGCGTTCGGAATGGGTAACCATGGTGACAGAAAATGCGTTGCCGCATCAAAGGAACAGTCGCTCAGTCTGCAGACGAGCAGGAGACATAAAGAAAAGTGCGACATCTCGCCTTTATGAGTTTGCTGGGCCAAAGGTGACCTCTGGGTCAGCCGCTCACTCCTCAGGCAGGATGATGATGACAGGCGCCCCACCTCCACAGGCCCCATGCAATAAGGACGACATTGGTTCGCATCGGCTGATGACCATGTCTCGCAGCCAGCTCGCAGCTGATCAGAGATCGACCTCCCTGAATGGAGGACCAACAGTGTGTCTCTGAGGCTGAGCACGAATGTACATACTACCTACTGTGGCTTGCGGGCTTTGTGGCTGGAACTTCAGCTTGCGGCGGAGGGGCACGGACCCGAGTGGCTCCTACCTAGCTCACGAGCCGCGTTTTTGAGGTGTGCAAAGCGGGGCTGGACTTGGCAGAGTTCACAACTTTCTGGCCAACTATCACGAAGTGTTGTGCCCTTTTTCCAAGGTGCCATTCAATCCTCTTCGCCTCCAACTTGTCGAAACCCGCGCTTGACAACCCCGAGGCATCCTGCGCGTCCACCTTAATACTCCCGCTCTGCATGCGTCCCAGAGCACCGAGGCGAAGCGTCTTTTCCAGGACGTGGTGGTTCCGAACCTGTCCATCTTCGTCGTCTCTGCCTTCGGTGTACCGAAGCCTTGGCCAGCCATGGCTGACGAGACCCTCACATCTCTTTTTGATGGCTTCCTCAGCCCGTCCCCGGACGCCGATTTTGTCATGGACAGCCTATGGCGGACGAACCGAGAATGGGTTATCCAGAGACTTATTGATCACCACGCCCTGAAACCGATGAACCTCCCGCAAATCTTCGACCATACGATGAGGCAGAAATGGCTCGATGAACTGGCCTACCTTCCGAATGGCCTTGGTCTGGATCTTGCGGCCTACGCGCATTCTCAAAACACGTTGGATCTGCAGCAGTGGTCGCGCAGGAATGCGGAGAGGGGCCTAGAGTACGCTGCTCCTCTTCTGCGGTTCCTGATGATCAAATCTCAGTGTGAGCTTGCTTTCCAGCGTCCTGCCGAGGGCGAGGAGCCAGTCAAGCAAACCACTACGCTGCAGGTTCGGACTGTCGCAGGGCTTTTGCAAATCCTCGAAGAAATCCTGCCCAAGACACCTGTTGCTGAACTCATTATCGTCCAGCGGAGTTGCATCACGGCATACCCTAGACTTATCAACTATGGCGAGGGCTTCGACGAAATTATCGACAAGAATGGCAAAGATGGGAACAAACTGCCTCAAGCAGCCAATGTCAAGATGGAGGAGCATTACAAGAAGATGTACAGTGACGAGGTACAGGTCAAGGATATCGTCGCGATTCTCCATGGCTACAAACACTCGCGGGACCCCCTGGACCAAGACGTTTTCGCGTGTATGATCCACGGTCTGTTTGACGAGTACACTCACTACGTGGACTACCCCCTCGAAGCATTGGCAACGACAG
Organism: Phyllachora maydis; assembly: GCA_029339225.1. Taxonomy (NCBI): domain Eukaryota; kingdom Fungi; phylum Ascomycota; class Sordariomycetes; order Phyllachorales; family Phyllachoraceae; genus Phyllachora; species Phyllachora maydis. The sequence continues at coordinate 2,123,588 of JAQQPM010000008.1, read as the reverse complement.
CAGTGCTTTTTGGTGGCATTATCTCCCATCGACTGATTTCCGATTTGCCCTTGCAGATCGGCTTGGGCATGATCTTGGAGGCCATCCGCGATCACACGCAGGAGGACTCCATGTACAAGTTTGGCTTGCAAGCACTGATGCAGATTTTCGGCCGTCTGCGAGAATGGCCCGGTTTCTGCAAGCAGTTGCTTCAAATTCCGGCGCTGCAAAATACGGAGGCATGGCGCAAGGCCGAAGAAGTGGTACGGGAGCACGAAGAGGAGATGACCCACAAGCGCAATGGGGTTGGAGGCACCGGTCACCTCGGCGGCGACACCGTGTCCAATGGTAACGTGGAGGACGGACTGGGACAAGAGCCACGCGCAACTCCGTTTGCCTCGATCAATCTGGATCCGCTACCGACCAACGTCTCTTTCGAAGACCCCGACGTAGAGGCACAAGATAGAATCCAATTCTTTCTCAACAACCTCACAGAGACAACGCTTACCGCCATGTTTCGCGAGCTCCAGGGACTTGTGGAGGATCGGCATCAGCAGTGGTTCGCCAGCCACCTGGTCGAAGAGCGCGCCAAGATGCAACCCAACTACCACCAAGTGTATCTGGCCCTAGTGGATCAATTTGGGGCCAAGTCTTTGTGGGCCGAGATTCTCCGACAGACATACAACAGTGTGTCTCGCATGCTGAACTCCGAAGTTACCATGCAAAATTCTACCGAACGCAATCACCTGAAGAATTTGGGCGGCTGGCTGGGTCTCTTAACGCTGGCCAGGGACAAGCCCATCAAACATCGAAACATCGCATTCAAACAGCTCCTGATAGAGGCACACGACACGAAACGCTTGATCGTGGTCATCCCCTTCGTGTGCAAGGTCTTGATTCAAGGAGCAAGCTCGAACGTGTTTCGGCCTCCAAATCCTTGGCTCATGGACATCATTCATCTGCTGATTGAGCTTTACCACAACGCGGAACTGAAGCTGAACCTGAAGTTCGAGATTGAGGTGCTCTGCAAAGGGCTCAGTCTGGACCACAAGAGCATCCAACCGTCTGGCGAAATACTGAACCGGCCGCCGGCCGACGATCTGGGAGACATGGCGTTGCACGACACTCTGAATAGTTTCGAAACGCTCTCGGTGAACGGAATCGGCCCAGGCATCGCCAGTGGGCCATCGCCGGAGACGATACCGCTTCCTCCCATACCCGACCTGAGCCCCAATCTGTCGATTCCACAGACAGAGGTGGTCCCCGCGGCCAGGTTGCATGAAATCGTTCATTCCGCTCTCACCCGTGCACTTCAGGAGATCATCCAACCTGTGGTGGACCGGTCGGTCACGATTGCTGCGATCAGTACGCGTGAGATGATCAGGAAAGACTTTGTGACCGAGCCTGATGAAGAACGTGTCCGGACGTCTGCGATCAGCATGGTGAAGAAGACGGCTGGCAGCTTGGCCCAGGTTACCTCCAAGGAGCCACTCAGGGGAACTTTTACGAACTCGATGCGCAGCTTCGCGAACGAGCTCCCACAGCCGCTGCCAGAGGGCATAATCATCATGTGTGTCAACTCTAACCTGGAGTTGGCCTCGAGTGTAATCGAGAAAGCTGCCGAAGAACGTGCGGTTCCCGAGATCGAGGAGATGTTGAGGGCCGATCTGGATGCGCGTCGTCAACACCGGGCCATGCGACCCAATGAGCCATATATCGATTCGGCTGGCCTGAATCGGTGGTCGCTCACGATTCCGAACCCGTACAAGCTGTCGACGAGCCCTAACGGGCTCAATCCCGAGCAAATGGCCATTTACGACGAGTTCGCAAAGCAATCGAGGACTGCTCCTGCAGGGCCGACGTCTTCGCATGTACCGACGGGCTCGAACGCCACAAACAGCATTGCAAACGAAGTTCTTGGGGACCCATACAGCTCCGTGAGCAACCTTGCAACACCTGGAGAGGCAACGGCTCTCTCTTCACTGCCATCTCAGATGCCGCAATTCCCGCTGGGACACGGCGGCGGTGCCGCGCTGACGAACGGCCGACAAGGCAGCGTGAATCCAGTGGATGCTCGGTCAATGCTCGAGCGCATGAACAAGTTGCTCGAGAACCTTGCACAGAGTGCCAAGAATGCACAGGAAGAGCATTTCCGAGATCTACCCAGACAACACCCGGTTCTGGATCTCATCGACGCCATGACCCAGCTCGTCATCAAGACTCAGCAACAGCAACCCGACTTCCCGATCTATGCCGCCGGTGTGATTGCCAACATGCTCTTCAACCACCAGCAAGACAGCTTGACGCTCGAGAGCCTGGTGCAGGTCCTCGAGCACCTCCGCAGGATGGCAGGCGAGGCAGGGAGCCAGCACATCAGAATCGTGATACAGCAACACCCGGGCCAAGCCCTCCTGCACTTGCCTCTGATATCGGCTCTTTTGGCAACTGACCTTCTGGACTGGATCAACATCGACAACGCGTTGGCGGAAGTGTTGCAGAGCAGGAAAGAGGGCTCCATCGAATTTCTCGGTCAACTGATGGATCTCACACTGCTCAGCGAGAGTCCCGTTGCGTTGTACACGGACTTTGTGCGCAGTCTGGAAGAGGCCTGGGCTTGGCTTCTGGAAGAGCCCGGCGTACCCGGGGCGGAAAACTTCAAATCCAAGATTCTTGCGCCGCCCTCTGACGCACTGGACAACGCGTGTCCGGAAACCGCCGCGCTAATCCGCCAAGAGCAGATGGACTACGTCTTTGAGGAGTGGATGCATTTACGCAACAACCCAAATGCCTCGGCCAATATGCTCAAGATTTTTGTCCAACAGATGCATTCTCGCAAGGTCATATTGGGGAAAGACGACTTCTTCGTCTTCATGCGTCAGGCCTTTGATCGCTCTGTTGATCGCTATGAACAGAACAGCATGGCTGGCGGAAGCGCCCGAACAGGCTATCACGCGGTCGATTCGTTGACCAAGCTGGTCATGCTCTACCTCGAATCGCACAATGATGGTCAGGATGGCCAGTCTCCTCGCGCCGACTTCCTGGACTCTGTCCTGGGCTTAGCCATGCTCCTCTTGAACCACCATCACGCCACTCGCGGGGAGAACTTTGCCCAGCGGGTTTTCTTCCGCTTCTTCTCCGTCCTGCTCCACGAGATCGACGCCGTGCTCGAGCAGCTAACGAGGACTGACCGCGAGCAAATACTCCTCAGGTTTTCGGCCTGTTTCCGCCAGCTGTCACCCAATGTGTTTCCCAGTTTCACGTTTGCGTGGATCGAGCTGCTCGGACACCGCGCCTTCTTGCCCATCATGCTCGGTCTGCCCGACAAGGCAGGGTGGCCTGGTTATGCAAAGCTTGTATGCCAGCTCCTGACACTCGTGGGCGACGTGGCGAAGGCAGTCGAGACGGCGCCGGTTGGGAAACACATATATCATGGCGCCTTGAAGCTTATGGGGGTCTTGCAACACGATTTCCCCAACTTTGTCGTGGCCTATCACCTGCAATTTTGCGAGAGTCTACCGCCGCACACGGGCCAACTCCTGAACATGATTCTGGTGGCCACCCCGACCTTTGCCACGAAATTGCCGGACCCGTCGGAATCCAGCTCGAAGACGGAGAAGACGGACAGGAACCTGGACGCACGAGAGGCGGCCACGAGTACCACCGACACCGCTTCTGCGCTCATCCGCGAGATTGGCTTGCTGGACATTGTCGACCAGTGTCTGCAACAGGGGCCGTCAGAAGACGCAGTAGCGCAAATTACGCATGCCTTCAGCGAAAGGGACAGCCGCGACTCATCGTTTGGCCATGTGCCGATCAATGTCAACCGCAAGGCCATCAACGCCGTGGTGTACTACATTGGAGCCTGTGCTGTTGCAAGACTAGCCCCAAAGAACGACAGCCTTGCTATCGAGCCCAGCTTCGCGGATGTGCGCACCCTGCACATGCTGGTCAGCGAGGTCGGACCGGAAACGCGGTACTACCTTCTGAGTGCTATTGTGAACCAGTTGCGCTTCTCCAGTCCGCAGACGCAGTACTTTAGTCAGGTACTCTTGGAAATATTCGGTCACGATATGTCGGATCCCGACGGCATGGACGTGCGCCAGCAGATTGTGCGCATTCTGCTGGAGAGGGTGGTTGGCTTTTGGCCGCATCCGTGGGGCTTGATGGTGACCATCATTGAGCTCCTCAAGAACGACAAGTACATGTTTTTCGAGCTGCCTTTCATCAAAACGGCACCTGAGGTATGGCATTCATCCATCCAGGGAACTGCCCTGCTTGTACTGTGTCTTGCTAACGCGGGTTTCAGGTCGCCGAACGATTCGCGGCGTGTTTGAACAACCGCAACTGAAGTCATGGATGTCTAGCACGGCGGGTCATGACTGGAGCACAACGCTCGGCAAACCGGGTGCAGACACAGCAGCGCGGGTGGCTGATGCCCCTGCGGAGCCCTGCGGGGCCTTGCGCTTCTGCGGCCTGACTGCGAGATACTACCGACTTCATGCTCACTATCTCCTCCGAAGACGAGAACAGCGCGCTTGGGCTGGTTCCTTTTCCCTTATTTTCCATTGTCTCGGGTGGGCATGACTTTGGCCGGCCAAGAATTCTGTCGCTTGTGCATGTGTGCACTGGCGCCTGGTCGCGAGGGGGGGGGGAGGGGGTTTTCTTTTTCCCGCTTCCTTTCATTTCCCGCTTCCTTGAGACTTTCTGAATGCCTAGATGAACCTCATGGAATGGCGTTGGGCGACGGATGAATGCGGGCGCTTTCAGCGCTGGTGGCTCATGGGTGATTCGTCTGTTATATAGGCTCTCACCTTCTTGGAAGGGGCCGGCAAGTCCCCCAAGGAGCGGTCCATGAGAGCCTCGCACATATCCCATTCCCTTTCCCTTTCTATCTGTACACCATGGACATCATCCGGCGCATGGAAGAGCGAAGCCGGCAGCGATGGGTCTCCTGGAGCGTTCTCAGTGCATGTTGCGGCGGACTTGGAAGTGTTTGTGCGACGTGTGTGAGATTACTTGTGTAGCTTCTGTACACCAAACCCATCGGACATAATAGCGTCGTGGTTTCCCTGAGCGCACTATCTTACGTGACTTTGATTACGTTGTGATGATGAAGCTGCTCCAATGCCATGGGTCGGTTGTAAGTAGAACTGATCTCTTGGCGCAAGACAGTAAAACCCGGGGAAGAGAGAGAGGTACGAAGGGTGGTGAGCACCAAGCTAAACTCCGCATACCTACCTACCTCTAGCCTGAAGTTGTCATGTCTCGACCGATCCATACGGGCCTAGCTTGGAAGATTGACGGATGACATTACTCGGGGCGGGCTTAGCTTCTCCGAGCAGGAACCCTGCACACGCCTGGCAGCTGGGCTGCCGAGTCAGGGACGGGGAATTCTGGTGGGCTGGGCTCTCACAAGCTTCGACGACGCTGATTGGTGCAGAAAGGCAGCCAGCCAGGTGGCGAACAATTCAGGGGCAAACGGGCAAGGGATGACCTAAGCTTCGCGGACCCGTGAGACAGCCTGCATTCCGTGGCAGAGTCTGTGATCAGGGAGGTGGCCGTGGATGATCTCGGCAATGACGTGGTAGCAAAGTATAGGGGGATGGATGGCGGGGAAAAAGGAGAAGGTCCCTGAAGCTAGAGGTAGAGAGCAAGCTTGCTTTTTCGGGTCCGAGCGACGCAACGGCCGTATTAAACAAACCGGCCCTGTCATCAAGAATATCCTTGTACCGATTATCTAAGAAATCGCCATCCGTATTAGCGAATTAGAAGTCTGCTCGCACCCTGTAGAGATACAAGTTTACCAAATCATAAGTGTACATGAGACCTCCGCAGGTAGCCCGCTCTCGGTTTCTGTTCTTGGGGAAGGGGGTTTCGAGTTCGTGACGACCAACCAGCTTGCTTTGACTGGCCGAGGCTGTATGGAACAGCCATGGTCCGTTTTGCCCTCTCCGATGTGGTTGGCTAATTCTGGCTAGCGGTAAGCTGCAGCTTGCATGCAAACCGATGATGGTGTCTTGATCGGCACTGCGCTCGCGCCGGCAAAGTGCGTGGTATGTGGGTGACGCACGGAGTCGGAAGAGGTAGGTAGACGTAGTTAGCGGCCTTTCTCTCTCTCTCTCTCTCTCTTTTTTTTTTTTTTTTTTTTTTTTTTTCCCTCTCCCTTTCGAACCCCGACATCTCCCTGCAGGCAGCATTGCGGGTCTCTCTAGCCGGCGACCCCCGCTTCCACAACAGACACCCCCCCCCTGGCCAGAAAAAAGTTCCCTGCGATTGCCAGTCACTCCTGACTTGCCTTCCGGTCGTCCCAACACTTGTGCACTCATCTCGCTCCGTCTGCCATTCTTGAAATTTAGACCCTCTTCTTGTTCCTCGCCATCGCCAAATTCGCCGAGACTGCGTGATCTGTACGAAGTCTTCCCCATCGCACGCGACTCGGTTACTGCCCCGGCTTGACTTCTTGCTTCTTGCTGCCGGCACGAATAACAAGGCACCCGGCTTTCCATCACAAGCGAAACCTAAAAAGTGAAGCAAGCACGCATAGCGGCGTCCCTGTCTCTCGCGCATTGTAGCGCCGTGTAAACCAGCCGCAGTCGCACCTTGCAACCCATCATCTTCCGTCCGCGTCTTGTCCATCATGCCGTACAACACCCGTCGCAAATCGCTGTCTCTGCCGTCGCTGGGCATTCACGTTCCCGTGACCCACGCGGCTCGAGCTGCTGCCGCTGCTGCTGCTGCTGCTGCTGCCGCCGCCGCCGGTGGCCGTTCATCTCAGAGCAGCTTCGCGAGTCCGCGCAGTCCCGCAGTCGCGGCCATGGCTGCGCCGCCAAAACCGTCGTCGCCGTCGAGAGCAGATGCACAGGCACAGGCACAGGCACAGGCACAGGCACAGGCACATGCGACGAAGAGATTGAAGCGCTCGATCAGCGACAGCGAAGACTCGGATGGCGCTCACTCTTCCGAGCCACGGCCCAAGCGACGCGACAGCTCGATGAAGCTCGAGAACACGCCGCCGCCGTCACCACCCGCCGACCCAATGTCTGTCGACATGAACGACGCAGACATGCCCCCGCCGCCGTCAAAGAACATCGACCTGTCGAGTATCGATGATGAAATAGTCAGGGCAGCTGTCGTGCAACTGCAGACAACGGGGAACAGGCCTCATCTTGTCAAAGAGCTCGCTGCCGTGCTTATGCAGCAGCTCAAGATCGTGCAGCAGTACGTCCATGCCACCACCGCCCCCCTTTGCCCGTTCTCTTGGTTTGATGGGTCAACCATGGGTCGCACTCCCCATGTCGGAGCTAACGTCGCTGCTCCGCTCTGCAGGTCTGCAAACCCGTGCGCCATCATCTCGTCGCGGCTCTCGACCTACCTCAAGCGATCGTGCTGGTCCGCATTGTCACCCTGCCCCTTGGCCAAGGAGCTCGAGACTATCCACCCGCGCCGCACGTACTTTTATCTGACGACGTGCCCGCACCAACCGCTACCTGAACCGGCGCATGCTGCCACCCTCAGCCAGCTGGCGCATACGCGTACCATCATATCCCCGAGCTTGTCGAGCGCCGCGTCGGGGTCTGAAGACTCGGAGGAGCGGCGGCGCGAGCTCAGTCCCAGCCCCGAGGTCGACCTCTCGAGCCCCGAATTCGACGACATGGACGATGATCTAGCCATGCCGAGTACGCCGATCGGATCACTCTCCATCCGTGGCTTTGCTGCGGGGGCAACTCGGCTAGGCGGCCACCATGCCCAGCACCACCACCACCACCACCACCACGACGGGGCGAGTGGCGCACGCCACCCGCGTGCCGCGTCGCCACCGCTGGAAAAGGACGAAAGAGAGTTCACGCAGACGGCGGACGGACTGCAAAAGCGCAAGCAGAGCGGCAACATGCTGACGACGCCATCGTTGCACGAGCAGGTCGCCACCTCCAACGAGCTCGACTTTGGCGGCAGGGACGACAGTGGCCTCTTTGGCGACAAGATGCTCCCGTCGGCTCTCAGTGCTGGTAGCGTGCCCATGATGACGTTCGTGTCCAGTCCGGCAATGCGCCCAGCATTGATGCCGCTCAATCTCGGCAAAAAAGACGGCGAGGCGGACGGCTGGGCGAAGCTTGATCAGATGCTAGAGTGGGACCGCAGCCCTGAGAGCATCGACATCGAAGAACTCGATGGCCTGCTGCACGACTTTTAGCGCCACGCCGCTCCCACATTGACCTTGCGGGCTTTTGAAGCAATGCGGTCGAGTAGCAAGCGACCTGTATCCATCTGTGTACGATGCGCGAGCTATTTGGCAGTCTCTCCAGTCGCGATGCTGCAAGCAGTCGACGCATTCTTTTCATCATGTTTGCATCATCATCAAGCTGTGTTACCGTGGGCTGGCGATATCCTCCATAGACGAGGCTGGGTCGATGGCGTTCTGATCTAGCTGATGTGGGTTTACTCTGCCGGCGTTGCGGTGCTTTCGTTGACGACGAGGGGTGGGTTTGCATGCGATGGCATGCGATGGTTGATTTGTGTCCTCTTCACGGGCCGCCCCCGCCCCCTCCCCCCTTCTTTTTCTCCCTTCCTACTACCCCTTCTGCACCGGGCTGTGGTCTGTCGTTTATATTTCGCGAGCTTGGTTCCATGCCCGTCGTATGCTGACCGTCCGACTTGTGGACGGGAGAGGCTGACGGTGTAAGCCTCAATGGCTTCCAACGTGGTATGTTCGTGCCGAAAGATGCTGGCACCTTGGAGACAGTGGTCTCTACTACGTGTGGACTGAACATGAAAAAATGAGCCAAACGATGGGGGGCCGGGTTGGGGTCTTGCTCTCTGTCCTTCATCACCAGGGCCTGGCTGGAGGAGGTGCATGGGGGTCCCGAGTCGATACCCTGAATGGAACCGAGACACTGGGTCTTGTATCACTACTCTACTCATTCATTCTCTTTCTTTCCATCTCTCTCTCTTTCTCTCTCTCTCTCTCTCTCTCTCTCTCTCTCTCTCTCTCTCTCTCTCTCTCTCTCTCTCTCTCTCTCCATGTTGTATCACTCCCGTTTGCGTTCCTCACTTTCATCCTTGTAATTCTTTCCGTTTGACTCCGGATCCGTAAGCGACTCGGCTGGAGCTCGACAAGGCATGTGATGGAGAGAGTTCAGGAAGGGGGTTTTAGGGATCTCAAAGATTGCGACGCAAGATAAAAGAGGTGTGAGCAGTCTATGGCTTTGGAGATCGGGGTCCTCAGACAAGGGGAGCCCTACAAGGCAACAACAAGATAAAAAGCGGGACGATTTTGCAGCAGATTTCACGTGGTGATTGCCCCGGCGGCAGTATTAGTGTTCTTCTTGGTACCCTGCTTGTTGCACGCGGAAGTGCACTCCTCCATGCATGGCAACCAAGGACGACCAAGAAATCCGCACAGCAGGAGCTCGAAGCCCTTTTTTTTACATTTCGTACCTGCAGACTACTCACCAGCCAGTCAGCCAGGTCAGGAGGATGTTGTACCCGTCATCCTGTCCCACAGCACTGTCCAGCCAGTTTTGCTGGTGGCCCGAATCCCCTCGCGTGACTGCGTCAAGGCCGAGTTCACCTTGAGCTCGATCAGCATAGTCGTCCCCGCGTGGTACCAGTTCGGCCTCTCCAGGCTCACGATTTCCAAGCCGGGTATATCCTCCGTCGCCTGCTCCAAGGTGGCAGCAATATCGCGGTTCCACCAGCATCCGTAGCGCTGGAAATGTCTCTGGGCAAACCTGTCCAGAAGCTTCTTGTTGATGAAGTCGTACGAGCCACGGCCGTGCTCGATGAGCAGGATGCGACCTGTGTCCGGACGGACCGCGGCCGCCATCTTGGCCAGCAGCTTCGACGGGTCTTCCACGCTGCAGAGGCCAAAGGTCTGGATGACGGTATCGTACTTGCCGTCCACGGGCGGCGGCACCCCGTGTATCGCGGGAGGCGGCGGGAGGACCTCCTGCGCATCCGCCTTGATCAACCGCAGCCGATGATCCAGCACGTCGACGACCATCTCCACGGCGTCGCGGGCGCGGCCGTCGGGCATCGGCTCGCGCCGTTGCCGGTGCATGATGCGGTCCAGCCCCGGCACCGTGTCGCGCAGATGCTGCCGCGCGACGCGCAGCATGTCGGACGAGATGTCCACGGCCGTCAGGCTCAGCAGCTCGCCGTCGACCTGGCCGAGCGCGAGCGTCCGGGCCAGGTCCCGGGCGCGGCCGGCGCGGGCCAGGTCGGCCATGCTGCTGCTGGCGCCGCCGACGGTCTGCGACCAGGCGTGGCGCTCGAGGAGGCGGCGCACGCGCTCGCGCTCGCGCAGGCGGCGCGCCTCGTCCGCGTCGGCCGCCACCACGGCGTCCCACTCGTAGTACGGCAGGTTGCGGCCGGTGCCGACGGCGACCTCGAGCACGTGGCCGCGCGCGCGCGCCGCCACGAGCCGCCGCAGCGCGCGGATGCCCGTCAGCAGCTCCGGCATGTCCAGCTCGCGGTCGAACTCGAGCGCCGTGCGCCGCGCCACCTCGGTGTCGGGGGCCTGGGCGAGCCGCGCGTCCATGGCGCGCGGGCGGCCCGTGATGGGCTGGTCGGCGGCGCAGTCGGCCCAGAGGGCTTCGCGGCGGAAGGACATGGCTACGCTGCTGAAGTAGAGGCCGAAGAGGACGCTCATGGCGGCGATGCCGCTTAGGGGCCACTTGTACGTGGACCACAGCTCCGGCAGGGATTGCGCCCGGGCCCGAGGGTCTCGACGCGCAGGGGCATCGTGTCGGGCTGCTGGCTTGGGCCGTGTGCTCCGGCCTGGGGGTGGCGGCGTGGGCTTGGCTTGCGTCCATGGCGAGGAGTGCAATGCTCTTCTTCCTGATGGCCCTGCCGTGAGGTTGGATGACGGTGATATCCGGCATATCCTACGCAAAGGAGGGCGAGTAGTGGTGGTAAGTTGCAGTCTACGAAGTAGAAGACGCCATAGTTTCGTGTCGTTCACGGCCATCTCGACAGCGGCCCAAGAAAAACGGCCCCCTTCACGGTGGTGGTAGTGTGTGAGGCGTCATGATCAGGCAAAATTTGCGCCCCACTTGCTTTCTCTCTCTCTACTATTCGTACATTGCTTCCGTCGCTCTCCCGTCCTTGTCCACGCAAGCTTCTCCGACGGCGCGATCCGGTCCGAAAGCCATGTCTCGGAAGCGATGGGGTCACAGCAAGATCTACAGGAGCTCTTGCGCCTGCTCACCGTCACGCGGAAGCTGCCGATGATGCAGGCCATGGGTCAAGTAAAAGCGCTCCAGGCAGCCAAGCTGTTCAGGTACGTACCACATGCATTCGTTCCTCATCGCCCTGGCTTGATTTCAGCTTCTCCTTCTCACTCCTCGTCATCTCCGCCGACGTGTAGTATCCAGCAGATCGCAGAGTCCGACGCGGCCACCGTGGAGTCTGCCATCGAAGATGAGACGTCGGCCAAGGCACTTCAATCAGCCTGCAAAGCCGTCTTGAAGAAAGGTGCCGTCGGAGGGAACAAACGGGCGGGTTCCGGCGCGGTAGACGACCGTTCGGCCAAACGGTACAAGGCCTCGGCATCGAACGACTTGTTCGGCGGAGCCACGGAAATGAGTCCGCAAGAGCTCGAGAGTTTGTTGGAGCTTCCCCTCAGCCTGGACGAGAGCGCCATCGCGGACGCGGTCGTGGAGACAAACCGTGCACCGCTCGTGTTGGCCTTTGCAGTTGAGCTGATCCGGTACACCATGCCAGAGCAGCCACTTTCAAGCCGGTTAAGTCTGGGACAGGCCGTGCTAAGTGCCAATTCGAGGTCGAGAGCCGTCAGCCTAGGGCTGGACCACGGGCCCAGCGCGGACGAGGAGGGATGGGGCCAAGGCCAGCCACAAGTCTCCATCATGGGAAGGGAAGTCAGCGTCCTGAAGCGTGGAGGCTACCGATGGAGCGGTGAGGAGGAAGTGGGCGCGTCCGAGACACCCTCCCCCAGCACGATCCAACCATCACCAGCGGCAAGCACCACGTGGGCTGCGAGCCAACCCCTCTCGCTGAAGAAATCGACCTTCATTGCGCGAGCGGCGCACATGACGGTGCCTTCGCACAAGGATGCCTTGCTGCGCTCGCTATTTGCGGCGAAGCCGCATCTCGAGACCGCTACACACAATGCATGGGCCTATCGCGTCAAGCCATCTGCCGATGCCGGCCCGTCAGCACGACCGCGCGAGGCGTCATTTGACGACGGCGAAACCGGGTGTGGCGACCTGGTGCTGCGGATGATGAGGGAGCTCGACGCCGTCGACACCCTGGTCGTTCTCTCACGCTGGTTCGGCGGGGTCATGCTTGGGCCCGATCGATGGCGGCTGATGCGCAACTGCGTCACCAGCGCCCTAGCAGAGCGGTTGCGCAAGACAGGGGCAGAGGCGGCCCTGGGAGGCGAGGCCGTCTGGGGCCTGGATCTCGAAGCCGTGAGAGCGAAGACGACGTCTCGAGCTGGCTCGCAGTCGCAGTCGCATGGCACGGGTGTAGTCGGCATGCAGACACACAGGCCAGAAGTTGCGAGGAACTACCTCCTCAAAAGCTTCGCGACAGCGCAGGACGAGACGTCGGAGGCAAAGTCGTCCAGGAAGGCGCACAAGGCCCAGGATGACGAGAAGAAGGCCAATCTGGGTCTTGTGCTGGGAGCCATCCGGCTGCTTCTGGACAGCTGGTCCGACCATCTCACGACTGCGGAGTTGGATAAGAGGGCATGGGGTTGGTACAGTTCTGTTCGTCCCAGCGTTGACGCAGGACCTGCCGGATGGGGGGCCAAAGGGAAGCTGAAGCTGCACGACATCTTGAAGCTCCGGAGGAGTCCATAAGCCTCGAGCTGCTGATGTTGCGACCAAGCATCCCGCCGCTCCGTCTTGGCCTACCAAACTCTACGTTCACCTCGAGAGAATGACATGTCACATGCGGTGGGGATGCGGCTGCACACTTTGTCCCCTTGAGGTTGGTCGCACTGCGCCATGAAAACTGATGAAATCCACGGCCGCTCAATGGGTCACGAGCAGGCCGGGCCGTTGTGGGTCCGTGCAAGCTGGTTGGTTGCCGGGTCAACGACCGCCGGACACGGACAATAGTCAATACCGAGAGTATTTCCCCACCCCCCCCCCCCCCCCCCCAGTCCCAATTTCTTTCACTACACCTTTTAATCACCGAAGCGTCAACGACCCCATCGCCACTTTCACGCGCTGGGTTTCTTACATGACAAGAAAGGACCTCTTCTCCTCCATTCAAGTCTGAGAGGTCCGAGAAATCGCATCGCCTCGCGATTGCTGCCGTCGCCCGAACCGGAGGAGGAACCACAGCACTCGCTTCCAGAAGTGGCCGGAGAAGGCAAGATGGCAGTCGCTGCCGAGGGCCCTTCGGTCGCCCTTTCTTGTACGCCGTCCTATCGGGTTCTCTATGCGATGCTGGGTGTGGAGTTTGATGGCTGATCATTGTTGGCTCGACCACCTCTACCTACAGTCGCGAACAATTTCTGGGGCAAAGACGACGCCGGCGTTGCGCCTTTGCTCGAGCGCATGCACTCGGCGAAACAGACCTGTGACGAGCTCCGATCTTTCTACAGCGGTACGCAGAATACCACTCTTGTCCCTGGTGTCTTCGCGCGACGGCCCCGACTAAGCAACCCGATGCCGATGCCCACAGGTCGTGCGTCGATTGAAGATGAGTACTCGCGCAAGCTGCTCGCCCTGTGCAGAAGGTCGTTGGGCTCGCAGGAAACGGGCACGCTCAAGACGGCTCTCGACACGGTCCGGGGCGAGGTCGAGGTCATGGCGAAACAGCACCAGAACATTGCCGCGCAGATGAAGTCGGAGCTGGAGGAACCGCTGGCGGCCTTCGCAGGAGGCATGAAGGAGAGGCGCAAGATTGTGCAGAACACGGCCGAGAAGCTCCTGAAGACGAAGATGCAGCAGACGCAGTTGGTCCACAAGGTCAGTTTTGTCACCACCTCACCACGGAACCGCGATGCCTTCACCGGCCGTCAGTCTAACTGGTTCCGGCCAAGACGCGCGACCGATACGAGCAAGAGTGCCTGAAGATTAAGGGCTACCTGGCACAGGGGCACATGGTCATGGGTCAGGAGGAGCGCAAGAACAAAGCCAAACTGGAAAAGACGCAGATCAGCGTCGCCACGTCCAACGCCGAATACGAGGCTGCAGTCAAGGCGCTCGAGGAGACCACCGCGCGCTGGAACCGGGAATGGAAAGCCGCGGCAGACAAGTTCCAGGACCTGGAGGAGGAGAGGCTGGACTTTACCAAGAACAGTCTGTGGACCTTTGCCAACATCGCTTCCACGGTGTGCGTTAGCGACGACGCATCGTGCGAGAAGATCCGCTTGTCGCTCGAGAAGATGGAGGTCGAGAAGGACATTGCCACCTTCATCCAGGAGCGCGGAACGGGCCAGGAGATACCCGACGCGCCCAAATACGTCAACTTCTGCCGCGGCGACATGGAGACGCAGTCTGAAGTGTCCGAGGATGACAACTATTCAGTCGCGCAGTTTCCGAGAAGCATCAACCCGGCCTTCCGATCGTCGTCACCGCAGCCTTCCACGTTGGAGTCGCACCACGATCCCAACTCGGCGCTGGCGCGCGACCTGGGCCATGGCCAAGCCGGCCCACCGTCGAGCCGGGAAACATCGCTGACGGCGCAGAACATGCCTGTCATGGCGTCGCAGCAGGAACCTGTGCGAGCCAGACAGCAACCTCCTCGCGGCTACCAGCCGCCGCGCGCACAGAACATGGAATACGACCCGAGCGAGTTTGCGCCGGTGCCTCATGAACCGTACCCCATGGATGGCATGACCATGCTGTGCCGGCCGACGGCTTCGGATCTGAGCACGGCGCCCTCGTCTGCGCGACGCTCTAGCAGAGACTCGCACAGTGAGACGTCGTTCTCGAGCCAGGAGCCGCCTCTGGCCGCCCTCTCCCCGGCCAAGCAAGAAGCTCCATTCTCGGCGGCAATGAGCCCGGACAGAGGGACCGTTCTCAAGAAGAGCGGCTTCTTCCAGAATCATAGTCCCTTCAGGCGGAAGAGCACCAGAGAGCTTGCGCCCAACAGCCGCAACACATGGGGTCCGACAACAGCCAGCAGCACCTCGGGCCGAGCCCCTCTGTACGGCCGCGACGGCCGCGACGGCCGCGACGGCCGCGACGCCGGTCCGACAATGCCGAACCTCCTTGCTGGCGGCGCACGCTCGGCCAGTCCGGATCCCATCGACGCAAACGCAAGCCTGGCGCTCAACGTGGGCCAAAACGTCTTCCCCGTACAGACGCCCGATCGCAAGCCGAGGGCAGCCGAGCCGGCGCCGCCTGGCGACGACGACCCCATCGCGCTGGCCCTGGCCGAACTCAGGGGCGTGTCAGGCAGCGGCGGAAAGCAGCCTCTGTCGCGCATGTCGGCCGACCACTACCACGGCATTGCCACGCCAGCGCCCAGCTCGCAGCCGCAGACGCCGCAGCCACAGCCAAAGCCACAGCCACAGCCACAGCCGCTCTCGCGCTCGGTGCCGGTTCCTGGGAGCAGCATGGCGCCGGCCGCCGCCGGCCTCCGCGGGACGCCGCCACCCTCGTATGACCAGCAGGTGCAGCGTCTCGGCGTCCCGCCGCCGGCGGTGACGTCGCGGGCCATGAAGGAGTCGTCGCAAAAGTTTCAGCAGCAGACGCGCAGCATGTTCGACAACCGCCGGCCGGCCTCCGGAGGGGCCTACGGAGCGGCGCCCATGGACCCCCGGGCAGGCTCCGGAGCGGGTTACGGGGCGGCCGCCCCCACCGGCCACCGGCCATTCCCCGAAGGCGGGTATGGGGCGTCCGCTGGCGGCATCGGCCAGGGCGTGCCGCCAGCCATGTCGCGTCCGGGACCACGGGGAAATGACGTTGGCATGCCCCGGGCGGCGTCGCCGGCCCCGCCCAGGAGCGCGTCTCCCAGACCCGGGTCAAGAGCGGATCCGCACTTTGGAAACCGCTCGGCCAGCCCGAACCCCTACAGCGGGAGTCAACAATCGCGGAGGGAGCCGGCGGCGGCACATGCCGGCATGACGCCGAACCGGGGTTCGGATCACGGCTACTACAACCGGCAGCAGGGCTCGCGGCAGAACTCGCCCAACGTGGACATGTCGAGGGCGGCATCGCCGTCGCCCTACGGAAGTAGACGTGGCGGCCCGGGAGGTTCTGGTGACTTTGATGGCAGACCCGGCAGCAGCATGGGCGGGGGCCCCGGCATGGCGGCGCCGATGACGCCGGGATTCGACGGGGGCGGATACGGGGGCGGATACGGGGGCGGATACGGGGGCGGATCCCAGCGGGGACGCGGCGGTCGGCCGGGATCCAGCTCCAGCTCCGGAGCCAGGGGCGGGGGCGGAGGCGGGGGCGGGGCCCTAAGCTTTTACGAGGGCCCTGGCCCGGTGCAGGTCTCGAGACAGCGCAGCCAGAGCGCAGCCTCCGGACAGCAGTTCACGCGCGATGGTCGACCCATTGTGCATTTTGGTGAGTGACGCTGACGCCGAGGCCGAGGTCGGGCCATTGCTTGTCTCATTTCTCCCACGCATCGTACTAACTCTGGTGCTTTGTTCTGCTAGCCCGTGCCTTGTATGGCTATCGACCTCAGATTCCGGAGGAACTCGGCTTTGCCAAGGGCGACATCATGGCCGTGCTGCGTCACCAGGACGACGGCTGGTGGGAGGCTACCGTCCAAGGCGGCAACGGGGACGTGGGACTCGTCCCGAGCAACTATCTGCAGCCGTGCTGAGCTGAGGCTGGACCGGTGCGATGAGGCGAGGAGAGGGGGATGGATGATGTCGGCGAAGATTTGGTGAGGACCTGTGTACGAAGTACGTAAGCAGAGGTAGTGAGTAGGTATTTCGTACCTCTACCTCTATTTTTAGTGACGATTGCGTGTTGTGCACCGTGCACGCAGTCTAGTGGGTCTTGGCCAGCCACGGCTATCAGCCATCACTTGCAGCCATCAGCATAATGCGGCGATAGAGGGAACGGACGACACGGTGCGCGTGTCCTGGACCGGACGAGATGGTACGTCCCAGCAGCTGACGCACACTAGACGCCCTCTGCCTGGGTACCTAGCTACTTACCTGCCCTCTTTGCGTAGGAATCCGTGCGAGGAACCTACCGCGTCGTCACCTCCAAAACAGCCCAGCGCACGCTCCTCAACACCTTCTTGATCACGGTCACGTCCGCCGCCCTGTATGCTGCCTCGATTGTCGCCTTCTTGTTGTTCTACCACAACTACCTCCCTGACCAGGTCGCCACGGTGCCGGTGCACCTGCAATACGGGTACGTGGCGCGTTCTGATCGCAGGCAAACGCCCCCCCCCCAAAGAGCCTCGACCGCTCAAGCAGGCCACAATGCAGTTATGGCGTCCATCCCTACGGCATCGCATCCCTCGCAGCCGCAAACCTCAAAGACGTTCAAGCCTACGACATCTCCGTGACGGTCGCACTGCCCCGCTCGCCGCCGAACCTCAACCGCGGAAACTTCATGGTCGCCCTGCACCTCCTCGACACGGCCGACGACAGCCCGACACAACCTCTACTTTCCAACGCGCCCGGCCGTCCCTTTGCCCAGCTGAACCCGCGCGCCCAGCTCGCCGACCGCACCGTCCTCTACTCCTCCACGCGCCCCGCGCTGATCCCCTACACCGACCCTCTCGTGTCGCTGGCGTCGCACCTCGCCCTGTTGCCCTACCACATGGCCTTTCCCCGCGAGGCCGAGACCGTCACGCTCGAGGTGCCGCTGGCCGATCGTGTGATGGCCGTCCCGCGCGGCGCGGCGCACCCCGCCGGCGATGTGCTGATCGAGCTGCAGGCCGGCCAGGATCTGCAGGTGTATAGCGTCGCGGTCACGCTGACGGCGCGGTTGACCGGCCTGCGCTACCTGCTCCACCACCACCGCGTGGCGTCCTTCATCGTCCTGACTACGGGCTTCTGGGCGTGTGAAGTGTTGATCATGCTGGTCGTCTGGGTGTTTCTTTCCCTATTGTTTGGTGGAGGCGGCAGCGGCGGTGGGAAGACAGCTGGCATGGGCGGCGCGGTCAAGGTCAAGACGGAGCCAGAGGAGATGTCGGACACGGAGCGCACGTTTCCCAGCACATCGAACCAGCCGCCGCTCAAGTACGAGAGCCGCGCAGTGAAGACGGAGCATCCCGGGGTCGAGTCGCCAGCCAAGCTGCCCTCGGCAGCGCCGGGGGCCGAGGCGGACGACGAGGACGACGAGCCAGGGGCTTACTACGACGAGCCAGGCGGCCAGGGGACCTGGCCGGACTCGGGTATTGGGACAAGCTACAGCGAAAACACGACGGGGGAGATTGTCAGAAAGCGGTCGGGCAAGGGCGGGCGGGCGCACGGAAACGGATGAACACATGTACGTAGCCACGAGACATCAGGGCACGGCATGTTATATAGTCTTATTGGCAAGCATGCATGCCCTGGGTCCAGATGATTGTGCAAGATGGAAATGGTCCGATCTTCTGCTGGCCATCCCTTGCGAGCTGATACTCTGCCCTCATCCGGTCGATGGCATGTCTGTAGCATCGGATGTGTTCGTGCTGAGGTAGGTGTGTAGAGGTAGTGTATAGCCACCAAGAGGCAGGTAGAGGCAGAAGCAGTAGCTTCATAACAGTTTTTAACGTTCAGCAGAGCCGGCTGCGGCAGGCGGGACAACCAAACTCAACGTTGCTTGGTCCGTGCACCCCTGCATGGGAATCAATCCCGCTGCATCCACGAGAACCTGGCCGTGTTTGCTTTCCTTTTTTTTTTTGCCTTTTGTGAGCCAGCCCCAGTCGAAGCACGGCTCGACCATGCGAACACCCGTCAATCTCGACACATCGCTATTGTTCGCCGGCCGCCGCCTTCTCTCGTGCATTTCGAGTCCGCTAGTCAAGCGACGAAACGTCAACCACGTCGACATGACCTTTTGCACGCCTGTTCCCGTGATCGTATCCTAGGTCTTTCTTGACTCTTCCACGGCTCTGTCCGCTGCCCGCCCGTCGCCCTTCTTCCAGGCCACGCTTTTCCTCGTCGACCTGTTCCGCCGGATCATCTGCTGGGAGGTCCAACTCGCATCGCTCAGCAGCGCCCAAGTTTTATCTCGCAAAACAACCCGCCGGCGCCGGACAAGTGCAAGACCGGAGACGCTGATATCGACCCACCAGAGAAGCAGTTCCTCTCCCTAGCCCGCCATGCCCTGCTTCAAGGGCATCGCGGTGAGCATTCACGCCAACGGAGCCCCGCTGGCCGAGCACGGCGTCCAGAAGCAGTCGCGTCTCTCGCGTATCAACACTTATATACCCGTTCCGCAGCCCCAGCTGAACCCCGAGTCCAACAAAGCAGAGGCCGCCAAGTTTGCCATTTCGATAACGCTCCTCACAGAGGGCCTGCCCATCCCGTACTCGACGCCCCGGGCCTCTGAGAGCAATCCGAATCCGAAGCCGCAATGCGTGGGCACACTACCCTCCCCCGCGGGCGAGCGGGGCGTCTGTAGTTCCGGCGTCAGCCCGTACATTCCCATGACCAACAACGAACATGAGACGATCGCCGCGTACATCTACTTTGACGGTCGCCCCAAGGAGGAGGTGGCCACTCTCCTGCGGCCGGGCGAGGAAACCTGGGTCAACAGTCGCTGGGTTCAGGTCCCGGAATCCGAGGGCGGTGGCCTTGCCGAGCGGGAATTTCTTTTCCGCGAGGTCGGTCTGGAGCGCTGGCTGAACGGTTTGGACCTGAAAGGCCACGACGCGGCCGAGAAATTAGAGCGCCGGAGGCAAAGATTCGACATGCGAAGACGACGAGCAAAGGACGCTACGGATGAAGGATCCAGCAGCCGACGGCGCGACGTTCTCTGCTACGGCGCCGACGAGAGATCCCCGGTCGAGACCCTGGACGACTGTACGGCTTTCTCGTCGTCAGAGGATGACGAGCCGCCTGAAGCCGCTGGCCAAATCAAAGTTGCCATGTTTCGCGTCCTCGCATCGGGTGAAATCAAAAAGGGCGAATACTCACCGCAATTCGACGCCCATGACGATGACGATGAGGGCAGCGGAAAGAACAGTGTGAACGGCCTGGATGCTGACGTTGAGCATACGACGAGTTTTGCCAAGCCCAAGACCCTCGATCCCAAGACGATCAGTACCCAGACTGTTACCGGTATCGACGGCCCAGACAGGCCCTACGCTGTTTTCACCTTCTTCTACCGCGGAGAGAGTACGTTTGGTTCGCGCCGTACGCCCATCTTGCAGCTTCACTAATGTCTTTGTCTCTGCAGGACAACTACAGAAAATGGGCGTAGTCGACTCGTTCAAGGCCCAGCACAGCACGCCCACTACTTCCAAGCGTCGGTCCGGCCAGCTTGATTTCTCCAGTCTTGGTCCGCTCAAGACCACGGGCACCATTGGGTTTTCGGCGTTCCGCGACCATGACAACGATTCCGCCAGACGACGGAAAGCCCGAAAGAAGAGCAACGGCGATTTGGGAGCAGCCATGGTCGATGATGATGACAGTGACGACGAGGAGAACACGGGCACATTGCTGGGTAAGATGGAAGACGACAATGACATGAAGGATGGCAAGTCCAAATCGAGCCCTGAGGATGCCCAATTCTCCGGAGAGCTGGCCGAGGGTCTCAACCGCATCCGGGTATGATGACTCGTGATCCAACACCGATCTTCCGGTTTGACACCCTTTTGCTGACCCTACTCGTGCTTCGCAGTTAAAGCGCGCGTTGTCTGCCGAACCCGATAGTACTGGTAGCTCGTCTCGGAAGTCACCAAGCGCGGGTCCCACAAGCATCGTTCAGAGTAGCTCCAACGGCGGCTCGACCCAGATCTCTGGCTTCTCGGCGGGCACTTTTTTCGGTCAGGATGGCGTCGATGCGAGTGCTGGGACAATCGGAAGTCCCCTCAAGAAAGCTCGATCAACCCTGGATGCAGCGGGCGCGTGTGAGATCACTGCGCTTCCGAAGCTCCCAGCTTTGGGCGACGTACTGGCAATTCCAGAGGCGGCCCAGACAGCGCCAACAGCGCAAGGCGGCCCGCTTCCGACCGGCAACACGCAGGAGGCCGTGAAGGATGAAATGGAGGAGGAAGAACTGTGACTTCGAGCCACTGAAAGGCCGCTCGGCCGTGGGCGGTCCTCCTGCTAAACTGCACGAAAGCTGTCAGAGGGCGACAAGGAGTCAGGCGAGATCCATGGGACCCGTCCTGACCGGGTTTCGTGACGCCTGAAGCAATGCGACCCCAAGCACGGGACCTGGGCAGGGGACAAAGGGCAAACAACCCCGGAAGAGAAAAAAAAAACATCTTCACTGCTATGCCATCATGGCATCTGCTCGTCAGAGCAACATGAAAGACGAGGCAGGCAGCGGAACTGATGAGTTGGATCAACCGGCATCATCCCTAATCCTGCCGCCTTGGATGACCGGACAGGAAGTCAATTGCGGGACACCACGATGACGAGCATTTGAGGGCCGAGTGGGGGACGTACCCGATGCATTCTTGGTTGGAACCCGTGGGTAAATCCTACCTACCCTCTTTTCCCCGGACAACACGCGGATGCAGGTGGGATGGTGGACCGTGTCTCTCATGAACGGGGTTATACCTCATACTGTCAAGCCGAAGCGTGGACTGCTCTGTATCAATTCACCCTCGTTGAGGAAACTGAATGTCCAGGAGCTTGATAGATATATAGCTTGTCAACTTCTGGTGTGACTTCTCACGGGCGATAAGGGGGGAACGCCTGGCCATAGATCCGACCCAACGAATATGACTTCTTTCGGAGGGCTGTATTGTAGTACGTCGGTCCCTTCGTCACGATTACCACCTTGCCCGGCTGGCAGCAGCCAAAAGAGCATCATTGTCCATCCCCGCGAGAAGCTCTACCCCTAGGTACTGCTCACGGACGAGCCCAAAATTGCCAGCGTTACGGCCCAGCACCAGTACTCGCAGCCCTGATGCTACACCGACTCCGCGGACCTCGCAAGCCAGACGAGGAGTACGGCGTTGTTTTCACGTTGGCAAACATGCCGTCGGTGGGATTCTCTTGTGTGATTTGGCCTGCGAAAAGTTTGGCTTTCCCGCGAGTCTGAGGTATTCCTGGAACATAGCTAACATTTACTTGACAGTTGGCAGACTGCCATCGATGGCATCATCGAGAGAGGGGGCGACGCCATCAATCTTTTTTATCCAGACCGTACAACCTAGTCTCTACCGCCGACAGAGCCTCAGAGGCACTACAAGCGGACCTACTACCCTGCAGTCTATCAGCACACCGGATTTACTGTGAGAGAAGACGCAGAAAGCGATGGCAGAAAGCCGGTGGCAGACCGGACCAACTTTGGAGATGGCGGAGCGTCGCTGAGTTCGAACACGTTGCAAGCTCGGCGCGAGCGACATGGAATGGCGGGACGCAGCAAGTCACGTGGAACCTGCGCGTGTGCGTTTTTCTCCCGCTGGCTGCTGTCGCAATCGAGCAGCGTGGCTTGACGCGTAGCCCCCTGACAAAGACTGAGCGGGCAAGCTTGTTTGCACGAAGACACGGTTAGCTGACTGTGCCATGTTCGAGTAGTGCTGCAGAGTAAATTGGAACCCGGGGGGTGCTAATGTCAGACTGTTGAGCTTGATATTGTTTGAATCAACATGGAGGATTCTGTTGGCCGTTCTTAAGAAAAGTTTGTCATCACGTAAGGCATCTGGAAAATGAGAGCGTGCTCCTTACCGAAAGGAACCGTCGGTTCGCTCTGACTTCGTCCTGCAGAGGGGGTCGACCTTTGCGTTCACCTTTGCGTCCATGGCAGAGAAAGGAAAGGAGTCCGGCAACCTGCGAAAAGATTTTTGTACTTCCACCGTGGGACGCCGATAGCGGGAGCTTCCCACATACAATGTCCTGATAAACCCCTCATTATGCTCACTATTCTGTAGTCTCCGCACAGCCCCACCATGGCCAGAGCCAGGGACTTGGCCCAAGCTCCGCATTCCTTTGCGACATAACAAGCAAGCAGGTCGGCCTCGTGGTATCACGAAAAGATAGTTCACTTGTGCAGCCTTGCAGTGCGCAGACACCCATTTCCCGCCCTTGATCTGACTTCCCGGCCAGCGAGATTTCTTCGGCTTTCCAGAGTCTGTTCATCCGACACGATGGCTGCTGGTGAGTCTGTTCGTTGTCCGCCACTACCCCGCCGTACCCCCTACGTCGGCAAACGAGGCGGCGCTCGGGTTGGAACTGACATGCCGGTGTTGCCTTAGACTTCGAGACCGTTGCAAGTGAGTGATTGCGGACGAGGACCAGGACTTGTTCAAGCACGTGCAGGCTTCGCCTGCTGGTGGTGGTGGAGGTTGTCCCTCGTACCGCGTCGGGAAGCATGCCCACGCCGAGGCTGACGAGTCCTCTTTGCGCGCTTGGTGTCGGACAGAGCAATTCGTTGAGTTCTACTACAACGCGTTCGATGCGGACCGGAAGGGACTTGTCCAGCTTTACGTATGTGCGCGGTCTGATGGGCAATATCGGCAGGGATCCAGACTGACCCCTAATCGCGCACAGAGGGAGAACTCGATGCTCACATTTGAGTCAACCTCCACCTTGGGCGCCGGACCGATTGTCGAGAAGCTTGTGGTGCGTTGGGGAAGACCGTGGTCTCAGTTTGGAGTGCCGAGCAACTGATGTCTTGCGCCAGGGTCTCCCGTTCGAGCAGGTCAAGCACAGGGTCGATACGCTCGATGCGCAGCCCGCCGTCGAGGGGGGCGTGATCATCCTTGTGACGGGTGCCCTGCTGGTAGGCTGCGCTCCGGACTACCTATTCATCTGAGTGGTGCAGTACTCATGCGACGTCGTGGTCAAAATTTAGGTGGACGCCGAGCAGCGACCCATGTCATACGCCCAGACCTTCCAACTGCAGAAGGACGCTTCCGGAACATACTTCATTTACAACGATCTGTTCAAGCTCGTATACGCGGCGGCGTAGACGAGTAGTGCGGAGCGAAGGAGAAGAAGAAACACATGAGAGTGAATCAGGCTAGCAGTGAAGCAGGTCAACCGAGACGGTGTGTTTTGGCGGGACACTGCGAAGCAAGGGGAGATACACATGACCGGACATATTGATTCTTTCATCGATATCTGATGCCCCTGGAGACCGGCGTGATCTCGAATGCTCAGCCATGCAACCCATCCAGAGCCGCGTCACCTGCTTGCTGTGTGTAGGTATGCTTGTAGAGAGGTACACTCGGTTTCACCAGAATGGTTTCCGTGCAGCTACCTACCTAGTTGGCACCTTCGGGCCCTGGCAACACTCGCAGGGTCCAATCCAGTAACGAAGACTCTTTCCCACCTCTAGTGCCCATCATTACGTTCATTCTGCGACCCAGCTGCTTTTGTCCTCGTTTTCACCTACGTATGCATGTATACATGTACTTCGTACCTCTACAGCCCCGATCGTCCAATCACCTGCTCGAGCGCCTCCAAGCGAGGAGCCGGGGTCGTCACCAGCCCCGTTGACTGAATGCTCCGCTAGAGGCAGAAGAGGTATGCACATATCCTCACACTCACAACGGCGTAGCGGCCATCAAGCAACAACTGTTCAAATACGCACGCTACTCAACGACAGGAACCGTTGTTTAGCATTTGCTGGTGGGTTGGCCCTTGCAGTGTCCCGTCGCTGTTGCATCCCGTCGCTGGAGCAGACCAAATTGTCTCGCTGCGGCGGAGTCGCAACGTCGCCCGTTTCCCAAAACTGCCTTGCACTTTGCACTGTTGACAGGTCAACCCGAACACAGAGTTCCACCACTCCGAGCTAGAGATCAACCGTCAGCTCTCTGCACGACTTCGACCATTGCCCGCCCGGGTCGCTTCTTATCCAACTACACAATCGCGATGGCCTTTTCACTCAAGGAAGAGTTCGCAACGCGGAATTTCAGTATGCCCTTCATCTACCTATCTGTCTTGGACCTGCATCTGCAAAGCTGCTTCGATCCCTGACGTTAACATTCGCTGAACAGGTATCTACGGACAATGGTACGATTGATCCTCGAAGCCCACCTGATATATTCCCGCTGTCCTACGTGCCGATCAAAGGAAGAGAGGCCGCCCCCCCCCGAACGCCTCGGCCTGCGTGGAAGATGCGGCGCAAACTGACTGAGATTTACGGCCAGGCTCGGTGTACTCTCCATGATACTCTGCTTCGCGCTAGGAATCGCGAATCTGATCACCCTCCATTTGCTGCTCATCATCTTCTCCGTCATATGCCTGTAAGAGTCCATACCTATCGCCTCCGCGGCTCCTGCGACTCGAGAACAACACCTGTGGCGAGAGGCACTCTGACCGCCGCCGTTCTAGCGTCTCGTCGTTTGTGATCCTCTTCATCGAGGTCCCCCTGTTGATGCGCATCTGCCCGACCTCATCCACGTTTGACGCGGCGATCCGGAAGATCTCGACCAACTACATGCGCGCCGCCGCGTACGGGGTCATGGCCCTAATCCAGTGGCTCTCGATCATCATTGCGGCAACCAGCTTGATTGCCGCCGCCATCTTCTTGACAGCCACCGCTCTGTGCTACACCATGGCTGGCATCAAGGGCCAAGCGTTTGTGGGCAGCAGGACGCTCGGCGGTGCCGGGGTGGCGCAGATGATTGTGTAGGCGGGGAGGTTCAAGGGCTGCGACGTTTTCGGTGAGCAAGGTGTGGTCAGAGGGAAGAAGCCGAGGGGCACCGACGAAGACATGGCCAAGACACGAGCAGCTTGAGGTACGACCGGAAGAGGTGTTTACCCCGGGGCTGAACGAGGCGGGTCGAGGGCTGCAACGGCGTCGTCGACATGCGCCCGCGGTTATGATGGTTTTCTGTGCCCGGACTTGCGCACACTTGATGAGCACTTGAATGTCTGTCTCTAGGAGACTGCATGAATGCTACGTGGGGGTGGAGGGTTGGGGGGAAACCAGGGGTTTCTGAGTCAACAACCTCCTTTTGGGGTTGCGCGTGGGCTGGCGTCTCGGAAACAACCTCACGGGCTGCTGCTACTACTGTCACGAACAGCTGTTATACTAGTCGAATCTTTGTTGTCTTTGTGTCGCCCTCGACGTTTCCGAGGACGGCGAGGGATTGGTGGGGCAGAACCAAGCGACGGCGGTGTATGGCTGCTAACCAAACACAAAGATGTTGCTAGATGTTCCCGAGGTAGCCTGGTCCGATCAACATAGACCTGTCACGGACTAATTTGTCCCGAGGCCTGCCTGATTCGCGACGTACAGCCTTTTCCTGTGATATCGTCGGAAAACAGCTGCCGGTAAACAAGGGCTCTGCAGCCTACACGTTAAAGCCTACTAAACACGGCGCATGGCCAAGGAGCAGCTGTGCGAAAATATGAGGGATACGATCCCGTGCAGCCTGTACGGAGGCCGCCACCCTGGACCGTCTAGGCTTGTGGCTTGCGCGATTTCCTTCCTAGTTGTGACAGCCAAGATGCGGCCTCAATCTACCTGGGTACTTCTAGGGAAAGGATGTAAGCTTTATTGTGCGTTCCGCAGACATCAGATGAGTTGGAGGCTGTGGTCCAGTCGTGCAAGTTTTTTTTTTTTTCAGAATCCTCACAACACACTTGGTAGCATCCGGCCGGGTTGACGAAACGGCCACGCGGTCGATCGACCGCCCCTCGTGATGCTCTGGGTGCTTCTTAGCATTCGCTAGAGTCGCTCACTGCCAAGCCGCAAATTCAACTAGGGCTTCTGGAAGCTGACTCCTTGCGCTTGGGCATGTTACTCTAGAAGGAAGAGAGCGGGTGATGAATACCCAATGCACACGCTCTCTGCAAGTGACCATCAGGGCATTCCGAAGTAGAGGTACTTCTGACGATCGACGTTGCCCCGGGCCCGGATGCGCCGGCCGCCCCACTGCAGACCACGGCCGCTGTTGAGTGGCATTGTCACCGCTACCTGATTGCCATGCAAGACCTGCAGGTTCTGGCGGTCAGCTGCGATCCAGACCAGCATGTCGGCAAAGCGCGTCGAGGTACTTACTGTACGCGGTGCAGAATGCCAGTCACGCTCTCGATGTTTCGCACTGTGTGGCGCATAGTCTCGGTCCATATCTCCACCTGAGTGGACGCAGCCGATAACGCTTGCAGTTCCTTCGGCGCCGGTGGCTTCGAGTTGCCTGGCCAATCTACAAAGTACCACTTCACACCCGATGTTGTCGAAGCCTGTACGGATCAGTAGCTGTAGCTAGGTAGTTATATTTCTGTAGATATATCACTCTTCCTAGCTTCCGGGACCACGAGATCCTTGAGTCTGTGACACACGGCCTGCGGCAGGTTCTGCACAAATCAGCTGTATCGGGGTACGCCCTATTGGTGTGGTACATCCACGCGCACTGCAGGTACACAGTACGCTTCCCCGGACTGCTGGGAGGAGACGGGTCTATGCAATGACGACGGGCGCCAACTACGTACCGCCGGCCATTTAAGTGGCCAGCTCGCCTGCGTGACGGTCGTAGTCAAGAGGGGCGCGTGGTTTCACCTATCGACATCGCCTCATTTGCTCTCCCCTCGACAGCCCAGTGCGTACCGCGACGCCTGTGTGCACCGATTCCGCAGCTTCCATGTAAGTCTCCTCAGGTGGTTTCCTTACCCACTCAAGTTACCCCTCCAAAGCAGCGCCACCTTCCTTCCCTATACAGAGGCAGGTAGATTCGTGGCATTCATGGCATCCAAAGATGCTTGTCTTCCTTTCACCATGACTGGTTTGATATAGTCTGCTGGGCCGGGTGTGGTTGTTTGAGCTGTTTACCCGGTCAAGTCTTGGGGTTTAGGCCATTTGCCATTCTCATTTCCGCAAACATGCGCTCTTTGACTAGAGAGGTACTTGGGAGCTAACCGACGGCATTGTAGTTCACCAGCAAAGGAAGCGACAACGGGAGCTGGCTTCCTTCTCCCCAGTCCTAGCGACACCTTTTAGCCCGCTAGAGGTACCCGCCCGCGCACTGCCCACCGCCAAATTCCCTACATAGTCGCTTCTCGACCCAGCCGCCGACATGTCTCAACCTGCCACTCAACCTGCTGCCACTCAACCTCCCGTGATCCCTCAGCGTCCTGCGCGGAGTCAAGACAAGCCCAGCATGCCGACCATCCCTCCTCGCCCCGTCAATCGTCGACTTGATCGCTCCTCCAGCCCGGGCCGCGACCGTTTCGCCCCGTCCCCCCTGAACGAGAGCTCCTTTCTGCCCAAGTCTACCGGAGCCTCGCTTTTGGATCCGGTCCCGCGCTCTACCTCAGTCGACCTGCCAACTCTGGGTGAAGAAGGCAAAGAATATGCCGGCCTGTCCGAACAAGCAGCGAGTCCTGCCGACGCGCGTGGCTCCAGCCCCGAGCAAACTCGCACTGTAGCCGACGACCTGAAGCTCCACGCCCCCAAGCCCTCGCTCCCTGCAGTCAGCGCCAAGCGGCGGGTCCTCACCGTCACTCGCACCGACAGCGAACGTGCGGCCTCTTTCGGCATCGGTCGACCCAACAATTATGACGACGCACCCGCCCCGGCCCGCAGTCTGAAGAAGAAGGCTAGCACGACCAGTCAGCTGTCGACCAGCTCCAGTCACGTTGACGATGAACATGGTATTCCAGAGATTGGACAGCAGGTGCCAATGTACCGCGGTGCTGGCGATGTGCAGGCGCCCTCCCCTGCTCCAGGCCACGAGGGATTGAAATCACAGCACCATCACAGAAAGCATTCTTCCCGAGGTTCGCTCCCACCCGGCAGTTATGGTCTGCACGGGCATGGTGTTGCACCCCAGGATAAGCTGGAAAAAGCCTATTTTGAAAAGCACCCCGATCTGTTGAAGAGGGAGCACACTCCGCATCACGCCGATCGTCCCAACGACTTTTCCCTGAGCAAGGATGATCTCAATCGTATTGTGCGAGAGACGGCAAACCGTGGATCTGGCATGGGTACGTTCATCCTACCAGCACAGTGAGGCGAGCAACTCGTACTGATGAACCATGTTGCAGCCGTCAGGAACTACTCGTCCACCCCAAGCGAAGCGGTTGGCTGGCAGGCCATTGAAGAGACCGTATCGCGCGTGGCGTCCCCGCACGTCTCAGTTTTGGATGCCACGTCGCCCATGACGCATGCGTTGAGTCCATCGACCAGCGACAAAACCGCACGCCGTAGCCATGGGGAGAGCGACGTCATCCATGTTGACGAGCCAACTCACAGGCGGTCTGGCATCTCTAGTGAAGATGAGACGTCGGCAACTGAAGTGAATGCCCCCATCCTGGCCGAGGATGAGGTTGCGAAAGACCCGACCACTGGCGCCCACTTCCCCGCCGTCGAGCCGGGACCGGGGCGCCGTGGCAGCGCATTCGAGATAGATGAGCCATCCAGTCGCCCTTCAAGTCGCCCAGGCAGCAGGCCGACAAGCGTTTACAAGGAGCCCGCGTTCGACCATCGTCCGACCCCGCTTGAAGATGTCGAAGAATACGAGCCACTGTTTCCGGAAGGAGAGAAGCAGGACGCCAAGCCCTCGTCTCCAGAAGCGCTGAGAAAGGAGGTCAAGCAGCGGTTTCCGAGTCAAGATATCTGGGAAGATGTCCCTAGCAGTGTTCATTACACGGCCGAAGTCTCCACCCCGGACCTGCCTCAAGAAAGGACGAAACCGGTCCCTACTATGCTCCCCCCCCGTGATACCGAGACCCCAGCACAAGCGTTTGCCCGTCATCAAGAGGAGCTGGCGGAGAAAGAAGCTCGCGAATACGGATCGGATGGGCTCATTCCGCGGCATCAGCAGAAACCCAGCTGGGCCAAGCATCAAACCCACTTGGTTCAAGAAGCACAAACACGCCCATCAATGGCGCAACGGTTTCCCAGCCGTGACGTCTGGGAAGACACACCTGACAGCCTGAAGCTTGAGGCCGCTGTTTCCACGCCAGAGCCAGAGAGAGAGGCATCGCCGTCGGATGCCAAGGAACATCGGAGAGGAAGTACCGAATCAGCCTCTGTCCCATCCGACACAGCAAAACCGGCCATTCCTGGGCGACCCAAGCCGAGACAGTCCTCCAGCGATGACAACATCAGCAAACCATTGGTACCGGAGCGGCCCAAACCGCAAGTACCTGCACGCCCTGCCAAGGCGGGCCCGACATCTGGGGGACTGGAGCCCGGCGAAGCCGCTGCGCAGCCTAAGCCTAAGCCGGCTGTTCCCTTGCGGCCTGTCGGGTCCAAAATTGCGGCGCTTCAGGCCGGCTTCATGAGTGATCTCAACAACCGGCTCAGACTCGGTCCACCAGCACCCAAGAAGGCTGATGAAGCTGCGTCGGAAGATGGTCCAGCCGAGGAAAAGGACAAACTGCCCTTGCCAGATGTCCGCAAAGGCCGCGCACGTGGACCCCAACGACGGGCGCCGGCTGCTAAAAGTCCCATTCCTGCGGACCCAGCTCCGGCGGCGTCCTTCGTATTCTCCTCCGTCTCCACATTATGGGAGATTGATCCCGAGCAGGACGACGGTCGGCTGGTCGTGGCAAAGCAGGGCGACGCAGCACCCGCATCGACCGAGCCTGCCGAGAGTGAAAACGCGACTCGGATCAGGTCTGCAGGGGATCCATGGGAGGAAGAAGCGTCTGAGGAGGCCAAGGTGGATCAGGAGCCCAAGACGCTTGCAACCAACATGGCAGGCGAGCCGGTTGTGGAAGAGCATGTCAAAGACGAGAAGGGAGCTGATGAGGAAACGGTCATCACTTCTGACGTTGTCCAGACGTGCGCACTGGAATTCACGGGGTGCCAGAGTACTGATGTGAAGGGAGGAGAGGGACCACCGGGAACTTGCTGATCCGAGTCGTGCGACGAAACACCTGCTTGCTCAATCGCGGACCTACGCACAAGGCCAATGTCACACTCTCACTCTTCTGCTCACATCAAGGGAGGGTGGTCATGTTGGGGACGTGGATAGGGAAAGCGGATGTGTGGGGACGTGCTCGTCGCCGGAGCAAATAGTTCCCTACGCGCACCAATCCTTGATTCCTCCCTTTTTTATTCTTTCTTCTTCTTACGCGCAGCGAACAGCCATCATGACAGCATGATTAGTAGATAGTTGCTCTTTTCATGCTATCTATCGTACTGGCTGTGGTGGACAGTCGCGGATAGAATGGACATGCCGCGGGCCTGGAGCGTGTCCCAGGCTGCGAGGGGCTGGTAGCCACGTCGCCCGAGTCGTTGGCCGCGCCCCTGCCCAGTCTCTCATGCCTTCGCCTCATCTTGCCTTTCGTCCTCTTCGTCCTCGAGTGGCGGTACCCACACGGAGAAGCCGTCCTTGTCCAGCCGCATACCCTCCTCGGTCGTCGGGATGACGGCCAGGACCTTCTGGAAGTGTTTGTCGCGGACGACGAGGGCGGGGCGGATCCAGGCGCCGCGCACGAGCGGGAGCAGCCGGTAGGCGACGGCGCGGCGCGAGACGGGCAGCACGTGCAGGGTGGTCTGCTTGGGGCCCGAGAAGGCGAACTCGGCGCTGGGCTCCAGGGAGACGCCAAAGGTGAGGAAGTGGTTCGACGCGTTCTCGAGGACCACGTCGAGGACCACGGCCGGCGAGTGGCGCCGGAGCCGCGGCGCCTGGCCGGTGTCCTCGCCGGCCTCGCTCTTCCCGCCGGGCAGGTAGGACACGGAGGCGAGCACGCGGGGCTCGATGCCGAAGAGGTGAAAGCGCGGGACGGTCACGACGGTCGTGTTGATGGGCGGCTTGGGGGGATCTGTCGTGGTCACGTGCTCACCGGCGGCGGCGTCCTGGGCGCATCTCGCCGGCCGGGTCCACTTGATGAGGAGGGATGCGTCCAGGGGCGACGGACTGCGGTCGTCGAGCAGGTGCTTCTGGGCGATGATGTCAAAGGCTGCTTCCTCGATGGTCTTGGGACCGAGCCGGCGGCCGGCCTCTGGCAAGCCGTGCTTCTTCACGACGCGGTACTGTGCAGCCGAACCGGCATCCTGCTGCACGCTGATGTCCAGGTCCACAATGTGCAGTTCCTCGGCGGCCAAGGAGGCGTAGCGGGTGAGCAGGCACCAGGTCTGGGATATGCCTTGGGGCACGACCGACGCATCCCTGTGGCCCGAGAGGTCCTGAAGCCCGCTGGCGTCAAAGAGACTGGGCCACGGGTCCGAGTTCAGCCGGGGGAGGAGGTCGTAGTTCGCTTCGAACGGAGTGGCGACGTTGATGGAGAAGACGGCTGTTTGGGTGATGGGGGTCTGGAGGTCCGTGGCAAGGTGGTATACGGCCCTCAAGGTCAAGTCGTACCGACTGGTTCTGTCGACGGGCTGGAGCCGAATCCCAATGCTGACCGCCTTGCCGCTCGCGAGGCTGCCGAGTCCGACTCCGAGGAGCCTGCGCTCCTCGTTGTCGAGTGCCGAAGACACGTGAGCCTCGTCTCGGCCCGCCACCGTCAATGCCAAGGGCGGCGGGTCCTCGTCACCCAAGAGAACGGCGTCGATTTGGACTAGGGCGTCGACGGCTTCCGCGTTGCGTATCTCGAAGGCCAGGTCGATCGGCTCGTTGGCGTAGTACTGGCTCAGTAAGACCAGTTCTCGGATGTCCATCTTGGGCGGTCTCGGCAGGATGCGAAGGGCAAGCGGACAGGAATGTGCGACCCTCGTCTTGGCCGAGGGCGACAGAAACCAAAGGGGAGAGTTTCTGGGCTCGGTGAAGGTGGAGACGTGGTCGAGATCGAAGGATTCCGACCTCAGGCTCAACGTCACTGCTGCGGCGATGGATTCCCCCGGTTCACGCAGATGGATTTCCAGTTCGAACACCATGGTGTGACCGGGCAACAGGGTCAGGTCCGCGGTGCCGACAAGAGGAGAGGCGACCCCTGAAGCGTCCGGCTCTGCGGGTTCCGACGTGATTGCCTCGCGGAGAGTCACCGTGGACTTGATGACCGAGGAGGTCCGGTGCTCGCTGGGGTCTGCGTCGGGTGCATGTTGCAGCTTGACTGCCTGGATACTACTACCGCCTTGGAACTCGATCCGGAGGCTGTCGAGCACGATGGGGGCCGAGTGGTGGTGCGCACTCGACCGAATCGACAGTTGCGCCTGCGCCGTCTGGCCCGCCCTTCCTTCTTCGCGGCGGAAGACGAAGGAGGGGGCCAAGAAGGAGCAGGTGGTGTCACTGTCGATCCTGACCGTTGTCGTCGTTGTCTTGGCCTCGATGTCGACCAGAGACTTGCCGAGATCGTAGTGCCAGCCGGGGCGCCTTCTGAATTCTACGCCATGTCAGCGAGTCCGGGAAGACGATGATGGGCTGCCTTGCAGGCTGCCTTTGCCTTGCCTGGCAGGAGGCTCACGTACGGCCATCCAAAAGCTCCCAGTCGATGGCGATCAGCAGGTCGGCTTCGTTGGTCTTGGCCGCGGCAGCTCTCAGGGTCCAACAGAGGTCCTCGGCCACGTCAAGCCAGCCCTCCCGTCTGAACTCCCGAGTTGCCCAGAGGGGCCGCAGGAGTTCCAAGACGTGGGCCCAGTCCTGCGCTGCAAGGAGCTCTTTGGCACATTCGAGCGCGATCTCCCCGACGAGGCGTGACTGCTGCCTCTGGACAGACTCGTGACGGGCCTTCAGGAGACAGTCGACTATGATGCGGCCATGATCCACCCCGTTGCCTCCTCGCAGAGGCATTTCCTCGTGCGGATCCGGACACATGTACGTGTCGTAGGCAAAGGCGCGAATGGCAACCTGCGAAGCGGGAGAGGCGCTCGGCGCTCTCCGGTCGTCCTCGGGCATCGCATACGCGTACAGTCGCCGCGCGTTGACGTGTTTCGAAGCCAGTCGGTACCAGTAGCCCGGGGGATGGAGTAGGTCCCATGGCTGCAACCGCTCGCCCTTCACACTCTTTTCCGGTGGCAGGAAAGGGTGTCCGGAAGGGAGCAGTTCGGCAACCTGGGCCTGTTCCACGAGATTCGCCATGACCAAGGTCCAGCGCGCCTCCCACGCAGACCAGCCGTAGTTGCTCGTTCCTCGGCCGTGGCGTTCGACGCAGTCGGCTATCCGGTCCCGGTGCGACCGCCACTTGCGGACGGCCGAGGTGTGTTGGCCCAGCCAGAGGAGACAGCGAAGATGGCGGACGGCTATGATGTCCAGTAAGAACCGTGCCTCGTTCCACCGTGGGCTCCAGTTGGGAATCGCTTCGAGGATGTCGGAGCTCATCACGTTCTCATAAGCCTGCTCGAACGAGCGGAGGGCAAGGTCCATCTCCTGACGATACTCGGCGAAGACGGCGGACTTGAAGTCGTACCGAACATTCCAACCGGCAAGCGAAAGTGAGTAGGATGTGCCGATTGTCGGCCGGATCGAGGGCTGCGGTGCCACACCTCGGCTCCTTTTCTTGCGGGCGTGCCTCCCGAGATCCCGATAGTATTCGACGGCGAGGGCGTAGAGGGTCGTCAGCATGTTCTCGGCCATCCTTTCCAACTCGGCTTGCGAGCCCGAGGGCGGGACGGTAAAGAAGGCTTTGGGGTCGAGTCCACATGCCCGTCGTATGTTTTCCAGCCGGTCTGGAAGGCCCTCTACCGACGGAGATGGCTGCTTTGGCATGACCACCACAGCCAAGCGTGTCCGGTAGCCAGACTGGGTCAAGAGCGCCCGGATCTTGTTCAAGTCCGTCTTGATCATGTTGTCGTGGACGGCGGCCAGGGTCGGATCCGACGTCAAGCCGTAGAAACAGAGCAAGACGCTCGGGATCAGCTCCAGGTGCTTCCGAAGCCATGTTGTGCCGATCAAGCCGTCTGGGTAGAGCGACGACGCCGGGCTCAGCGGGGAGAAGGGCGAGTGAGTGGTTGGCGAAGTCGACGGGGGCTCCATGTTCTCTGGCAGCTTGGCTTCCCTCGGCGGCAGAAGGAATTCCTACACATGGTTGATTTTAGCCCAACCATGCCGTCCAACAGCGGCTGCGCCAGGCGCCAGGCGCATCGGAAACCCACTCTGCCAGCGGTCCGGATGCGTAAGCGATAGCGCCTGGTAGGATCCCGGTTGTGCCATGGCAGCGGCTCGTCGGCGGCGGCGGCGGCGGCGGCGGCGGCGGCATCGGCATCGCGCTCGTGCACGTAGCGCAGGAGCACGTTGGCTTGCTCGGTCTCCAGCGGAGCGATTTCGGTCCTGATCAGGACCGCCTGGTCCCTCAGGGCAGCATCGATCCTGCCGGGGGGGGCCAGCTGGGAGGCGGCCGCCACGCCCAAGGTGAAGAGGAGGGGAACGGCCTGGTCGAGGCTGTAGGGCGGATACTCGTCCATGATGGCGAACACAAAGACAACTCGGGGCGCGAGGTCGAGGGCGGGATTATCCGGGCGCAGGCATGACCGCTGTGGCGCCCAGCAGGTGGAAGAGGGGGAAAAAGGCACCGCTCTTTTTCTTTTTTTTTCTTTTTCTTCTTTTTCTTCTTCTTCTTTTTCTTTTTCTTCTCCTTCTTGCATCGCTAGCACCGACCCGCACAGCTGAGCTTTGGTCTCGTGCCGCCCGGCGACCGGGGGAGCCCCGGCATGGTGGGGCCGTGGGGCCGTGGGGCCGTGTCACGAAAAGTGTGTGTGTGTGTGTGTGTGTGCATCTGTACTGTGTACTTCG
This sequence comes from Phyllachora maydis, assembly GCA_029339225.1. NCBI lineage: Eukaryota > Fungi > Ascomycota > Sordariomycetes > Phyllachorales > Phyllachoraceae > Phyllachora > Phyllachora maydis. Next base: position 2,088,041 of record JAQQPM010000008.1, on the reverse strand, counting down.
CACGGTACGCACCTCGAGGTTAGGGTTCAGGGTTCGCGTGTGGACGAAAACGCGTCTCCGCGTCGTCGGCCGGGAGGGATGACTCCGCAACCGCGTTCAAGTTGGGCGGCCGGCTACTTACTACCCCCCCCCTCCCAATTGGCTAGTACACCCTACAGCTTTCCAACCAGCTGCTGCTGCGCGGTCAATTGGAAGATGCCAACCGCTGCTACCTTTTCTTGGTTTTTTTTTTCTTTGCAATCGCTTCTTCCCGAGGTCGCCGACACACGCCATGCCTCTACAAAAGTCCTTTTCCGAGCCAAACCCAGCACCCAAGGCAAGACCAAGGCGCACACGCAATCCCTTGGCGTCGTATGGACGGATGCTAACATCTTCCTCACCCTCCCCCCCTAGCCGCCTTATTGGCCCCGATCCAAGAGCCATTCCGACGCTCACAAGGCAGCAGCAGCCTGCACCGCACCAACACGCCCGCCCTTGCCGGTGTCTGCAACGACGAGAAACAAGCTCCAGGCCTTCCAGTTCCAGGATGATGGCCAACTGATGGGAGCGCCCGACCGAGAAATCCTCGGGTCGAAGACCACAGCCAAAGCCCCGGGAGAATCAGCAGCGCCGGGAGACGCCAAGGAATGGACCGGGAAGAAGTCGCCGACGGTGTCAACAAAAGGTGGCAAGAGAGCCGTCACTCCGATGGAAAAACTAGAATGGCAGGACCTCATGGGTGTGCACGCGATCAAGGAAGACTTGGAGGGTTCGTCGCCCAGCGAGCGGCTGATGTGGCAGACCCGGGACACGATGGAATCCTCGTCCGTGACTCCCCTGACGTCCCGTCGAAGCGGCAAGCGGGCGCGGAGCTCGTCCCCGATGTCGTCGTCGCCCCACGCCCAACAGGCCAGTCCGGCGGTCAACGTGAAAGGGCTCACGGAGGCGCTCAAGACTCCCCACACGGACCCGGCATGGGAGCTTTGGGACAGGTTCTCGGTCCCGGGGGTCGATAGAGTCAGCCCCACAGGATTGACCAATCCGTTGCTGCAAATGATGGCTACCTCGTCGCCCCGTCTGCCACAGGACGGCCTGCCGCTTTCGGCCAAGAAGGAGAGATCTCTCCTCCGGGCGGTGAGCTACGAGTCAGCATGGTGCAAGCGTCGGAAAGTGAGGCACGACGTGCCTGGGGCGACGACAGACACGGCGCCAGAGGGCTGCCGACCACCTTCCAAGTCCTCCATGGTGACCGCTCTGCTCGAACGTGTTGATGTCGAGCTCAACGGGTCCAAGAGGGTCGAGCATGTGCGGGAGTCTGTCTCCCGATGGCCATCTCCGCCGGAAAAAAAGTCCCCGCACCGAGGGCGGCAGCGTTTCCCGGAAGCGGCACAGCCCGAGGACAAGCAAGGAAGAGCATGTGCCGACTTGGACGAAAATCATGCCAGCGACTCGACCCGGCCCGCTACGCAGGAGGAGGAAGGCGACAAGCAGAGGGCCGCTTCGGATTATGGCGATGATGCCTTCGACGACGACACGCTTCTCGAACTCGACGTCCAGCTCAACAGTCTCGACACCGACGACAAGACGGTCGTGCCGATGCAAGATGCGAAGCCGACGCCGCAAGACGGGCCCAAGAAGCAACCGAGAGACAGTTTGGACGAAGACCTCTGCGGCATGGACGACGATTTGTTCGACGGCACAGAGGACATGCTCGACAGGCTCGAATCGGGACACGCCACCCAACTCGCTCGACAACAGCCGCCACAGCAGGCCGGAGCCCAGGCGCCGGGCCGCGGCAGCAGCAGCAGCAGCAGCAGCAGCAGCAGCAACAAAAAGGTGCGGAGGAATCATGATGATGATGATGATGATTATGGTCAGATCTTCAGTGACGACTTTGATTTCGATGCCATGGAGCAAGCAGCCACGCAGTCTGCCTGGTCCTCTCTGGCCCAAGTACGTAAACAAGGTCGCCGCCTAGGTCCAGTCACACGGATGCCTCTGCTCACTCTGCCGCATGCATGCATGCAGCCCAGCCAGAAACCGAGAAGCATCCAGCGGTACTTGGTGACCAACGTGATCGAGACCAGCTATACGGACGCGGCGGGCTGCGAGCGCGCTGAAAAGGTACCGAGGCAGAAAGGGGAGCCGGCGGTGCTGCACCAGCCTTTGCTGACAAGAACCCTTCCCAGATCCTGATCGTCCGCGGTGAGAGAAGCCAGTCGATCAAGAGTGTGCATCTCCGCGACGACTGGTTCGAGACCCAGGCCAGCGTCGAGTCCCACGTGCACATCATCGGAGAGTTCGACCACACGGGAACGTGCGTGGTGGACAGACATCACGGCCTCATCGTCCTGCATCCGGACCAACTCATCTCCTCCACCACCCTTGCCGACTCCTTCAGCTGTACACGCAAGGCCGTGCTGCAGGACAGGGTCAAGGCCACGTCGGACCTTTCGGCCCCCCTGGTGTACGGCACGATGCTCCATGAGGTCTTCCAAGCCGCCCTGTTGGCCAACCAATGGGACTCGGCCTTCCTGGCTTCTGTCCTGGACAAGACGTTGCAATCGCACCTCCAAGACCTCTATGTCATTCAAGTCAGCCCCAAGCACGCCCGAGATCATCTCTCCCCGAAAATGGGCGAGATCAGGTCTTGGGCTGCCAGGTTTGTGTCCCACTTTCCGCGGCCCGACGCCGTGCTTCACAACGACAAGGTGACCATGTGTGTGAGCAAGCTCCTGGATGTCGAGGAGCACGTCTGGTCTCCCATGTATGGCCTGAAAGGCAACATCGACGCGACCGTCCAGGTCACGATGCGGGACGGCAAGGACAGCAAGACCTTGACGGTGCCCTTCGAAGTCAAGACGGGGAAACGGCCGGGCACCGAACACCGGACGCAGACCATGCTCTACAACCTGTTGCTGTCCGATCGTTACGATATCGACATAGACTACGGCATCCTCTACTATACCGAGACCTCGGAGACGTGGCGAATCCCGGCGCTCCGGCACGAGCTGGGCGCCATCATCATGAAACGCAACGAGCTGGCGGGCTACATCCGGGAACGCACCGTCCGCTTACCGCCCATGCTGAGGAACAAGCGCCTGTGCGGCCGATGCTTCGCCCAGTCGACCTGTTTTGTCTACCACAGACTGGCCGACGAGGGCGACGGCGAGAGCAGTCACCTGGGAGCCAAGTTCGACGAGGCCGTGAAGCATCTGACCCCCCAACATCGGGACTTCTTCCTGAAGTGGGAGGACCTCCTCACCAAGGAGGAGAAGGAGAGCCAGAAACATCGGCGCGAGCTGTGGACCATGCTGAGCACGGAGCGCGAGAAACTGGGACGGTGCTTCGCTCATGTCATCATCGAGCACGGTTCCGCGTCCGAGCATGATGAGGGATCGAGGATCAACCGGTTTGCCTACGTCTTCGTCCAAGAGACGCCCGCGCCCGCCTTCTCCTTCCTGGACTCGCAGCTGGCCGTCAGCGAGCCGGTTGTGATCTCGGACGAGCAGGGCCATTTCGCCCTGGCCCGGGGCTACGTCACCGCGGTCCAGAAGCACAGGCTCAGCGTGGCCGTCGACCGGAGGCTGCACAACGCGCGCGTTCGCCAGCCCGGGTTCGATCCCGTCGACAACCAGGTCTTTGCCAGCATCATGGAAGTGGTCCCAGACGGGGTCGGACCGGACGCATCACGGGCCAACGTGCCAGCTGCGCCGATTCGCTATCGACTGGACAAGGATGAGTTCAGCAACGGCATGGCCACGGTGCGGAACAATCTCGTCCAGATCATGGTCGACGGCGTGCCCGGGTCCCAGCACCTGCGCGAACTCGTGGTCGAGCGAAGGCCGCCCCGGTTCACCAGCCCGTCGCAGCTGTCTCAGCAGTACCAGGTGGCAACCGGCGAGGGCCTGAACACGGACCAGGAGAGGGCCATCGAGAAGGTCATGACGGCCCAGGACTACGCCTTGGTGCTCGGCATGCCGGGCACCGGCAAGACCACGACGATTGCCCACATCATCCGCGCCTTGTTCGCGCAGGGCAAAAGCGTCCTGCTGACCTCGTATACCCACTCGGCCGTCGACAACATCCTCCTCAAGCTCAAGGCCGACAAGATGCCCGTCCTCCGGCTCGGCCCGGCCGCCAGGGTGCACCCCGAAGTCCAGGAGTTCGCCACCCTGGCCAGCCATCCGATGGCCTCGTTCGACGAAATCCACCGGGCCTGGCACGAGACCTCGATCGTGGCGACGACGTGCCTCAGCATCAACCACCCCATCTTCGCGGCCCGGCGCTTCGACTACTGCATCGTCGACGAGGCATCGCAGACCACCCTGCCCGTGTGCCTGGGTCCCATCCGGACGGCCCGCACCTTTGTCCTCGTCGGTGACCACAACCAGCTTCCGCCCTTGGTGCAGAACGAGCAGGCCCGGGCCGGAGGGCTCGACGTCTCGCTGTTCAAGCTCTTGTCCGACACGCACCCGGAAAGCGTGGCGAACCTGGAACACCAGTACCGCATGTGCGAGGACATCATGACGCTGTCGAACACGCTCATCTACGACGGCCGGCTCAAGTGCGGCACCGAGGCGCTGCGCTTCCGAAGCCTCGTCGTGCCCGACATGGGCGCCTTGCGGCTGCGGCACTACGACGCCGCCACCTTCCCGTCCCAGGCGCACAAGCTGTGCCGGCAGCAGAAACACCACCGAAGCGGCGGCGGCGGCGGCGGCGGCGGCGGCGGCGGCACCCCCCCCACCAAGGCCCCTCCGTCGTCGGCGGGCCCGCCGTCGACCTTCTGCCTGGGCGGCACCCGACCCGGCGCCTGCTGGCTGCGCGACCTGCTCGCGCCCTCGGCGCGCGCCCGCTTCGTCAACACGGACGGCCTGCCCGACAGCCGCGAGGAGGCCAAGGGCAACCGCATCGTCAACGCGTGCGAGGCGCGCGTGGTGGCGCAGCTGGTCGACGCCCTGCTGGCCGTGGGCGTGGCGCCGCGCGACGTGGGCGTCATGACGCACTACCGCTCGCAGCTGGCGCTGCTGAAACACACGCTGCACCGCGGCGGCGCCGCGACCGCCGCCGTCGAGATGCACACGGCCGACCGGTTCCAGGGCCGCGACAAGGAGGTCGTGGTGCTCAGCCTGGTCCGCAGCAACGAGGCCTGCCACCTCGGGGATTTGCTGCGCGACTGGCGGCGCATCAACGTGGCCTTTACGCGGGCCAAGACCAAGCTGATCGTCGTCGGGAGCCGGGACACGCTGCGAGGGGGCAACGGAAGCCGGAACGGAGACGGGCCGAGGAGGGGGGGCAACGAGGGCCGCCGTGCTGCCGACGGCGACCGGGACGGAGGCGAGATGCTCGCGCGCTTCATCGACTTGATGGAGCAGCGCGACTGGGTCTACAACCTCCCGCCCGACGCGCTCGAGTCGCACGATTTCCCCGAGGCGGAGGGTCCCACGCAGCGCACGGGCGGGACGTCCCCGTGCAAGACGAAGGCCGGTCGGTCGCCCAGGAAGTCGCAGCAGCAGCAGCAGCAGCAGCAGCAGCAGCAGCAGGAGAAGGAGAAGGAGAAGGAGGAGGAGGCCTGCCAGGGTGGACAGCTGCGGGCGGCGAAGAGGCGCGGGCCGGGCGGCAAGGAGAATGGGAAGCTCGAGCCCAAGAGGGCCAAGGTGGGCGAGAAGGTCTTGATGAAAGGGAGGCCGATCTTGAGAGACATTTTGAATGAGATGACCGATGGCCGGTACTAGCAGCGAGCAAGAAAGAAGAAAAGAACAAGAAAAAGACGGGCGACCTTGGTCTGTTGTTCTTCTGGGGAAAAGGCTACTACTACATCTCGTTCTGCATGGATACCCAGACTTTTCACACCGGCACCGGTTCGGGCTCAGCACAGCCGTTGCCCGCGGGTAGCATTCACATGCAAGTATCGCTCGTGTACGGTTCTCGTCATGTTTCGTCATCCGAGTCGTCGGACGCAAAAGCATCGTCGAATCTGGGCAAACGAGAAATTAACTAGGCGCTCGAGCTCGACGAGGCATGGTGGCCAAGAAAAGAAGCCGAGCGGGTCGCTTGCTTACCCGTGTTCGCCGACAATCATTTTCGTGTACCTCTCCAGCTCCTCCAACTGGGCCACACAGCCGGTCAAGCTCTCGTTGTAGGAGTAACTGTAGGCCTGGACCGACTTCTTCCGCTCGCCCAGCTGCGGCCTCTCGCTGGTCTTGTCGTCCTCGTACTCGGCCTCCAGCTCGGCCATTTTATCGGTGAGCTTCTTGCGGGCGGCGGCCGCACTCGGCAGGTATTTCTACTCTTACACCACCGTCAGCCACGAGGGTGATGGAGAAGGGGGCAGTGGAGGACCAGACAGGAAGTAAAAAAAGAAAAATTTTATAAATTTTTATAAAATTTTATAAATTTTTGAAATTTTTTAAATTTTTTTTAAGATTTTAAAAAATTAAAAAAAAATTTAAAAAAAAAAGCAAAAGACGGACCGGCACCGGGGTTCGCGAGCGCAGCGCGCCCGCGAGAATATACAGGTTGCTGAGGACGGCGGCGACTGCATCGCGACGGTAGCTGAGCAGGCGCTCGACGGCCTCGTCATTGTCGCGAATGAACTTGGGATGGAAGAAGAGGGCGGACTGGCGGACCGAGACCAGGAAGTCGAAGAAGCGCTCGCACGAGTCTGCGAGCGCCGAGTACGGAAGGGGGTCGAAGGGCGCGCGCAATCGGATCTCGTGCCGTGTCAAGCGCTGGAAAAGGCAGACATGTCTCGTCAGCATCGTGCTGACTGTGAGTGATCCTTGCCATGTGCGTCTGCGAACGACTGGGACTGACCATCAGCTGCCTGATCCCGACGAATCCTTCTCGCAATCGTCCTTCCAGAACCTCGGACCGCTCGATGTCCTCGGCTGTCGGGACATGGCCCTGATCGTAGTAGACATACTTGGCGATTATATCTTGGACGGGTGAGTAGACAGACGTGGGCAGCAATCCGTCTCGTTCGAAGATGCAGGCCGGGGGGGGGGGGGGGAATCATGCTCACTCCTGTAGACGATGCTCATGAAAAACATCATGGCGGAGAGCGCCTTGCGCAGCTCATGTCTCGCCACGAAAGGCCAGATGAGCCAGTTGATGGTCACGGACGCCACGACGCCGACCACGAAGGCTACGCCACGGCTCAGCGCGACCTCAAGAGTACTTGTCTGGCCCGCATCTGTCACCAGGCCAAGGGAGGTGACGGTAAAGGAGATGCACCCGACAAGGCCAGACCTCTGTTGGGCATCAGCATGTCAGACCGGAACAGGCTTCACTCGGGAAGTGCCACCCACGGGATGAGAGCTTTGCGTGAACCGATAGAGCATGGGCGTCATGTAGGCAACGGCGAAGGCCCCAAGCACATAAGGATTCCCATGGCCCGCAGAGTAGGCGACGCCAGCCCAGACAGCACCGAAAGCGGCCATGGATGCTCTCGTCACCAAATCTTGCAAGTTGCCGCCGACCCTGTACCTCACCGTCAGCATGCTCATGTCCGCTGTTCGCCTGCTTGACTTTCGGGAGCTCGTGCCGGGAGATCAGGCAGACCTTGGGTGCATCATCAACCAAGCCATAGCAGCCGCCCACCAAGATTCGTACTGATTCCACCAGTCTCGACTGCTGCCGAGCCAGGCCGGAACAGCAAGCAACGAGATGACGAGGACGTTCTTGAGAGAAAACCTCATCTCGAACCCTTGGAGCCTGTGGGCCATGATCCAAGCTTCGTGACGCACTCTATTCTTGATCATGAAGTGCACCTTGCCATCTTCTTTCGTGCCCTTGCCGGTTTTCTTCGCCACCGGCGCCGAGGCGGAACCAGAGGATGGCTTGGCAGTTTCAGCCCGCGTGTTCAGCGTGAACAAGCCCGCTCCGTCGTCGTCGTCGTCGTCGTCCTCGTCGTCGTCGTCCTCGTCTCCAGCCAAGGGACTGTGCTCGACGGACCTCATTCTATGCATCGTCCGCGCGATTTCCAGAAAGCTCTTGTAGTACGACGTGGCAGTCACTCCTCCGCGGTCGTGCCGTACCTGCGGCCCCGTCCGGTTCAGAGACTTCCGCCAGGGATACGACGGGAAATAAATGCTGGGCCACCTTGGCTTCCGCTGCTGCATCTCATCGACCTTGACCAGGACAGAGTCGAGCGACGAAGCCGTCTGACGGATCGGTCGGCAAAAGGCAAAGATCTCGATCACCTCCGGCACGTACTTGGACGTCAACTCCTCGCCCTCGAGAAGCGCCGATTCTGCCTCGTCGAACTCGACCACAGCCTTGCGGAGGCCAACCAGGGCGTCCGCCATGTCGGACGGCGTGCCTTCGCCGGGACCGAGATCGCTGCGATAGCCGGACATGTCCATCAGGACGGCATGGCAGCTCTGGAGAGATATCTTCATGCTGCTCATGAGGTCCTTGACAGGTCCGTCCAGTTTGTACCCTACCAGCCGCACCGCTCTCTCCTTTGGATCCGTGGGCTCAAGCAGTGGTCCCGGCTTGACCTCGGACAGCCCCGGCGTCGCAAGCACAGTCGAGTGCATCAGAACCTGCAGCGTCAAAGGAACCGAGGGGCCCTCGATTCCTTCGTCCGGCCTGTCTCTGCGTCCGTACATCTCTGGCTCCGGCTTCATGGAAAGCAAGGACCGGACGACTCCCTGGAGCAAATTCCGCAGAGCGAGGACATCCTTGGGATCGAACAGGCTGACTGAGATGTCGATGGCCAGGTCCCGGTAGGCTTGGGAAAGATTGACAAAGGTCTGCGCAAGCCGCCGGCGGGTTTGCCGCTTCTGGGCCTTTTTCAGATCCAGTCCGTCCTGTTTGTGCCTCTTTAGTCTTGAACTTCCCACAGGCCCAGGGCTGGAATGCCTTGCCCCGGCAAAGGCCGACGCACCAACATTGTCCCAAAAGCGCTGTCGAACGTCATGGCGACGCCCCGGGCGCCTGCGTCGGGAAACCAGACGATACATGTGACCATGCAGATAGCTTGGCCCAGGACCCAAGGAAGCCCAAAGTCGAACAGCCTTTTCCACTCCACATGGTCTCCGGACAGGCCCAGAAGGCAGGTGTATACGACAGCCATGCCGGCGCATATGGCGAACTGGTAGAGACGGATGAAGTAAGACCGCAGCGCGGCCATGGCCCCGATGCAGAGGCAGAGAAACATGGCCAAGATAGCGCCATAACCGGAGCTGGCCGTCGGCGTCAACGTGGCAAGCCACAGACCCAAGGCGCCCCAGCCCAGCCCGGTAGCAACGCCGAGTGTTGTCAGGATAGCGCCGTCGATCTGGGCGCCCACGGTCCGAGCCGGATGGTTGATGATGGTGGAAATCACCAGCACATAGTTGTATCGCCCAAGCCAAGCCCGTACCCATGGCACGAGGCACAGCACATAGGCCACGAAGAAGGCGATGAAGGCCTTGGTCAGTCTGATGCCCGCCCGCGTGGTCACGACTCGGTGGGCAACGCTCTTGACCTCGTGCAGCTGGCGCGGAACGAAGGTCCGGATCGAGAGAGGATCGCTCTTGCGGAAGGCCGCCGGCAATGTCTGCTCCGCTTTCCTCCGCAGACGAGCCTCGTCCACGTCTCTCGGCCGCAGGAACAGCGCGTCGAAGAAGCCGTCCCGCACCTCGACAAGGCTGTACGTCTCGAACTCCAGATCGTCGCTGTTGACGAGGCGGTCCAGCTCGGCCGACATCCAGAGGGAGGAGTGGCCGGTAGCCTTGCCCTTACCCAGCTGCCCGACCCCGGACGGCGGACGAGAGGGTGGCCGCCTGGGTGCAGCAGTGGGAGCAGGGCCCGGCTTGCCCGTCCATTGCCGCCGGAGACGCTTGGCGATGCCGCCAGCAGTCGAGCTGGTGTCCCCGCCGTCCCCGTCGTCACCGTTGTCCCCGTCGTCCCCGTCGTCCCCGTCGTCCCCGTCGTCCCCGTCGTCACCCGCGGCTTCCTCGCCGCGCTTCTCGTCATCTTTCGTGGTCTTTGCCGACGATACCGCGGCGATAGCCTCGTCATGGCTCGGAACAGATGACATGGTAGCGGCCTGCACGAGGTACCTACCGACCGGGGAGCTGGTCTGGCTGCTATGATTATGTTCTGCCAGCTCCCACCACCGAAACAGCAACAAAGATGGTTGCGATGAAGCGTGCGTAATTCGCTGCCCAGCGAGGCGTAGTACGAGGTACAAGTAGGCAGTTGCGAGAACACCAAGGCCAGCCCCGCGACCGGCGGCGACTCCCTTCGAAGCAACCTATCATAAACCTATGCCCATGCCTCAAATACGTAGCTGTCGGTCGCATCGGAAGATTTTTAGTCGATCACATGATCCAGCAGTCACATGACCCCGTGCGTCAGCGTCAGCGTCGTGAGCTCAAGTACGGTCTACCAGGTACCACGGGGAACAGAAACACTGTTGTGGATCATCTCGTACCCTAAACACTGTCTAGTAAGTACCTGTTGAACTCTTCTGAGTAACTGGCCGTGGTAAGTACATAATGACCGTCCAAGGATATTCGTTCACCATTCCCATCCTGGAGTCCTCCGCTAGGGACATATTTGCCTCTACTGAACAATGACCAAGTCATCGTCGTCGTCGTCGTCGTCGTCGTCGTTGTTGCCGTCGTCCAAGCCCAGCAGTACCTGTTTGCGTATCTTGGCCATCGCCGACAACGGCTCGCCCAGGCTTTCCCTGCCCGCTTCGCGTATGCCTTTTTCTGTGACGAATCGCGTCTTCTTCCGGACCGGTGATGGATCGCCATGATTTCCTGGAGTACAACCGTCATTCGCGGCCGCCGTCGTCGCGGCCTTGCCCAACGCCTGCTCGATGCTGCCCTCCGTGAAGGCCGCGCTGTGCCGCCCATCGAGCCTCTCGCCCTCCTTCATGCGCGACAGCTTATCCTTCAACGTCGCGCCCCACCCAAAAATGGGCTTGACCCCATCCTTCTTTCCTCCCGTGCCCGTGTTCTGCGAGGATTCAACACGCTTGCGTTTTACGGGGCCGAGGTCGATCTTGGGCCGTTCGCCCTTCGGCAGAACAAGGCCTAGCGTTCGGGCGTCTGGCCGGGGGGCCTGCATGTTGGAGCTGACGTGACTGCTGCTGCTCCCCCCTGCCGACGTACTCGCCTTCTGTCCCGAGAACAACGATGCCGCGGCCGTCGAGCTCGAAGACACACTAGATCCCGGCCCAATGGCCGCGGACGTGGCGGACCGGCCCATGTACTCCTTGCCGGCGCCGCCACCCATCTCGCTCAGCTTCTTGGCGATCTTTCGTTCCTTTTCCTGCGCCGCAAGCCGCCTCCGCAGAGCTGCTTCGCGCTCCTTGCGATCCGCCAGGCCGCCCTCACGCTCGTCGTCGTCGAGGAGACGTACCGCGCTCATGCCGCCCTCGCCGCTGACAAAGACGCCGGCGTACTTTCGCCGTTCCTGCTGGGCCTTTTCTTTCTGCAGGAGGAGCTCCCGCATCGGCTTGCGCTTCACGCCGCCGGCGCCGTGGCCGTCGGTCAGTTCGATGCGCGCCGAGCGCGTCTTGCTGAGCGCGTCGTTGGTGTGGAATTCGCAGAACTCGGTACGCCGCGCGTTGATCCATCCGTTGCATAGGTTGCCATCCTTCTTGACTGTCTTGCAGTACCCCAAGTCGCGCGCAATACCCAGCTCCAGAATTGTGTCGGCGTCGCTATTGATCACCAAAGAGAAGCGGCCTGCGGCCTGCCGAGCTGGTGGCGGTGGCATGATACTCGGGTTGAGCACCGCGAGCACCGTCCCTGGTGTGAGTTTCCAGAACCGGTCGAAGCCTGAGTTGAAGAGAAAGAGTTCCACCTCGTAGGTCAGGTCAACTAGTGTGAGTACCATATATTTACCACGGTCTTGGCCTGGTTTGCCTCCTCCCCCTGGACCGGCCTTGTGACTTCGTGGTTCAGACTTCCCGGCAACGATGCCGAACACGACGACATCGGACTCCACATCTGGCAGTGACCAGTTAGGCGCTCTGACTTGGCGCAGGAGCTCGTGTATGTTATACGATTTCCTTCCAGAGAGGGCACGCGTTATCACCTGGTGTGGTAATATCCTCCTCTTGAGATGGTAGCCTGAGAACGGCTCGAACCCTCTGGGCTCAGACTCACTGAGCTCCTGCGAGCCTGATCTTATGCTAGGAGCAGTGTTACTCCTGTGCAAGTGTCCCGGCTTCTGATTCCCCATGGATGCCAGAATCTCGTCTCGAGTAAATTCCTGCTCCTTTGCAGGGGCATGGGGAATATCGATCGCATTCTCTTTATACTCTTCCATCTCTCTCCTCCCAACATCGAAAGCTTTGCTCCTCATCTTCTCTATTTTGTGCTGCCGCTCCTGTCGACTGTTCTCATTGGATCTCGCAGCCGCCAGTCTCTCGTTAAAGCTCATCGGCCGGGGCGCATCGGCAGTCTGCTCATGGTGGGATACCGACGTCTTGGACGTCCGCAAGTAGCTACCTTGTAGGTCAGCGGCTCCAAACTCAGATCCTTTCCGAGTGCTCGGCGCCCGTTTCAACGACATGTCCGCGGCCCGCTTGCCCTTGTCAATGCCCAGCAGAATTCTCCGAGGGGAAGTTTGCAGGTCCACAACACTCGGTGCCGTCCCCTTCTTGACAGGAGACGCAGGAACCTGTACGGCATTTTGCGACAGGAGCCGTTCCGCACGGTCTCGCGCAGCCGCGAGCCCGGACTGCAGCGGCACTTCCCGGTGCTCTCTGATATCGATAGGCGCTAACCCTGGGCGTGTCGTTGCCATCACCGGTCTGGAATCCCGCGCATCTTCTCCCGTACCCACTGCCTTCTGTTTCAGTGCTTTGGTTGCCTGTAATCTCTTGAGCTTGAGCCGCGCCTGAATCGCCTGAAGCTTCAACTGCAGGCTCTCTTCGTCATCGTCATCGTCATCGTCCAGCGTATCGTCCAGGCCCTCGCTCACAGCGGCACTTCTGACCCGCGTCTGGAGCGCTGAGCTCGACCGCGCTGTCCGCAGCTTCGCAGGAGAGGGCGATGGCGACGTGCGGTCAGCGAGGCGTTGCAGTCGAGCACGTCCGCCTGGTGTGCCAAGGAGAGCCTCGTGGGGAGAGCGAGGCGGCCATTGTGAGGCCATGGTGGAAGGCCGATCCAAGCTCTGACGCGCATATGGAGGATCGCCAATATTGCTACAATACGGTTGGTATGGCGTGTAGACTCGTGCTGCAAGAGTACAATGTTCCTCAATCACGACGCGAGGCGCGACGCGTGTTCGTGGCAACCAACGACAAAAATTACAGGCTTGAAAAATACGGAGTACATAGGCCCCGCGCCGGTACCGAGTGGATGGATGGAGCCCGAGGGCGCCGGGCCGTTTCTGCTTGACGCGAAATTGCCCCACTGTAGCTAACGTATAGGACGCGTCGCGCCTTGCAAAGCTTGGCTCGTACTGTGGTCGACCATCTTGGACTGCACCAACTATCATTTTTGCGGAACTTTTGCCAAGCCTCTCACTGTCATAATGCCAAAAACGAGGTCCAAAGGTGGTCAAGAAATTGCGCCTCCGAGCTTGACGCCCAAGACAACACGATGCGTTCTCCCAGCACAACAAGGAACTCCGCCGAAGATGTTCATTCTTCCAAAGAAGGCTTCTCCAGGCGCTCGAGTCATCACTTTGCGCAATCCGCGGAACGCCCGACCGACGCGGTATCTGGTCTGTCCGGACTCGGGCTTCTACGAGTTCACGCGGGTTGCGGTCTCAAAATCTACCCCACGAAGCTGGTTGCTCGAAAGCAGTGAAGAGGCCAGCTTCGAAGCGCAGATAACGAAGAGCGCCGACTTATTTATCGCGTCGCCTATTGATCCCCTGTTTCTCATACTTCCAGCTCTAACGAAGACGTGTATCACCAAGCTCGACAATTCGCGCAAGCAGATGTTTCTGTCAAGTGGCGATCATCTGGAGTCTATGCTGGAACAGGACAGCCATCTCTCCGCATTGATGAGCTGGGATAGCGTGAGGAGGAATCTAGAGGCGCGTATGGCTGCCGTATGCGAAACCATCGAGATTGGCGATGACCCGATGTACCGATTCGACGAGGGCAAACTCCTGGAGGAAATGCTGTCCAAGGCGAGGCGAATGAGCGACCATGGCCTGCCGAAAAGCATGGAAGAGAAGTTTGTCTCGAAAGTCCTCGAGGCTCCCATCAAAAGCATCAGGAGCAAAGCTAGCACTGTCCCGCCGCTTCAGCAGTTAGAGAGCTCAGCAAGTACCGATAGTAGGACTGCAGGTCAGCAACCCGAGTTGGAATCGCGATCCTCGGTTGCGGCACTCTCGTCTACCGCGACCTCTTCGAGCTCTCCGTCTGATGCCCCCACTGCTTCCACATCAGTCGCAGACGCGCAAGAAGCCTATGAGGTCATGAGTGCGATGAGAGCATCGGACGAAATTGCTCAGCTCCAGAGGTTGCGAATAGCTTTCAATTTCATTTGCTCGACATACATTTGCCCTCCAGTTGCAGAGCGACTCAAATCAGCCTTGACTTCATCCCAAGCAACGGATTTTCAGCCTTTGGACGAGTATCTCGAGAAGCTGGCGAAGGTGAAGCAGGAGGCAACGGCTGCAAGGGAGTCAGACTTTTCTCAAAAACGGATGCGAGACGAGGAGGATGACGAAAGGGCAGAAAAACGCCGAAAAACATTGGAGGAAGAGAAGCGGAAGAAGGCATCTGAGAGTCGTGGGATTCGAGAATTGAAAAAGGTGAACACGAAGGGTATGATGAAACTCAGCGAATTCTTTAAAAAGAAGTGACGCCTCTCGGTTGAGAACCTGTCGAGTGAGCAAGTCGCCGGATATGTATCACGCTTTAGGATACGATGCGCCCGCTTTGACTTCTAGATCTATTCCAGATACATGTTGCATTTGGTCATGACTTGTATCGTTAGGAGCCGCAGTATCAGTAGTCCAACGTGCTATCTTACTCCCCGTGAACGTCCTGCGCCTCCTCTCGTGCCGAAGCCGCGACCTATGCCCGAAGCGTTCCTTGCGCTTGTGGAGCTCGAAGTCGTCGTATCAGCGCTGGCAGCAGCACCACCTCTGCCATACCCCGAGCTGCTGGCCCGGGCGACCCCTCGACCTCTACTTGCGCCCCGCGCAGCGCCGCGTACAGTTCCTCGTGTGGAGAAGACGCTCCCGGCCTGACGCTGGCGCTCTTGTTCCTCTGCCTTCCTTATGGCCTCTTCTCGCCGTCTCTCCGCTTCGGCGGCCCGTCGCTCTGCCTCTTGTTGCTTGTACAGAGCCTCACTCTCGATGTCGATGAGATCCTGCGTCGCACCCTTCCAGTTGGTATTCTGGATCAGTCTGTTGTTGTGTTCAGTCTGTGACAGTATCCGTGTCCATGTGTTGAGCAGCGTGGATGCGTTGGTGACCGTGTTAGAAACAGTCTGCCTCATCGCCGCTATATTAGCAACGACGCATGTGATGCGGCAGCCTGTCAATGCGCACATTCATATTGCTCCTGGCCTTTTCTAATGTTCCAATCATTCCCTCTATGACTTCATTGATATGGCGCACGCCTGCCAGTTCTTTGCGCAACGCTGCCTCACGGGCTTCGTCTGTGTCAAGGTCTGCATTCTGGTTGGCCGGTGTTTTGGGCCGCTCTGGCTGCGGCCGGGCGCTTGTGGGCGTGTGAGCCAAGGAAGCCAGGTCCAGCTCTGTCTCGTCCATGTCATCGGCCATGGAAGAAGAAAAAGTCCGTGGAATAGAGGATGCAACGACTGAAGCGCCGGCGAGGACGACGTCGATACGCCGGTCCCAGTAATGACGTTTGATTGTTTACTACCCATTTCTAGGCTCCAGCCATTGCGAGGCGGGGTACTAGCATGACTCACGTAGATTATGTGGAGACGCGTAACGACGCGACGTTTCGCGTCCACCAATGACAGATGCCACCTTGTGGGGCTCGCGGTAATACCCCAACCTCTTCCATTCCCGTCCGTCCTTGCCCTGCGCCCGATTTTGCGGCTGTGATACATCCCATCGTGCGCATGCTCCCGACTCAAGAGCCTACATCGTCACCCGCCCTTTGCGACCATCCGTCCATCCGTCCATCCTCAGTCATCGACGTTGTTGCCCACCGTTCATCCACAAGCCGATCCGCGCGCGACCAACACCCAGCTCACCGATAGCCAAAGATTAGGCATCTCCCTGCAACCCGATCCGTCCTACTGCGTGTCTTGCAACCGACAAGCTCGATAAATATAGTTGCCGCCCCCGCGCGGGCTCAGATTTAGGTCTCTTGGATTGCGCTGCCAAGTTTGATGTCCATTCGAGGCTGTCGGATGCTGTGACCGTGTTTGGTTTGGCTTTGATTCGAAGGGAAGCTTCCATTGCGTTGTGCACAGTCTTGGGCGTCGCAGTCTGTTGGCCTGCGCTACAATCTTGACCGATTGTCATTCAAGTGGTTTTGAGGTGTTGAAAGAGCGAGCAGATTGCTTGAACGTTGTCGCTTTGAGCACCGCAGCCTGGTCAGGAAACCATGGAAACCTGCACAACTCCCCCAGGCAATTCGCACATTCGGGTCTGCACTCCACCCGCTCCCCTACTCGGTACATATCAGGACTCTTCTTGGGCGCCATATTCCCCGCGCAAATCAGCTCGGCTTTCGCAACAACGCGCCAACCGCACACCTTCACCAAACTTATCGTCACGTCATTTTTCGGCCACTCAGCAGCTCCCTTTTTTCGGATCGCCACAACCTCGACCAAAGAACAATTTCGTCGCAGCCATCGACACACCCGTCACGTCTCCGCAAAAGAAGCGACTGCCTCAAATGGACTCTGTTCGTCGCGCTTCGGGCAGCTTGACGGCGGACAGCACCGCTGAAGCTGCTGTGTTTTTGGGTCCTCCGCCCCAATCTGCGATCGTTGTTGGCATGCTACCGACTCCGGCCAAAACTCCACAGAAGCCGCCGACCGAGCAAAGCAAGGCTAAACTCAAGAATGTCGCCCGCAATCTCTTCCACAGCGCGGACGATGCAATGCCTGCACCCAAGAAGACCCGGAACCAGCAGCACATGCTTGACAGCTTCTCCGCCGAACGGTCCGACGCCTCATTCCAGATCTTCACCGACACAAATGCCCGTGTGCCCGTGGCCGATACCTCGGTGGATAATCCGTTTTACGGCCCCGGTGCAGCACCTGCATCTTCCGTTCAACCTTCCATCAAGCGCAAGGGCAAGGGCAAATGTGCCACGGTCACCGTACCTGGCGAGGGCAAAGTCGCCATCGACGAGCTGGTGGGTCGCGACGATGGCATGGTGATCTCGTTGTGAGTTCCCCTACTTTGGCAACACATGCACTCTTTCAAACAGCCAGTCTCTCTAACCTTTGCTGTAGTCGCGGTAAAAAGCAGTATATCTCGTTTGCCGACAAAGAAGACGATGGCTCGGGTACGGAGGATGACAGCGCGGCGGCTATGGGCATCGTTCCTGGTTCGCGCCGTGTGACTCGATCCTCGATCAAACCGCGTCTTCTTTTCCCTCCCAAGGCTGCTAGTGAGGCTCAAGATGAGGACGAGGAAGCTGCAACCGATATCGAGGATCACATTCTTGCCGCCACAGAGAAGCCAACCCCTGACACTCCTGTGGAGCTCATAGTCGGCACGCCCGATACCCCGGCCACGCCGCGCTTTGCCCCAGCATCGCCGCCTACCACTGCTCGCGTGACTCGCCACGGCAGCAAGACGAATGCCGAGGCGAGTCCGATGAAGGCGAAGACAACTACGGGGAAGAAAAACAGCCCGCTCGGTTGGCGCGTGTCCAAAGGCAGCTACAGTGCGAAGCATGGTGTCAAGCGTCCCGCCAACACAGACAGTGGGAGCGGGAGCCCCGTGAAGCGAGCCAAGGCCTAGCTCTGCGGCGCTTTGGGTTCACTGATGGGCTGGGCTCTGCCAAGCTCTTCAGTCAGACATTCGATCACTTTCTTGTGTCCCCCCTTTATTTTCAATTTTTTCTTCAGCAGCACCCTTCCTTGGGACCGTCGCGGGACGGAGTTACGACCACGGGGCACGACGAGCGGTGAGATGACGACCAGAGCACCACGTCACTCTCGGGCAGGCTGCGAGACCGGCTTGTCTTTGATATTCTGAGGAGCTCCCCGCTGTCATTACGATAGTGTGCGAGAGGTTGTTCTAGGGCGGAGGTCTGGATCGGTATTCATCGCCACGGGTTCCTGGCTAGTGTGGTCTGGAAAATGCCTGCGCGATGCGGCGGGACTGTATTCGGCTCAGGCGTTACGGACGAGGAGGATTCTCGGTTGGGCACTGCTTGTCAGTCCGGCCCACGGCGAACAGAGCATTTATGAAGGCTTAGAATGCATTTTCTGGTGGATATCATAGTCACAGCAACACGACGGAACACTGTGCTGGGGACCACGGTGGCACCATCCAAGCCAAATACGTAGTTTGCGTGAAGAAACTTTGACCACATTGAGCAATTATTTTCTGCGACTGTTAACGGTGGCGACGCTCCCCGCCCCCGCAATTGCGCAATAGATGGATACCTCTGTAGGCACCTAGGTAGGTGCCAGGCCCGACGGACATTCTTTCCTGTTCCTAATATCGGACCCGCTCCCTCCACAGGTCGTCCCGCTTCAGTCCAGGTCGTCTGCCGATTTTCCGAACGAGCACTCCGTTACGTTGGCCACAATTCCGTTACGGCGCTTTTCGCATCCCGAGTCCGAGTTCCGGCAGCGTCCCTGAGCAAGCTCGGCCTCGAGATTGCCTCAGCAAGTCAGCAGCATGCACATTCTCGTAGTGAACGACGACGGGCCTCCGTCACCGCACTCCTCGCCGTATGTCCACTCCTTTGTCCGCGAGCTACAGAGTGCCGGGCACACCGTCTCGGTATGTCTCCCGAACACGCAGCGTTCCTGGATCGGCAAAGCCCACATGATCGGGCAGACCGTCAAGCCGTCCTACTACCGCCCGCCGCCGCTCTCGCAGCCCGCCGCCGGTCTCGAACCGGCCGCGCCTGAGGACGACGAGAAAGCGGCGGCGGCGGCGGCGGCGGCGGCCAGCAGCGCTCACGGCACCGTGCACGCACGGCCGAGCTCGCAGCCCGGCACGGAGGAGTGGGTGCTGGTGGACGGCACGCCGGCGTCGTGCGCGCAGATCGGACTGTTCCACTTCTTCCAGGACCGCGGGCCTGTCGACCTGGTAGTATCGGGCCCCAATTACGGGCGCAACACCACGGCCGTTTTCGCGCTCAGCTCGGGCACGCTCGGCGGCGCGCTCGAGGCGGCGCTGTGCGGCCGGCGGCGCGCCGTCGCTCTCAGCTTCGCCTTCTTCTCGCGAAATCACGATCCGGCCGTGATCGCGGCCGCGAGCCGCCAGAGTGTGCGCGTCATCGAGGCGCTCGTGCGCCAGTGGCCGGCTGACGGCAGCGTTGACGTCTACAGCGTCAACGTGCCGCTGCTGGAGGGCGTCGAGGGCAGCAAGGTCTTGTGGACCGAGATGCTGCAGAACTACTGGGGCGAGGGCAGCTGCTTCACAGCCGTGGAGGCGGCGGTCGAGACCGAGGACGAGGCGGAGGAGAGGATACGGGAGGGTGAGAGCGGAGAGACGGCGTCCGTGAACGCGGAGAACCCGGCGCCGCATGCTCATAGGCATTTTCTGTGGTCACCTAAATTCACCGATGTGTACCAGAGCGTGGAGACTTCACCTCCGGGGAACGATGGATGGGCAATCAGGCAGGGCTTTACCAGGTGAGATGCAGTTCTCGGTGAGTTTTGGTGGTCCAACCGGCTGATGCAACACTTTGTGCAGTGTTACCCCATTGAAAGCAAACTTCTGGCACCCGGCGGCTCATCTTCACGGCCAGGAGCTCAAGCTGTGAGTTTACCGTCATGTCCATCCTGAAGCTGGATACCGCCAGCTCCCGTCGAAGACAAGACCCGGCTCCTGCTTCAGAGGATACTAGTCGGATCGAATAGATGCTGCTCGCGTTCATGACCATCGTCTGTTCGGCAGCATCAGAGTGAGCTATAAATATAGAGCGGCTTGCCAAGGATCATCGTCTCATTCATGTTTCTCCTGCCCGAATCTGTTCTTACACGTTCTACGCAATTTCAGGGATAACGTGAGCGCGTCCTGTCAAGCACCTACCACGATGTTCGCAAATATGCCAGACGGGCCCCTGGTAAACAGAGCCGGAGAGACGAAACGACGGCTGTATGCCGTCATAGCGTACGAGGACGACTATGTTCAACCACTCATACTCTCCGCCATGCGATCTCTCTTCCCTCCGGACACATGGACGCTATTACCACACGCGCCGTCGTCGTCCGAACCATACTCGCTCGGTGTTCTGCTCCACCGAGAACAAGCCCCGGAGGGTAGCAAGATTCTCCAAATTACACAGTATGAGCGTATTGACTTTGAACACGCCATTTTACATCCACGGACCTCGCTCATCAACAGCTATATGATCCGCAAGGCGCTCATTCGGAAGCATTTCTTGTCTGCAACAGTCGACAATTGGGTCGCCAAGCACCCGGACTCGGTTTTGCGCACTCACGTGAAGCGCAGCGAGGCGTTCGAAGTCGACTTCGCCGAGTTTCTAGACGATGCCCTTGTCGAGGCCTTTGACCTGCGAGCAAGCCTGGAGCGGAATGCGGCTTTGGAAGCTTCGGGCGGAAGGACATGTGACGACGGCTGCTTAGCGGTTGGAACAGGCCAGAACCAGCTCGATCGAGAGCCCCTGTCAGCATCAGATCGTCCGCAGGTTAGAATTTCGGCAAGCCTTCTTTCCGGCGCGTCCAAGGCTCCCGGCGCTCATGATGGAAGGGAATGGTGGATCTTGAAGCCCGGCATGAGTGACCAGGGCCAAGGCATCCGGCTCTTCAGCACCATGGACGAGCTGCAAGCAATTTTTGACGAGTGGGATGCAGAGCTAACCGGTAGTGTTGATGAAGATGAGGGCGAAGAGGAGGGCGCACAACTTTCGGTACCCGAGCGAGGCGCAGCAGCAGAGACGGTACAACGTCTGAACGAGGGCCACGGAGACCGGGAAGACGAGCACGACGGCGACGAAGGCAAGGGTCACCATTGCATCACCGCGTCGCATCTGCGCCACTTTGTTGCACAGCGGTATATTCATCCACCCCTCCTGCTGCCTGGGCTCGGATTTCGCAAGTTCCACATCCGGACCTACGTCTTGGCCCTCGGTAGTCTGCGAGTCTACGTCTACCGGGACATGCTGGCGCTCTTTGCTGCCAAGCCCTATCAGCCACCATCGATCCCTGCACGACGCACGACCGGTGACGGTGACGGTGACGACGAAGTCGCGGTCGGTAGCACCAGTACTATTGACCTCGAGGCTCACCTCACAAACACATGTCTGCAGACAGGGCGTGACGGCGGGTCCGATAACCTCGCAGACTCTGTGCACCGTTTCTGGGATCTGCCTTTTTCGTCAACGGGGCAGGCAGAGTCCATCTTTGAGCAGATAACCCAGGTGACGGGCGAGCTGTTCGAGGCCGCGGCACGCGGCATGATGGTGCATTTCCAGCCGCTGGAGTCGGCTTTCGAGGTCTTCGGGCTGGACTTTCTCGTGGACTCGACGGGTACCGCCTGGCTGCTCGAGGCGAATGCCTTTCCGGACTTCAAGCAGACGGGGCAGAAGTTGCACGGCGTGGTGGCGCAGTTCTGGACCGAAGTGCTGCGCCTCGCTGTAAGACCGTTCCTAGGTGATGAATGGGCGGGAGATGGCGGGGAGGAAGGCGGGACAGAGCGGGGAAAGGTGGATGGTGAGAGGACGCTTGGCGAGAGTGGTGGGATGGTGCTGGTCAAGGAGGTAGACCTGGGACGGCGATGAGGGTGGCAAGAGGGAAACCCGCCCGGGACCGCGCTGTCGTCACGTGGAGGTAGCCAAGCCACAAGCGCAGCGCCTCAATGCCGGGGCCAAGTGGATCCTCTTGGCGAGCACGACACCATATACAAAAAGGAATGGGAAAAGCTTGGCCTACAGCGCTGTTCAGACGTCCGTCGTCTTGGGTGCAATGTGGCACTGGTGGATGCGGCGTTTTGCTCTCTCACAGCAAGGCGACACTAATGTTACTTGCTTCAACTACTGGCGGGAAAAGGGGGCATGGGGCAGATTGCCGGCATGATCGGGTCAAACCGAATCCGTCAAGATTGTCCGCCGAGATTGACGTGACTTTTGCGAACGTGACTCGCACCCCCTCGGCAAGGCTTGTCGCGGCCGGTCAGCGCCGACATCCACGCCAGCGCCTCGAAAGACAAACAGTCTCCGGTGGCGTCGCCGGCGTCGCCACCTGGGCCTGGGCCACGTACTGGGTGGGACCGAGACAAGAAGGCTGCAATCGATTGGCAAGACGTATACGCTCTGATTTGCAACACGCCAAAAGAGCCTCAGATCAGATGTTTGCTGGCTGTCTGGAAGCACCAAACGTTTGGTGCGATGCAAGGTGGGTTGATTATTCCAGAGGCTCAGACGAAACATGAGGTGCAATCGATGCCGATGGTCCGGTATTATGTTAGCGTCTGGCATGTTTGCATGCTGGATGCCAGCTACGGCTTAACTCGCTAGCGCCCTTCAACCAAGTCCCTACTACCTGGTACGGGGCAGCAGGCTAGAAAACACAAAGGTAGCCATGGCAGCGTAATTGCGTAAACAAGTATCTTGTACTGCTCATTTGCGGGGAAGGGACATCCGGCGACTGGGAATGTGTGTTTGGCTGACAATCCCTGCTGTGCATGTACCATCCCTGTCGATGAGCGTTTCTGTGATTCGCTTGGCAAGTGCACAGCCTCCCTTGGTGTGCGTCTGATCAATCACTTTACTTTCTCTCCACGCACCGTCTCCTCGCCCAGAGACCTCCGACCTCGAGCAGACCACACCTCTGTCGGCGGCGCCCGGCATCTTGCACATTCTCTATTAGTCGCACTCTTCCATGATTGCCTTGATTGCCGCTTGTATTCCTTCTTCTGGCGGCTCGTGTCAAATGTCGGACAAGTGACTTCCGAGAAGTCGTCGTCGTCGTCGTCGTCGTCGTCGTCGTGGCATTCGTGGTCACGCCTTGTTCTTCTGGCCGAGACAGTTATCGAGCGCGAATAATGTTTTCTTCCACCAATTAATAGCCCGAAACCCCGCGGCCGAAAGCGCCCCCGACGAGGCGCTATCGCGTGTCAACCTTGACCTCCACCTCGAGCAGACGACAGCCATCCACGGTCCCCGAGGGTCTCACGCTGTGCGCTAGATGAATCAGCTCTTGGGAACCGTGGCTTTGATTGACGCGTCTCTGGTTCGTTGAGGCTTGGCTGGCCCGTGTCATTGGATAATTACTTTGGGACCGGAAAGCCGGAGAGCCTGTCTTTCGAGGCATTAAGCGCCTCCAACTGCATTGCACAGCCCCGAAGGCGAAAACTGGGCCGCCTACACCCTCACGCCTGACCAACAACACACCTTCTCTCGTCGAGCGTTTAAGCCGCGCTGCAGACGTCACGAAACACGGCAATCATGGA
Organism: Phyllachora maydis; assembly: GCA_029339225.1. Classification (NCBI taxonomy): domain Eukaryota; kingdom Fungi; phylum Ascomycota; class Sordariomycetes; order Phyllachorales; family Phyllachoraceae; genus Phyllachora; species Phyllachora maydis. The sequence goes on along the minus strand of JAQQPM010000008.1, from coordinate 2,064,551 downwards.
TGTACCGAACCCGGACCTGAAGGAAAACGAGGGCGCACCTACACGAAGGCCCCGAGCGTGAGTATCGCCCGCGCTGCCGCAGCCATGTCTGCCGTGTTGCTGATCACATTGTCAGTCCTACCATCACAATCGACACCACAGCCGTGAGCCCGCCTCCTGCAGCCACGCAGACCTCGGAAGGGTCATCCACGCGGAAAGTAACCCAGTCTCCTGTTTCCTATGCCGACGAAGGCCATAGCCCCTCCACAACGATCGATCCCATGGCGAGCAGCTGGAGTTCACACCACCGAAGCTTCTCGGGTCAACGCCCTGAACAGGGAGCTGAAAAGTCGTCCGAGAACAAAGACAGCAGGCCAACAAGCCCCCACAATGTCTCTAGTCCGGTGACATCACGCGGCAATGACCGCAATCAAGGGTTCCTGGCCGTCCCGAATACCCTTCGATCACGGCAAAATTCAGTCGATTCCGACGATGGCTCGCGTTCTTTTGTGTCCTCGCAAGGAGAGACCATCGCAGCAAGCGCTTCTTTCCAGGGCGAGAAAGAGAAAGTTGCCGCGTCTTCATCAAGCCGTACTTCGTCCGAGAACGAAAAGATCATGCACGATGCGGACGCGTTGACTCCAGATCAAGGGAAGGAGGAGGATTTCCAGGTGGAGGACAATCCTTTTGCTTTCAGCCCTGGAATGCTGAACAAGATGTTCAACCCGAAAAGTCTGGCGGCCTTTTACAAACTGGGCGGTCTGGGCGGTCTAGAAAAGGGACTGCAGACCGATCGGAAAGCCGGCCTGAGCATCGACGAGGTTGACGTCAAGAGCCGCGTGACTTTCGAGGAAGCTACCAAAGCTACCAGCAGTGCACACGAACAGTCGAGGACTGTCTCTACGGAACCTTCCAAGGAAGCGCGAAGTCTTGATATCACCGCTCATGAGGCAAGCAGCAGGCATCCGCATGGCTTGCAGGAGGCCTACTCTGCACGGAAGCGGGTGTTCAAGGACAACAGGCTGCCGGCAAAGAAGGGCAAGTCCCTTCTCCAGCTGATGTGGATTACGTACAACGACAAGGTTCTCATCCTTCTGTCCGTCGCCGCTGTCGTCTCGCTGGCAATCGGACTGTACCAGACGTTTGGAAGAAGCCATGCAAACGGACAACCACGGGTCGAGTGGGTTGAAGGTGTCGCGATCATTGTTGCCATCGCCATAGTCGTCATAGTCGGCTCGCTCAATGATTTCCAGAAAGAGCGACAGTTTGCCCGGCTGAACAAGAAGAAGCTTGATCGTCAAGTCAAAGCCATTCGATCTGGCAAGACGATTGAAATTTCGGTCTTCGATGTCCTCGCTGGTGACGTTCTGCATCTCGAACCAGGGGACATGATACCTGTCGACGGCGTCCTGATTGAGGGCTTCAATGTGAAATGCGACGAATCTCAAGCCACCGGCGAATCCGACATCATAAGGAAACGACCGGCTGATGAAGTCTATGCTGCCATCGAGACCCACCAAGAACTCAAGAAGATGGATCCCTTTATTCAGTCTGGAGCCCGGGTGATGGAGGGGGTCGGCACCTTTCTCGTCACATCGACGGGCGTTTACTCGAGCTACGGTCAGACCCTCATGTCCCTCGACGATGATCCGGAAATGACGCCCCTGCAATCCAAGCTGAACGTCATCGCCGAGTACATTGCCAAGATGGGCGGCCTCGCGGGTCTGCTCCTCTTTCTCGCACTGTTTATCAAATTCCTGTCGCAACTACCTCACAGCACGTCGACCGCGGACGAGAAGGGTCAGCAGTTCCTCAACATCTTTATCATTGTCGTCACCATCATTGTCGTGGCCGTTCCCGAAGGACTGCCCCTCGCCGTCACGCTGGCGTTGGCTTTTGCGACCACACGCATGCTGCGAGACAACAACCTGGTGCGACACCTCAAGGCTTGCGAAGTCATGGGCAACGCTACTACGATCTGCTCCGACAAGACCGGGACCCTCACTCAGAACAAAATGCAGATTGTGGCCGGCACCATCGGAACGAGCCATCGGTTCGGCGCGGACGGCCCCGTTGAGACGGAAGGCGATAAGGAAAAGGGGGCCAGGGAGGGCAGTGCACAGGAACTCGTCACGAAGCTCAGCCCTGCCGTGAAAGAGCTCCTCCGCCAGTCCATCGCTCTCAACTCGACGGCTTTCGAGGGCGATGTCGACGGTCAAAAGACTTTCATTGGTTCCAAGACAGAGACTGCTCTGCTCATCTTTGCCCAAGAGCACCTTGCCATGGGACCCGTCAGCCAGGAGCGCTCGAATGCCAAGGTGCTACAACTCATCCCGTTCGATTCTGGCAGAAAATGCATGGGAATCATTATTCAACTGGACAACGGCAAAGTCCGGCTGTACGTCAAAGGGGCATCGGAAATCATGTTGGAGAAGTGCACGCAAGTCGTACGAGACCCGTTCTCGGGCATTTCGGCGTCGCCGCTCTCGGAGCAGGAACGTGCTACTATCAGACAGTTCATCGACGAATACGCATCGCGTTCCCTCCGCACCATCGGCATCATCTACCGCGAATTCGACAGGTGGCCCCCGCGCGTTGCTCGGCGCGTTGACGGGGACAAGGACGAGATCGTGTTTGAGAACGTGTGCCGACACATGGTGTTCATTGGCCTTGTCGGCATCAAAGACCCACTCCGCCCTGGCGTCCTGGAGGCGGTCAAAGACTGCCAGAAAGCCGGTGTGACGGTCCGCATGGTCACGGGTGACAATCGACTGACAGCCCAGGCCATTGCCAGGGACTGTGGTATCCTTCAAAACGAGGACGATGTTGTCATGGAAGGACCCGAGTTCCGCAACTTGAGCAAGCATCGGCAAGAGGAGATGATTCCCCGCCTCCGCGTCCTGGCTCGGTCCAGCCCCGAGGACAAACGCATCCTGGTCCAGCGGCTGAAGGACAAGGGCGAAACCGTGGCGGTCACAGGCGATGGCACCAACGACGCACCGGCACTGAAGACGGCCGACGTGGGCTTCTCGATGGGGATCGCCGGTACTGAAGTCGCCAAGGAGGCCTCTGCCATCATCCTGATGGACGACAATTTCAACTCCATTGTGAAGGCTTTGAAGTGGGGGCGTGCTGTGAACGATGCCGTCAAGCGGTTCCTCCAGTTCCAGCTGACGGTCAACGTCACTGCCGTTGTGCTCACCTTCGTCTCGGCCGTTGTGGACGATCAGGAAGACTCGGTGCTCACTGCGGTCCAACTTCTCTGGGTCAACCTGATCATGGATACTCTGGCCGCATTGGCGCTGGCCACCGACCCTCCCGCGGACAGCATCTTGGACCGAAAGCCAGAGCGCAGGGGGTCGTCCATTCTGTCGACGACCATGTGGAAGATGATCATCCTGCAGGCTGTCTATCAGCTGGCAATCACCCACATTCTCCTGTTGGTACCCCCAAGTTCGCTGCCGGGGATACCCGACGACGCGGGAGCGACGGAAGGCACAGGCACCTCGACGACGTCGCAAATTCAGACGCTCGTTTTCAACACGTTTGTTTGGATGCAGATCTTCAACCAGTGGAACAACCGTCGTCTGGACAATTGCTTGAACATTTTCGAGGGCCTATCGAAGAACTGGTTCTTCTGGATCATCAGCATCATCATGTGCGGCTGCCAAGTGCTCATCATCACGGTGGGCGGCGCCGCGTTCAGCATTTCGGCCAAGGGACAGACCGGGGTCATGTGGGCTTACGCATTAGTGCTGGGCGCCCTATCGATCCCCATCGGTGCTGCCATCCGGCTGATCCCCGATCGCTGGGTGGAGAAGCTGGTGCCCGAGTTCATCAAGAAGAGGGCCAAGTCCAAGATCCCGGGCGTGACAGTGTCTGATGACGAGGAGCGTTTCAGTGCGTATCCAGACGCGCTCGCCGACGTGAGAAATGAGCTTGCCTTCCTCAAACGCGTCAAGGGAGGCCGGCTCAACAATCTCCGCTTTGCCATGAAGCACCCTCGCGAGATTTTTCTGGCGATGAAGAGCCCTTCGCATAGTCGCGAGCATTCACGGTCGAACTCGATCAACCGCGCACCGCCCCAAACGCCGTCCCGCGAGGACAGTTTCGGAAGCCAATCAGGCGTGCCCACGCCGGACTCGCGCAAGCGCAGCAAGAGCATGCGCTCCCGGTCCAACAGCGTTCTCGGCGCGGCCACTGTCATGTCGGGCATTGTTGCCGGAAGCATTGCGGCAGGCTGGTCGCCCATCGAGCGCCGCAGCGACCCCGACTTCTCTCAGTTCCCCAAGCCTCAGGCGTCGCGGCAGCCGTCCCAGGCAGACATGCAGCAATCGCAACGCAGGCCGGTGCTCGAGGAGGATGTGATCACGGGCGAGTCTCGGGACGGGGCGGGGGGGCCAGGTCCGAGCAGCCCGCAGGAGGACAAGGAGCGAGGGGTTCCCATGATGAAAACTCCTCAGCCGCCGAGGCCGGCTGCCAAAGCACCCGAGACACCGGGCCCGGCAACGGCAGAGGCCAAGGCTGGCACCGGCAGGATTTGAGCAGAAGTGAAGGTAGGCTTCCGAGCATCGAGCGTTGCTTTTCTTCATAGAACCCACGTCATCATGATTACCCAGGCCAACGTGCCGTTGCCGGCTTTCCCACCACCTCGGGAGCGGCAGTCCAGTGTATCTATCGTACCAGGGGGGGGGGGGGGGGGGGGCGTTTGTGTCTGTCTACCGTGCTTACCTTTTTTTTTTTTTTTTTTTTTTTGGAATCCGTAGAAAGAAGGCCTCAGGTGTACCAACATCCTGTTTTGATTCTCAATAGCATGGGCCCTGCCAGGTTTTTTGGCAAGGGGCTACAGCAGAGCAGTGTGCTGAACGGGCGGGCATTGGGGGCTGACTGCTCTGTGAAGGATGTAGTTGTTAGTAGCAAAAAAAACGGGGCTTTTCACCTACCTACTACTATCGGGATTCAAGCGCACCTCGGGAGAGAGTGTAAGAGCAAGGTTTTCTGGGGTGACCCCGCCACTGTCTCCGGGACGAAAGTACCTATGTAGGTATACGAGGTTTCTATCCCGAGGTTCCGTGCGTTTTTCCTCTTTCATCATCCCCCTGCCATCGACGACGACGACGACGACGACGCCGACGACGACAGGTGAGAAACGGGCGAACAGAGAGTGAATGTCTCATCTCGGATCATTCCTCCACCCGGGCTCGGTTGCAACCTCTCACCTCTCGAGTAGGTAGAGGTAGTTCCATAGTAACCCAAACAAAACACTCCATCGCTCGCTCAATCGCCTCTTTGGCGACAAAAGACACTCGGCCGTCTGTTAGTGCCTTCCCTGCCGTTATTCTTGTCCGGCTCTCTTGCGGACAAACTTTTGTGCCGCCCGTCTTGCATCCGAATCTCTCCTGTATTCCTCGACGCTTTTTCTTTTCTTCTGTTTCTTCCTCTACCCCCCTTTCCCCCCCAACCCCAACCCGAAAAAAAAAAAAAAAAAAAAAAAAAAAAAAAAGCACGCTGCCATAGCATCGTCCAGGTTTTAGTTCCTCGTAAACCTGTCGTCGTTTGATTCATTTCCTTTTTCTTCTTCTTCTTCTTCTTCTTTTTTTTTTTTTTCCTCTTGCCCCTGGTGTTCCGATTCTTGTCATCATGGATAGTAGACAACGGAAACAGGCCAAGGCCGCCGCCGCCGGTGCCGAGGTCAGTTATGCAACCAAAAAGGCCAGCACGCGGGCCAGGCCGGCTGTCAACTACGACGACAAGGCCCATTTTGTCGATGTCGAGGAAGACAGAGAGCATGGTGTGGCACACGTGGAAAAGACGGCCGGCCTTCTTGAGCTCGAGCAGCACGTCAACGATCTTGGTGATTCCTGGGAGACCGACTCGCTCTTCAAGGACGCGATCGAGGACTTGGCCGAAGACGCCGTCTTCACCGATGGTCAGTCTCTCTCTCTCTCTCTCTCTCTCTCTTTCCTGCCCCCCACCCACGCCTCCGCACGTCGACCAGGCCTGACCAGACAGCACAGATCCCGAAGCATGCACGGCAGACCAAGCCGCGCACTACCGTCGGCTGCTGCGCAAGGTAGGCCCGGAGCAGTTCTGCCAGCAGACCATCGACGCCGGTCTCATCTCGACCAAGAAACTCCTGACCGCCTTCGGCATCCGCCCTCCGGCCTTCCTCGAGGGCTGTGACGATGAGGAGTACGCTGGCCTCCTGACGCTGGCCATGTCCCGCGAGCTCAGGAAGCGCGCCAAGCTGGACAATTTCAACACGGTGGACGATGCCGTCGACCTCATCCAGACGGCGCAAAACATCATTGTCCTGACTGGCGCCGGCATCTCCACCTCGCTGGGCATTCCGGATTTCCGGTCCAAGGGCACCGGCCTGTACTCCAAGCTCGAGCACCTGGGCTTGAGCGACCCCCAGGAGGTCTTCGACATCACCTTGTTCCGCCAAGACCCCACCATCTTCTTCTCGGTAGCCCGCGACATCCTGCCGAGCCACGATCGGTTCACGCCCACGCACGCCTTCATCAAGCTGCTGCAGGACAAGGGCAAGCTCCTCACCAACTACTCGCAGAACATCGACAATCTCGAGGCCCGGGCCGGCATCCGGCCAGACAAGCTGGTGCAGTGCCACGGCTCTTTCGCCACGGCCACGTGCCAAAAGTGCGGCCACAAAGTCGTTGGCGACACCCTGTTCGCCGAGATCCGCGCCGGCAAGATGCCGCGGTGCCGCAAGTGCGCCCAGGGCAGCCGCACGACCGCCAACAGCCGCAAGCGCAAGCTCAACAAGGACGGCACCGAGAGGAAGGTCCGGCGCCGGCCCGGCGACTGGGATAGCAACTCGGACTCCGAGTTCGACGTGCCCGCCAGCAACTCGTGCGGCGTCATGAAGCCCGACATCACCTTCTTCGGCGAGCAGCTGCCCGACGCCTTCTCGCGCCGGCTGACCGAGCACGACTGTCACAAGGTCGACCTGGTCATCGTCATCGGCACCAGCCTCAAGGTCGCGCCCGTGTCCGAGGTGGTGCCCTTCCTGCCGTCGCACATACCGCAGATCTACATCAGCCGCCAGCCCGTCTCGCACGTCAACTTCGACATCGACCTGCTCGGCGACTGCGACGTCGTCGTCACCGAGCTGTGCCGCCGCGCCCGCTGGGACCTCCGCCACGAGATGATCCCCGAGGGCGCCGGCGTCGCCATCGAGACCAGCGACAGCTACCCGAGTCGGCACCTCTTCACCCCGATCTCGCCGGAGGAGAGCCGGTCGAAGGAGGGAGAAGAAGGCGCGGGCGAGGGGAAGCAGCCCCTGGGGTGGCCAGCGGATCGAGCCTCGGCACCCCAGGCCGCCGAAGATTGAGCACCGTCGCGCATGAGAGAAATCCATGGCTTCCAGGACGGGCTCACTCCCATGACTGCTGCCGTTGCTACGCGAGAACATGGATGCTGAACGTACACGGGCCAGCCGTGTACCAGTAGTAGTAGTAGTAGTAGTAGTAGTAGAAGTAGTAGTAGCGGGAGTAGTACCAAACATGTCCGCTATCGGAACGGACAAGGAACAAGGCCTTGGTGTTTTACAGAAGACTAGCGTATTTATCCAAGCCAGACGGCCGCGACGGTTGCTGCTGCTGCTGTTGCTGCGACGGCTGCGTTGGTTGTACTCGCTGGGTTCCCTGTGCCAAGCCGATGCCCAAGCTGCCCATGGCCATCCCGCCGCCGTTGCCGCTCGTGTTCATCATGCTGTTCATGCTAGCCAGACTGCCCATACTCGTCGTCCCCATGCCAGGACGCTGCGTGCCGTTCATGCCGCTGCTCGTCCCCATCCCCGTCCCCGTCCCGGTCCCCAGTCCCCTGGCGCCGATGCCACTCGTGCTGCCGGCCCCGGGAGGCGGTGCCAAGCTGAAACTGGACATGGGCGACGCTGTCGTCGTCGTCGTGAGCGCTGGCCGAGGAAGCGAGTAGGATGAGGACTGGCTGGTGTTGCTGGTGGACTGTTGCTGCATGGCCATCGACAAAGACCCAAAAGAGGACGTGGACGCTGGGGCAGGCGAGGCCCAGGGGTTTGCTGTCGCGGCAGCCCAGTTGACCGCCGTCGTCGACGAGCTCTGTCGCGGCGGGGACATGGCGCCCGTCGTGGGCTGTAGCGGTTGCGAGAACTGTGTCAAGCAAGGGGCGAGGGCCTGGATGCTCCCCAGATCGGGCGTGAGGGTCCGCAACGACTGCTGCGCTGCCTGGACGGCGGGAGCGGTGGCTGTCGTCGGGCTGGGCGTCGACCAGGGAAACGCCACCGTGGACGAGGTCCCGCTGGACCGGGCAGTCCCGCTGTTCGGAGCGGTGGAGGAGACGACGGTGCTGTGGGAGGCCGGCTCGTCCCAGCCGGCGTCCATGGGGTGGGCCGAGGTGGCGCCTGATTGACCCTTGACGAGGCGCTCGAAATCGTCCTCGGATGGGCCGTTGGTGTCGAGCTTGGATCCAGCCACGGCGCCGAAGGACATGAAGTCATCGACGGGGAGGGCTGATGGGCCATGGCTGTTACCCAGGAGCTCCTGCAGCTTTTTGGTTTGCTCCTCCTCCACTCTCCGCGACAATGTCCGGATCAGGTCCATGAAGGCCTGGAACTGTTTCAAGTCGAGGAGAGGACCCAGGCTCATGCTCCAGAGAATGGGGAGGATATCCATAGCGACGAAATCGGCATCGGCTGCTTCGCCGATGACCCTGAGCAGTTGGAGTCCGGCCATCATGACGGCCGGCTCCTTGGTCTTGATCCCTTTCACCAACGGCACAATCTTCTCTTGCATGGTGTACTTGTCCAGTGCCGAGGAGGACGACGTCTTTCGCTTGTCCGTCGTGATGCCATCGAGCCCGTCGTCGCCCGACGGATCCAAGGTGCCGCCGCAAAGGATGACAAAGGCCTGCAATCCCCGGACCTTGATGGCGAGACTGGTCGTCCGGCTGAAGATGGTAGCAATGACGGGAAATAGCTCGTTCTTGATGGTGCTGAAGTCCAGCACCGGCAAAACGAGCGGCAGGCTCCTCAGCGCCGCGTCTACCACCGAGGGAGTCGGGGCGTCCAATGCGGCGTAGATGATGGGCAAGATATCTGGATGGCCCATGGTCAGCCAGCGCGTCAAGGGCGTCCGATGCGTCTCGAAATCCCGTACCATCCTTGAACTCCTTGCCATTGCAGTTGTCCACAATGACGGAGAGCTGTTCCAACATGATCATGAGACCTGCGTCGCGCGCTGCGTCCTTCTCCTGCGTCTGCTTCGCCTTGGTGACGAAGATCTCCTTCAGGCTTGGGCGGATCTTGTCTCCAAAGGCCCGTCTTCCTGACGGCAGCAAGTCGATGATCTTGAACACGTTGTGCAGGATCAGCGACACCAGCTCCCTATCCTTCAGTTCCTCGAGCAAGGCCGGCAAGACCTTCTTCTCCATGACCGACTTCGGGAACGACGGCAGCACTTTCAGGAGACCTCGCAAGAACTGTGCCTTCTCCTTGGCCGTCTTGGCCGGGAAGGCTTCGAGGAAGCGGATGCTGGAGACGAGAACGTTGTTGAAGTACTCGCTCTGCTGGAATTCTTTGGCCGTCATGCGTTGGGCCGGCCGCCGGGTGATGAGCCGTGGAAGCACGTATCTGGACAGATCCTTGGGCAGGGGCCGAGTGCAGAGGAAGTCATTGTTCGCCGACGGCAGGGTCGACGAGGTTTGGAACAACCTTTTGTACGTCGACGTGTTCCCCTGCGACTCGATGGGGGACCGATGGGGCGAGTTGTAGAGGGCGACACACAACAAGCCCAGGGAGAACATGTCGGCCGAGCTTGTCAGATGCTTGTCGAGGACAAAGTCGGGCGACGTGTAATCCAGATTGAGCTGGACGAACCGAGGGAGTCGTGGGTCTGTGTGCAGGACCTCGGCCAGGTTGATCGGCTGGAAGGACGTCGGCTTCGACGAGTTCTCCGGGGGCGTGCAGAACGACAGCCCGCTGAGTTTCCAGTCGCCTCGCGTGTTGATCAGAATCGAGTCGGGCGTCAGGTTTGCGTGGCACAAGCCCGCCTTCTCGTGCAGGAACTCCAGTGCCTTGCTGATCTGCAGCAAGCCCTTTTGTATCTCCAACTCGTCCATCTCCGGCTCCCGCCTCCTCCGGGTGCCATCGGCGTCCTCGGTCACGTAGCGACGGGACCGGCCGCCGGCGTCGCCACCCGACCGCTCCTGGTCGTCCTTGTGTTGGAGCAGGCCGGCGAGCGACGTTGTCACGGCTTCTGTGACGAACTGGAGGCCGCCGCCTCGCGTCTCCTCGACCGGCTCGACGAGCTCGAGGACGCTGGGATGGCGCAGCCTGGCCAGGGACGAAGCCTCCTTCTTCAACCTCTCCACCACCTCCTCGCCCGCCCTCTTCACAGCGGTTGCGCTAGACCGGCCCAGCCCGCTGCTATATCCATCGAGCACGGTTTTCTTGTCGAACACAAAGACCGAGTAGGCCTTGCCCGTCGACTTCTTCTTCGCCTCGTAGATCTTCCACGGTCCGGCCGACGAGGCTGCGGTGGCCGAGACGGAGTAGTTGGACGACACATTGGTCGAGATGGTGGACGAGATGGACTTGAGCGCCGAGGAGAACATGTTTTCCGGTGGGCCCCGGAACGACCATGACCATGCGCGAGTCTACAGCTCGCCGGTTGCCGAGGGCGGGAGAGGCCGGGACGGGCGCTGTGCTGCTGCTGCTGCTGCTGCTGCCGCTGTAGAGCTTAGCCACCGTTTTCGCTACCTCGGGAATCTGGTTCGAAAGGTACCTACGTACTCTACTCGGTGGATGCAGCAGCCCCACCCCCCACCCCCCGGTCCTCGGCGAGCCCCACCGTGGAATTGCTTGGCGGGGCAGCGACCTCGCAAACACCAAGGATTTCGGTATCATGACCATCCAAGTAAGTAGAGGGTAGGGGACTCAATTCCGGGCGAGACGGAACCAATCAGAAGGTGACACATCCATGTACAATCTGCTGCTGGTGGAGCACACCCTCCAGCACTCGGAGCGCCCGAACATCCATCGCGTCCGAGTGTTTTCTCCGTCCGCGCCTTCGTGACAATCGAAAAGCTGAGCGACAACAACGCGGTCGCGGTCCAATGCTGAGGCCAATACTGCCCTGTTGCGGCCACGCACTCGCGAGGACCTGGTTCCGGCCCGCCAAGTTGTTCCCGCCTCGCCCCTTTCCCGATGCGAGGTTGTATAGCATCAAGCCGGAGGCGGCGTCCATGTCCAAACCACAGGACATCGATCCCACCAAACTCAAGATCACCAAGACTGCGAATCCTGGCAAGCTGCGGAACCCGGAGGACCTTGTCTTTGGCGCCAACTTCACCGGTAGGCCACCCACCGCAGGCCACCGCTGCACACGAGCGGAAGCGTCTCCTCCTACTGACCGACCCTCCCCCGTCTTGTACAGATCATATGCTGTCCATCGAGTGGAACAGCACCCAAGGATGGCTCGAGCCGCGTATCACGCCGTACCAGAACCTCTCCCTGGACCCGGCCACATGCGTCTTCCACTATGCCTTTGAGTGCTTCGAGGGCATGAAAGCCTACAAGGACAAGCAGGGCGACATCCGCCTCTTCCGGCCGGACATGAACATGGCGCGCTTCAACGGCTCGGCGGCCCGCATCGCCCTGCCCACGTTCGGGCCCACGGGCCTGATGGAGCTGATCGCGGCCTTCTCCAAGCTCGAGAGCCGCTTCATCCCCGACCGTCGCGGCTACTCGCTCTACCTGCGACCGACCCTGATCGGCACGCAAAAGACGCTGGGCGTCGGGCCCCCCGGCTCCGCCCTGCTCTTCGTCATCGCCTCGCCCGTGGGGCCCTACTACCCGACCGGCTTCAAGGCCGTCTCGCTCGAGGCGACCGACTACGCCGTGCGCGCGTGGCCCGGCGGCGTGGGCGACAAGAAGCTGGGCGCCAACTACGCGCCGTGCATCGTGCCGCAGCGCGAGGCCAACAGCCGCGGCTTCCAGCAGAACCTGTGGCTGTTCGGCGAGCCCGAGTACGTGACCGAGGTCGGCACCATGAACTTCTTCGTCGCGCTGCAGGACAAGGCCACGGGCCAGAAGCAGCTCGTCACGGCCCCGCTCGACGGTACCATCCTCGAGGGCGTCACACGCGACTCGGTCCTGGCGCTCGCCCGGGACCGCCTCGCCCCCGAGGGCTGGAAGGTCGACGAGCGGAAGTATACCATGGCCGAGCTGGCCGAGGCGGCGGCCGAGGGGCGGCTGCTCGAGGCGTTTGGCGCGGGCACCGCGGCTATCGTGAGCCCGGTCCGGTCCATCAGCTGGAAGGGACAGCTGATCAACTGTGGCCTGGCCGAGGGCGAGGAGTCGGGTGAGATCGCGCAAAGAATGAAGACCTGGATCGAGGACATACAATACGGAGAGGAGGACGGCAACACATGGAGTTATAAATGCTAGCCCGGTAGTCAGGCCGGCGCCGCGACGGATTTTTGGGACGCTGACCCGGGGTGGGGGTTAAGGATAGTCCGGGAGCCTAGGCCAGGCACAGGCAGGCTTTTTGCCACATGCAGTGACTGAGCATATCCACCATGTTGATGTAGATTTTGTGCACTGGTAGAGAAGACCATAGGCGGATATCGACTGCATTTCGGTACGAAACACGGCTCGTAGTAGCCATGTAGCAAAAAGCCCTTCTAGCCGCTGGTCCTCTTTCTTCATCTGAACGCACACGCAATCGCCCTCCTGTTCAAAGCAACAGCTCTATGCCGACTACACTTCGCAGAGTATCATGCCCCGTACAGACCCCCGCAGCTTCCGGATCAATCACTTCTTCTCCGGGTCTTCCAGGATGCCCTCGGCTTCTAATCTCCTCCGCGCCTCTTCCAGAGCCCACGTCTGTATCCTGACACGCCGTGTTAGCGCCCCCCGCCCCCAACCGGTGTCCAGGTCGCCCTGTAAGCAATGTCCCTCCAAGGAGCAACTCACGAGGTATCTGGCTTGAAAGCATACGCCACCGCGAACAGGCCCAGGCTCCCGCAGAAGCCGTAAAAGAACGGCGTCTCCCACCCCTCCTTCTGGTACTTCTCGCCTGGCTTGACGCCGAACAGCCAGCCCGTGGGCGGGTCGTACTGCGACTCGTGGGAGGCGGCCGTCTTGGTCGTGGCCGAGAAGGCGCGGGCGCTTGTCGGCGCGGTCGCGGGCCCGGAGGAGGACAGCTGCACCACGCGCGCGGCGCGCGCGCACGTGTTGGGGCGGATGACGGGCATCGTGTCCTGGCTGTTGCTCTGAGGAATTGGCGGTGACGGGCTCGGTCCGCCAACACGTCGTCGGTTGGCCGGCGCGGGGGCGGGGGCAGCGGCTTCTCCGAGGTGAGGCAATTGACGACGAGTGTGGCTGGGTCGTCGACCGGAGCCACCGTGTTCTCCGAGAGAGAGAATGTAGTTTGGGCGATCCGGTTGCAGAGCTGGCGGTGGAAATGGCAGGCCGATCGGTGGAAGGGCACACAGCCTGCGATAGAAAAGGTACCAAGGACAACCGACAACCTTTGCACGTTGCGTGGGACCTTGGGCGGAAACAAAAACACGAGCGGCGTCGGAGGCTGACTGCTGCTGCTGGGTGGTACGGGTCATGTGATGTATCACCTGACAGACGACTTGGCCGATTCGCACCAGGGCCGTCTTCAGGTTTCCGACAAGTAATCGTCATTCTTCGCTAAGTGGGGCTGTCAAAGGCTTTTTTTTTTTTTTTTGGTGGCAAGCTGCCGGAAGAAAAGAGAAAAGAAGCACGCGTCCGCTTCCGCTCCCGCTCTTGCCATGAACCCCCATGCGCTATTCACATGCTCCCGATGCAAGAAAAGCTGTCAGACAGTCCAATCCCTCGTGGCTCGCGATATCCGAACTGCCCGATTCTCCCAACTCCGCCTCAGACATAGTACATCGTGTCCTTGATCCGGTCGTGCACTTGGCGTGCGGCGCCCGCGCCCTGCTGGCCCGACGACACAGTCGATGCGTCGTCAAAGAGCTCGTTTTGATGAATCCGCGCACGCGTGCACAGCAAGTCCGCGTAGTAGGCCGGCGGACAGATGCTCACGGCCTTGGTGGCGCGGTTGTACAGGTAGCACATGTTGTGTACGAACTGCTCCAGCTTGTCGGCTGCTTCCCGTCCGTGGTCCTCGCGGAAGATCTCGTCCAAGAGCACGACATAGTGCGCTGGGCGCGCGGTACCTGGAATCTGTGTCAGCAGGTTCAGGCATTGCCTGAGAGTTGGGGCCTGGTATGACTTGCCCTGGAGAGAGGCGTGAGCCTGTAGGTAGAAGTTCCAGTATCGTGCGGTAGTGATGCCTCGGTCGACCACCGTGCCCTCCTTGGGGCTCTTCGACCTGGTGTGAATGTGGTCCTTGTCGGTGGGATAGAAGCGCGTGTGGTGCCGCTTCACCGCTACAATGAGAACAAACCGAGGGTTCCTGCCCTTGGGATACACGTCTCGGCAGGCCTGCTGGATGTACGGCAGTTCCTGTTCCAGCACCATCTTGTATTGTCCCTCGGAGACACCGTCGCGGAAGATGATGATGTCCGCTGGGTAGTCTCCGTTTTTGCTCCTGTAGAGAGCCAGGCGTGACTTGAAGTAGCCAACCATTTCGTCACCCACCGATTCCGTCCTGGACGGATTGTTCCAGTACACGCCGGGGTAATGGGCGAGTTCTTGGTCAGTCGTAGCGACCAAGCCGACGATGCTGGGAGCAGTACTGGCAGCAGCGGAGCTCATGTTTGTTGGATGCGTCACGTCGTAGCCCACGAGCATGGTTTTCGGTCTGCCGCCATGGTTGATCGTATGATTGGTACCGCCGAATTTGATGTTGACTTTGAGAGCGACGTTGGCCCAATATCCAAATTGTCCTTTCTCCTCGAAAAGCTTTGCTTGCACCATACAAGCGGACTGGAAGCCGAACTCGACGTCAACCACCTTCTTGACCATGTTGTAGATGGCCGTGTTTTTCTCCGGTAGCACGATGACGATGAATTCAGTCTTATTTCTCGCGATCTTGGACAAGCCATCACGAAGCTGCTGCTCCTGTTTCATGCGCTCGTCGTTCTCGGAAGCGCCACCGAAGACAAGATTCACGTGCACGCCTTCGGCAGGGTTGGGTTCCCTCGGTTGAACGCCGATACCCATGTTGTTGCTCAAGAACGTCGCGAATTTGCGCAGTGGCTCCGCAACCGGCGTTCGTTGTCCCCTGGTGGTGATCTGGAGATATGTCCATCCATGGATCGGCCGACCGGCCTTGACGACCTTTACGCCCTTCATGAGCCAGCTCCCGGCGGCAGGCTGCATGGTATTGTTCGCCGCGTATCGGAGCATGGGCGGCGTGAGCTCACGGCCCTTGACCGTGATGAGTTGCTGGCCTACGGATATGCCGAAGGACCGCAACAGCGAATTGCTGTCGAGGGCCAGAAGATCGCGCGCCGACGTCGTGATCGAAGTGGCATTCTGCGGCGGTGGACGACATGCGAACTGAATCATGGCATCTTGTTCCATGGGACTCAGTCGAGCCTTGACGGATTGTCCGGGCTTGACTTTGCAGTGTTCCGCCGGGACGTAGACAGGCCTCGCGGCAGATCCCACATTGATCAAGGGCAAATCCGGACTCACGTCATGGCCGTACTCTGTTAGACATGGGTTAATAATTTCAACAAGCGACGGGAACCAGCATACGGCAGATGGACATACTGAGTTTGTGGTACTCGGCGACTGTGATGCCCTGGTCGTATTTGCCGGCGAGCGCAGGCAGCTTCTGCGCGGGATCCTTGGGCGATCTGAGGAAAAACATGACCTGACTGGGGCTCCCAAATCGCTGCTTGTCGTGTAAGAATTTGGGTGTGCGCTGTTTCTGCTCCTCGTCCACTTTCCCACGCACTTGACCGTCATGCCGAGTGCACAAGCCGTGGATAGTGTACTCGGCGATGCTCGGGGCAGCCCTGGGGTTCTTCTCGTCAAAGATCTTGCAGAGAATCCGGGCCTTGCTGAGGAACCGATGGGCCTTGTCGAGGTTGCGTTGTTCCTGGTTGGACAAGACCTCGCCTCTCGCCAATTTGCCCATCTGATTGACGCCGAGCTGGGCGAACAAGTCTCCCAGAGGCATCGGTCGGCGGAAGACGCCGTGCGTCACGTTGGCGTTCAACAGGAGTCTGCCAGTCGCCATACGAACGCTCTGGAAGTAGCCGCGCAGAATGGACAAGAATGGAGCACCCATCTTGTGCCCTTCGACCTGTTCGACTCGTTGATCGTCAAAGGCGAAGAATCGCCCGGCTCCGACGACACTGACATTGCTGTTGACGCGAGCGGTGTGACCCAACACCACGCCAAGCGCATCGATCTCATCAGGGAACTTGGGCAAGCTCTCATCGGCCGCGGCATCCTGCAATGTCTTGAGGTAGTTCAAAAGTCTGCCGATATCCATATGGAGAGGTCCGTTGAAACGGACTTCCCACTTCTCGACGCGACTCCGTCCAGGATCTTGATACTCTACCTCCATGACACCCCCGGAAGGCAGTGCAAGAGGCTCCAGAGTGATGACTTGAGCCTTGAATTCCGACGCAACCAACACCGTCGGTGGCAGCTGGGCAAGGGCAGCCCTGATTACTGCGGCCAGCTGTTTCCCGCTTGCTTTGACCGGTTCTTGTTTTTTGCCTTGCCGGTCATCGTCGGCAGGGACCTTGGTCACCTCCAGAATGTACTTTTGTATAGAGATGCTTTGTACGTCTAGTCGGAAGTAGTTCGCCCACAGCACGACTTCGGTGCCCTTGCTGCCGAAGCCGGGGCGCTTGGGGAACGCGTTGGCCAGCGCAAGGGTCGAGTCTTGAACAGACAGCTCCTTCATCTTGGAAGTCAAGTCAGATGCCTTGACCGCATTCTCTTTGACCCATCGGTCCTCCAGCTGCGTCACGGTGGCGTCAGGAGCCGGGATGGGGTTGCCTAGACTGCTGGCTGTTAATGATGACCCTACGCGGTGAGCATGCGAAAAGAGCATACCCAAAACAGTCTGGGCCCTGGTAGCCTCCACGCCCGCCACCGCGGGGGCCGCCACGTCCACCTCGGTATGCCTGGCCGTCGCCGCGTCCGCCTCGATACCCCTGGCCGTCACCGCGTCCGCCTCGATACCCCTGGCCGTCACCGCGTCCGCCACGATACCCCTGGCCGTCGCCACGGCTGCTGTATCCGCCACGGTCGCCACCGCCGCGGTCGCCGCCGCCACGACCGCCACCGCCGCCACGACCGCCGCCCCGCGGGCCTTGGCTATCACCACGGTAACCGCCCCGACCACGACCTCGACCGCGGTTGTCGGCCATGTTGATAAGCAGTCAATCGATCGGGGTGAGTAGGTGTTGAGGTAGCAATACTGGGTGTCTGATGCCCGATGATGATGATGATGGTGATGATGGAAAAAAAAATGAGGCGCGGATGAAGGCGTCGGGATTCCTTCCGTATGAGAGTGGTGCACACAGAGAGGGCGCTGTCCTTGTCAATGATCCCCAGATGCGAGAGCTCGTTGGCGATGTCAGGCGAGTACAAAGTGAGGTGAGCTCCCCGCAGAGCTGTGGGATGTAGTGCCTACTGATCGCGTGTGTAGGTAGATGGAGAAAGCCTTGTCGTACCGCGTCTGGGAAAGAAACGAAGAACTTGGTAATGCGGTGGGACCAAACGCTGCCTGATTGAAAGAGAGAACAAAATGGCAGCCCGTCCGCCTGTCTGTGAATGGGATGTTCCTTGTTTGCGTCAGAACACATTGGTGACTTCGCGGATACAAACGACGGGAACTTGCGCGTCGCGTGTGGGTTGGCATTACTTCGTACAGTGGAGAGAGAGAGAGAGAGAGAGAGAGAAGCTGCGATTGGACCATGAGACAAATGCGCCGTGGAATGGGCCGTTTGCACCTGAGGGAACTACTAGGACAGACCCCCAAGAACCCCCGGACCCCCCCTGTTTACTCCCTGCCTCAGACTTCCGCCGTCCGCGAGAAATGGTCGGATTCGTCGGACGGCGGTGAAGGTTGCCCAGTGACGTTGTCATCATGTACGAAGTTGAGACGGGGCACGGGACAACAAACACACCCCGACGATGGAATGGTAGGAATGAATGACTGGATGGCAACCTCGGCAAGAAAGGGAATGAACAAGAGATGTGAGTCATCGGTAAGGCCAGGGGTCCTGTCGGCCTCCTGCCGCTCCTGCGTTGGATGAGTGCCTTACTCGTCACGTCTCATTGGCCTGCGTGGCAGAGTTTTCTTGCGTCTTGGTCCTACCACGCAGGTATCCGCTTCTCGTCTCTTGTGGCGCATTCGAGGAGTGAACATTTCGTGATGTAACAACTCTCTCCCAAGTCCCAGCTTGCGCTCAAGTCCGGCTTGCGCTGCGTTCACCAGCTACCGTAGCAAATGCCATCCTTCCACGCCAGATCCACCATAAAGCCCAGGTGTACCATCTCCGCGGCTGTGCTCTCCCAGAGGTCACGCACCCTGACGCCCTAGTAATACCAGGTTTGCAATGTTCATGGCCGTTATGACGATCCATACCAGTACGCCAAAACACGTCACATACCAGGCATTCGCCATCTTCACTGGATCGCCGTCCTCCCCAATCGCGTTCCCATTGCCCTTGACCCAGTTGGAGACCACTTTCAACGTCCTGCGCCATACTGCGTCTCCTTCCGCGCCCTCGCGCGCCTCCACATCCGTCGCGCCTATGGCAGCTTTTCGCCGTTGCTGCACGTCGTATCGCGCCATCCCAGGCTGGACCGTCATGTACTTGTTCCGGGCGGTGAAGTAGATCAGCGGTGCGGTGACAAACGGCAAGACCACACTCAAAGCCACCTGCGACCCGTTCAGCGCAGCGTCGAGCCCGGACCGGCCCACCGCTCCGGCTATGATGATGCTGGGAGTGATGGAGATGGACCGCGTCACCAAGCGCCGCAGCCAAGGCTTCAGCTTCCAGTTCAGGGCACCCTCGCTGACCATCTGCCCGGCAATCGTGCACACGATTCCCGCGCTGATGCCCGAGAGAAGGAGAGCCACGGCAAAGACGAAGCCCGCCGCCGGCGAAATGGAGCTTGAGAGAAGGTCGTGGATCCCGAATATGTCCGCGTCCGCGGCGTCGGGGTCGGCGTAGAGACTGGCACCGGCGACGATGAGGATGGCGCTGTTGACGAAGAGCGCGAAGGTGAAGAGCGCAATGGCTAGTTCGGTGATGGAGTATTTCAGACAATGGCGGATGGCGGACAGGGACGGCCTGTAAGTGTATTTCTCCGAAAGGCTCCTCCTCCTGTTGCTTGCAGGTGTCTCCGAGTCCAACGCCACGGCCATTGAAGGGAAAAGACCACGTTTGATGTCGTACTCTCTAAGGCGTGACTGTACGATACCCGAGCCCAGATAGAGGCTATGCGGCATGACGGTGGCACCGAGTATGCCGCACGCCTGATACAGCGCTTGCTGTTCGACGAGAGTACTTGACGGCAGATACCCTCGTAAGACGTCGCCAACCGCGTCGTCCTTGATGAGGGAAAGTTGTATGCAGAAGCACACCACTACCCCAAGCACTAGCAGCATGACGAAGATCTCAAATGTCCGAAGTCCTCTCATGCTTCCATTCGGCTGGTAGAACAGGAGAATAATGAGGACGTCTAGGATCGAGAGTGCACAGCCGCCTACAAGCGGTAACTGTGGTATCAAGAGATTCAACGCTATCGCCGTGCCAATAACCTGCGAGGGTAGAGCATAATCGTCAGAAGATATACATCACGCACCTCGCCTCGAGCGCTTTTGTGTCTTACCTCGGCGATATCGGTAGCGATTATGGCCGCTTCCGCCATGAAATAGAGAAGATAATTTATCCATGGCGGAAGGAAAGCGCGGCATGCTTCCGCCAGGTTGAGCCCGCTAACTGTGCCGAGTTTGATGGAGAGGCTCTGAAGAAAGATGGCGAAACAGTTGCTCAGCAACACAACAAATAATAGACGATACTGATAGGAGGCGCCGGCTGCCACGTCGGTCGCATAGTTGCCAGGGTCGACTGCTAGGAGGTCAGAGTGAACTGGGTTTGAAGAACTGCTCCCAGGCAGCCGCAGTTGTGTGGGCGAGACTTACTGTAGGCTACCGCTATCATCATACCTGGCCCTATGAACTTGGCAAACGTGATGATGGCATCCCTCACCTGACGCCATCCACGAGATTTGCCATATTGGCCATCGGCATCTGATCTCAGAGCTGGAGTGCCGTCACCCGCCCTCTCGTTCGACTGACGAGGATGCAGAACCGTTGGAGCGGCTTCTTCCGTCGGACCAGGAGCGACGTTTGGTCCGGGTCCGTCGCTTACACCGGATCGACTCGCACCTATGCTGCCACGACCGACGGCTTCATCCACTTCGACAATCCTTGGCCCTAGATCTGGGTCGTGACCTGTGTGCTGTACCGCGATGTCTTCCGCTCTCCTCAGAGCTCTTGCATTGTCGACCCCATTGAGGTCCTTGTTCGTGGTGAAATCTTCAGACAACGGTGTGAGATTCTGTCTGTGGCCCTGCTCCTTTAGCTCGTCTGACCTTGACGGCCGGTCCATTCTGGCCAAATAACGGCTGAAACCAGCCAGTCTTTGAACAGTTGAATCAGGATGCCCTGTGGGAAAGGGCGGCTAGTCCCAAATGTTATGACGACAGCGATGGAAATTGGTGGGTCCCCGTCTGCCCGACTCGCATCCCGCGTTGTCCCGAGATTCTTGGTCTGGTGACTTGGCCAGTGAAGGCAATGTTGGATTCGCTGATTCCAAGTGCTTGATTTCGTGCTGCGTGTCTAGTCTGTGATCTCTGTCTCCAATCTTGACCTGCGCCCAAGGGCTCGCTGCAGCCCTTCTTCTCTCTCGCCCCCTGTTGCTGCTACGGGCCCGGAAATGAGGCCCAATTTCTCTGATACAGGCAAACGTGGCTTTATCCACTGCGTCTGACAAGGGCCTCTCTGTGCCCTGCGCCCGTGGTAGATACCGAAGTTCTACCGAAGCGACCCGGGCACTACGTCGTCCAACAGGCAAATCTTTTCCGATGGGAATGGATTGGTTCAAAGTCTTGTGGCTTCTAGCTGTCACAACACTCAGGCACCGGATTACTCGATCCAGGGCCAGTAAGTGATTCGTGATTCAAAGCTAGTGGTTGATTGTATGGCTTGCAGCCCACGGAATGTTCAGCTACGCTAAAATACCGTGGGTGGGGCACTGGTGTGGCCACGTTGCGTGTGCCGAACAATCCTACGGAATCCACAGTCTTTCGGTTTATGCGTGTAGCTATAACTAGGTGGGTCATCTTGAATGGCACGTGATTCGCGGGCGTGAGTAGGAAGTGCCTCTACTTCGTATACGTGGCCTGGGTTCTGAAGTCCAGGTATAGTGATATCGCTATAAAGCGACTAGAAGCTACTAATGTACGGTGGAGGCAGGTCCAACTTGAAAGTTCATAGAGCCCGACGTGGAGTGAACAGAATCGGAAAATAACAACTCTGAGCCTGCTGGTTCGTTGGGATTACAGGTATCTGCTTGAGGTATGCAGCCCCTTTCCCCCATGTTTCGAGACCCACACCAGTACATAAGTATTTGCTCCTATGCCTCGTCTTCAGGGGCATTCATCACCAAGCAGTGCATATGGTCGGCGTGGACACATGGTGTAGCTCTGGGAGGTCGTTACCATATAGTATGTACTTGGTACCGGCACTCTTGAAACTCCAACCGGCCTCTCTTGGCATCCAGGTCAAGCTTGAATCGTCTCGGGGCCGGCCGTTCAACATCGCCGCACGTGGTCACCCTACCTATTCGAATATTTTCCCTGGTGCCAGGAAGTGTAGCTACTAGTCAACTTCGCATGGTCAGTGTAGGTAGCTACCTACTAGTCAGCTTCGCATGGCTTTCACAATATGCCTGGAACCCCGCGCAGAAAGAACTAAACGCCCCACCATCTACAGCTCCTTTTTTCCCTCAGCCTCGCCTTTGCAGACAGCTCCACGGTCTCGCTTGGCGTAGATCTCCGCGGTGAAGGGATCCTCGAACGCTTTGGCCGTCAAGTAGACCAGGAATACTTCTGCAGTCAAAAGTGCGCCGGCGGGCTTGCCATAGATCAGAGCAGTTCCAAGAAAGCTCATCGTCGAGCCGTAGTACATCGGCGACTTCACCACGTTGAAGGGGAAGCCGGTGACCAGGTCGTCCATGAGGATGCCGAAGTAGTCACCCAGAAAGGTGCCAGTGATTCCAAGCGCCCATGTGGACGAGAGGACAAGGACGTTGCCGCATGCAAGCAACGCGTATCCTGCCAGCGTGGCCGCCGAAGACTCGAGAAGCGGATTCGATGGCTGGGCTCGGAGTGCGCGCTCGTACAGGAAATCGCGGAGGAGTCCGAGAGAGAAGATGGTGGCGGCAAGTGCGTAGCAGGCGGTTCGTGCTCGACCGCCAAAGAGTTTCGTTAGGAAGTGCGTGCGGTATTCTAGAATGCTTCTAGTCAGCCAGCGTCAAGTTCAAGGAAGCATGACGATGTCTGTGCGGCGGGGTCTACAGACCTTGTCGAGCAACGATGCTTCAGTCACAGTATTAGTCAGAGGCAAGGGAAGGCCACCAGACGGGATTTTCTTACTTCCAGAATGTCGGGTTGAACGCAATCGCCAACGCAGAGACTGGGTGATGCCTTGATCAGATTACCGGGCAGTTCAGCATATTGGGTAAGTGGCATCTTAACTGTATAGACTGGGCTGGTCCAAGTCGACGAGGCCGTCGAATTGGTCGACCAGAAAGGACATGTTGAGTAGGTTTCTGAGCTCAGAGTAGCCGCCGTGTTTGAGCACTAGTTTTTGCTTGCCAGCTCCGGAGCAAGACAGGTAGTGCCGTGCATATCCAGCTTCTACCTAGAATCCTCACAGTGTGGCAACTGTAGATAGCGACTGTGGCTTTAGTCAGCTGACCATGAGGGGCGTATACTACCTCTAGGCTTCGATCGGCGGTCGGAACATCAGACCACCGCTAGGGATCACACAGCACATGGGAATGTGTCACTAAGCACCCGACCCCTGAAGCAGGGTTGTCGCATGTAAAGCATTGCGTCTAACCAATCGAAATGTATCGGACCAGATCGCCAACCACGCCTGTGTCGGTCTGCCTTGCACACGACATTACCTTCCTTCGCTGTCTTATTCCGTATCGTCTAGACCGTCAGTTGCGGCTTTAATTCCCCTGGTGCTGGTATCACCTGACTCGCCCACTTCTGAGGTCTATATTCCGCACAACATTGCCGCAAGTCTTGACCATATTTTATGGCGCCAAAATCTTCCAAGGCGCCGAGGAAGGCGCGGGATCAGCCGGTTCCGGCTATCGATCGCGGTTCGTCGCTCGCGCCCGAGAATTTTGAGAAAGAGCTCAAGGCTCTCGCGGCGAAGGCCAAGACAGAGACCTGGGGCAAGTGGGCTGCCGAGCAGGCCTCGACTTATACGCGGTCCATAACATTGCTTACCCTGGCAGCAACTTTCTGCAATGCCTCCCAGCTTGCTCTGTCACCAGTCTACGGTTCCATACCCTCATCGATATGGCACAACAGAGTTGTCATGGCGGCGTGTTTTGCTGGATGGTCCTCGAACCTTTTCCTCCATCGCAATCTTCCATTCAAGCCTCAGCTACTACTGCCCTTGATTGCCATCTATGTTCCAACTATTCAGTTCTTTCTCGGCAGGTTGAGCAGCGTATTTACCGCATACTGGGGGCCGTTGATCACCGAGGTTCTGACCTTGTTCCCGCTCGTGAGCCTCTCGGTGGCCTGCGTGGCCACGGCGCTCGAGAATGCGGACCTGTCGGCGCTGCCTGTCTGGATCGCAGAAGCGGCGCCCGGGCTGGGATCCTACGGCTTCTTTAGGGCCGTTGAGACCTTATCCAAGAACCTGATGCAGAATAACATTGGCAGGAACTTTCTCAGCACGAGAATGGGCTGGGAATTGGTGTTGGCCGGGTCTTATTCCGCCATGGCACCGTCAAAGTTGCTGCTCTTCACCATTCCTGCCTTACTCCATACAGCTCTTTTCAACACGCACATGCCTACACCTATGGCTTTGACGGCTTTGAACAACACTCTCCGGTCAGACGGCTGGCTGATCCTGGATCGTCGTGAATCCTTGACGGGGTACATATCGGTTGTGCAGAGCAGCACAGTAGGTTTTCGGGTCATGAGATGTGACCACAGTCTTCTCGGCGGTGAATGGGTCAGATATATTGGCGTTGGCCAGTTCGAGGGCAACCAGGTCGCGGAGCCAGTCTACGGTGTCTTCGCTATGCTGGAGGCTGTCAGACTGGTAGAGGTGCCTAAACCCGTGCCTGACAGTGAGGCGAAAGCGCTCGTCATGTGAGTTATGATCTTGAAGGAAGTTGAGAAGCCATGACTGACTGATGTCGTTCAGAGGCCTAGGCATTGGAACAACGCCCGCGGCTTTCGTTGCCCATGGTATTGACACGACAGTTGTGGAAATTGATCCAGTTGTCTACGAGTTTGCGCTCAAATATTTCCAGCTACCAAGCAACCATACTCGAGTCATTGAGGACGCGGTCAGCTACACCAGCAGACTAGGCAAAGACCCCTCTATACGCTTCGACTACATCGTACACGACGTCTTTACCGGCGGGGCGGAGCCAATTCCGTTGTTCACCCTCGAGTTCCTGCAAAGCCTGCGTGCTCTTCTCACGCCGAATGGTGTCATTGCTATTGTACGACTCACCCTTCCTTCCCCGTTAAACTGCACCCAGTACGACAGACTGACACAATGGCAGAATTACGCGGGGGACTTCACTCTGCCGCCGCCCCGGATAGTCATACAAACCATCCGCCATGTGTTCCCCTCGTGTCGTATTTTCCGCGAGTATCCACAGGACAAGGAGGAGATGAACAAAGAGGGCTGGGACTTCACCAACATGGTCATTTTTTGCATGAAACGGAAAGGGCCAGAAATGACTTTCCGGGCGCCAACTGCGCGCGATCTTTTGAACAGCCCCTCTCGTGAAGAATTTCTTATGCCGAAACACGAGGTTGTTTACTCGCAATATTTTACTGATACGGACGATGAAATTCTGACAAGCAACAACACACAGAACCTTGTAAAATGGCACGGGAAGAATGCACTGGGTCACTGGACGCTCATGAGGACGGTAATACCGACGATCGTGTGGGAGAACTGGTGATGGGGAGTTATCATCTACAATGAGAGTATGGGAGGCGTGCAGTATCTCTTGCATGTCCCAAGTTTCAGACAGGCCCTTACAGTCGCATGAGCTCGTGCATGGTCACACGATGTTGACGGAACTTGTGTGGGAAAGCATGTCCGGTGTGGAACGATCACAGCAGGGCGAGACTTGAACCCCCGTACAGATAAAGGCGCCAACTAGAGGCAGAAGTCAGGCCATAGGATACAGCAATATGCGAATATTGTCCAGACCTACGTCTAGATTCCCGGGTTTAGTGTTGAACTCGGGTGTGCGTTTGAAACGAGGTGCTCACAATTCTGCAGTGGCATTACCACTTCTCTACTGCTAGAGCGCGAAGATTGGCTGGCTAAGAGGATCTCGTGTATGGTCGCCGTAACGGCCAACGACAGTTGGGTGGCGGCACACATCATACCAAAACGGGCCGAACGGGCCGGCTGAACCAACGATGCGCGCCGAACACGCGGGAACAGCGGCCGACAGGGACTTTGTGCGACATCCTACAGTGCACTGTATGTTGCAATCCCGATTGTGGTTGGTGTCACGTCGCGACATTCTACTCGGCACGAGGCATTGAGTAGTTGAAGTCGATGCTGGCCATAGATGATGACTACAAGGACCTGAACCAAGCATCCCCTCCTTGACTCCTGACCTTCTTTTCCTAGCATGGTGTCTCGGCATCGAGTTTAGCAACTTGAACCAGAGCAGCTTTGGGCCTTGACCAACATCTGCCTGTTACCACCCAGAACCTTTTGCCGGCAAAGCGGGATCCTAGGTACCGAGACATCATGAAGCGCTTGGTGCTCGGCCTCTTCGTCCTCTTCCTATTCCGCAAGAAAATCCGACGGGCATTCACCCAGTAACGAGATCAATCACGAGAGGGCCGGCCCGGCTTGGGCCATGAGGACCAGGTGGGATGGAGGCGCGCTGGATGACTGTGCTCGACAACCGCACCTGGCACTATTGCTCTCTACCTGGATCCAAGACGAGGCAGACATGCAGCGTAGCCCCGATAACGCCGGGGAAATCTGGTGACCGACACGAAGCATGCGGGAAGAACCTACGGTGTACATGACTCAGTATTCGGAGATTCCTGTATGTTCAGTAGAGGTAGTTTCCTTTCCGAAACCGTTCTCCACCCGCTGGAAGCAGTCACCAACCTCTGCTCCCACGTGCCGTCCTGAGCGCTTCGTCGCCGGGATGTTTTTCGCCACGACACGACGCCAACAATTGCAACCATCTGAGCTTACTTTCCCGGCCAAGGCATGCACCTCGGAATTCCTTGAGAGATAAGAAGGGTCTCTGACCTCCGTCTGATTACCTGGTACCCCCCTAGGTAGGCATTTGTCAAGTTTTCTCTTTCTCTTCCCTTTTTGAGGTTGTCGGCGGAGGGGCGGGGCGGGGCGGCCGAAGCTCGATGCGCACGTTCAGGGCCTATGTTCAGCTCGTCCTCCGTGTCCGTCGGTGCAGCGTACGGTGATTCGTCACGGGTTGACGAGAAGGAGGTGCGTGGCAGACCGCTAGTCGGTCTCGTCGAAACACTGAGTAGTATCTGAGGACCAAAAAGCCGACAGCGGACGGTAGGCAGCAGATTATGAGGGGCAGCCTGACCCGGTAGGTACTACTATATCTCAGAGGTAACCATGATTGCGGGACATGAAAGCGTCGTTTTCGGCGGTCTTCTGAGCTCTACATAAGACCGCTGCGCGGGTCATGTTAACAACTCCATCGGGGACGTGGCAAGGATAGGTATGATCGGAAGTATTCCCGATGCCGACCAGACATACGCTTACATAATCTCCGGATGAGCCCCCCGTCTTTCTTCCTCAGAACTTGTGCACAGTGCCTTTACGAAGTGCTGTTCGCGGACTCGGACATCGACGTCCTTTCGACCCTGCCCTGTTCGGACGTACATGAGTACCTCCAGACGCCCTTTCGATGAGTCCTGAGAGTGGCCGATCGGCACAGGAGTAGCCGCCGGTCTCGGCATCAACGCTAAGCCCACCAAACATATCATGCCTCCCGTTCATCGTACCTAGAGGTACATCTCTCTGCGTACTGTAAGCACGGGGGCGATACTTGGGGTTACCCGAACGGTTTCGCCTTCCACATAGTGCCTTTTGCCCACTTGTTCACGCGCGTGTATCGACTCGTCAAGGTGGGCTTGGAAGAATGCTGGAGAAAGCTGGGTGGCCTGCATCGCGAACGGAAAGCGCATGTGTGTACGAAGTACAGTAGCGCAAGCCGTGTGCATGTACATTGTACCATCTCGGTGGCCGGATGCAACGACTCGAGTTTCAGGTGAAACAGCGCGTGACCGGGCCTTGTGCGCCAGCCAATCGCTGTGACGGCCTTGCATCTGAATTCTCAAGGGCGGATGAGATCTCGAACAAGAAGCCCGGCTCCCTGCTCGTTTGAGACGGCACCCCACGGCCCACTCTGTCGCCACGGGCTGGCTGCAAGCTTGTAGTACATAGACGTCGTCACCTGAAAGGGAAAGGGCAAACCGTGCCAAGCGAAGGTGGATACAGACATTGACACGCGTTGTTGTGCATTGGCGGCCGCCTCGAGAACATGCTGCTGCAGATCGTCTTGCCGTCCAGCCATTCCCTCCAACCATTGTCTCCAGGCGACGAGGCGCTCGGAGACAGTCCCTCCCGTCTTACCGGTGGCGCCATCACCGACAGATTCGCGATTTGTCACCATGAGCTTCTCTTCCAGATTACAACAACTCTGCTCCTCTCCCCGTTGACTGGGCCTCCAATTCTTCTTGCCCAGCCGACTGCCCAGCCGAGTGCTACTGCTGCTCTCCGGCGCTGCCACCATGGCAGTTGAAGGCGCTACGCAAGGCATGGTTGCGGCCTTCACATTGTTAGTGAACTCCAATCGTGGGATCCGGGCGTGGTGGGCGAGTGGGCACGCGGCCGAGGCAGAGAGGGCTAACGAGATGTGCAGTGGTGCCGTGGTAGTTTCGGCGTCAGCAGCACTTTTTGTCTATCTGAAGGGCCATGGCTCTGCGATGTTTCGGGACGGCTCGAGGCTGGTCCTCATCACATTTTTCCTAAGCTCGTTTCTCTGGGCTCTGATCGATCTCGTCGCGGTTCTCGTCACCGACTCCAGGTCGCCGTCGCCGTGCCAAGCCGCGTTGATAACAACGACGGTATTCGACCAAGTGGCACGATTCTCGATCGAGCAATACATGATATGGACCATCCATTCGGGAACCGAACTCTCTGTGGGACAACTCCTACCTCAAGTTCTGGCACTCGGTCGTTTCGTCCTGGGTGCAGTGTTTGCAGGCCTGACAAGGGCTCAAAGCGGTCAAACGGACGTCTTCTGCGCCGCACAGTCCTCGTCGATCCCCGTGGCGGTTGCAACTATCGCCCTGGATTTCGTAATCCTGCTGCTGCTGGTTGTACGGGCCTTCTGGACCGGCTTGGCGGCCGACACGCGACACCACAAGACAGAGCTTGCGCGCAGCAGGTCTCTTGGGCTGGTCATGGCCGGTTTCGCAGTATGGACGGGGGTACGCTCACAGGCCTGAACGGCAAGAAAACCGGTACGGACAATGCTGACGAGGCGTAGATGAGCGTCCCTTTGATGCTTGGCCTGTCGACGACCGCTCTCGTGCTGAAAACTGCTGTCCCCGCCGCGGGTCTGCTCATTCTGATTTGTGAGTCGTGACGGCCTCCCCCTGACCCGGAATGGCAAACGCTGAAAGGCTCTGTAGTAATCCTGATTGGATGTGTTGGCACATTGACAACGACACGGGGTTTGTCTTCCAATTCGGTAGAGGCACCGTCACCGCGACGTATCATGATAAGTCGGGGTCGCGTTCGTGGTCTGTCAAGCCACGGCTCCTCGGCAGCCTGTCCGCCAAGCAGTCACGAAGATCTGAAAGAGGCAGCGATCAGGTCATCGACAACGTTCATCAACCCTAGGGAGGCTCCGACGGTTGGAGAAATGGTGGAAGGCAATAGGGCGAAGTCGAGCAGGACAAAGCCCAGCGTCATGGCGCGTATCGGTCCAGAGGACGTACTGGGAGGACTGTCTCCTCCGGGGGGGTTATTCCCACCACCGCGCGCGGAAACGGCTCCAGCTACAAACGGCGCACCGAAGCAGAAGAGAAGCCTGTTCGAGTTTGACTTTGGCCGCAGACCGGTACGGAGTACCTCACTGGGCAAGCGGAAGATTGGAAATCCGATTCTCCAAGACAACCCCGGCCTCAACCCACTCAACAAGATCGCCACCATGGACTTGAGGGAGGCCGCCCAAGTGGACAAGGAAAGAAGGGCCAAGGCGCTCCGAGAGTCGTCGGATCTGTGGGCCGAGGGTCCGGCGCCATCGACGGCGGAAGCCCCCACACAGACTGTGCACATGGAGCGGAAGGAGGCGAGGCCTCCGACGTCTCAGCCCTCAACCATGCTCAGTGTGCCAACCTCCAGCTTGATGCCCGGAAATAGCATCGCCACGAGCAGCGCGACATGGCTCCCTGCAGGCGGTGAGGATCTGCGTCGGAGGTCACCGCGTCATCCACTACAGTCTGCGCCCCTGGTGTCTCGTGCTCTTCCAGCTCGACAAGCTCAGCCGGCAAGGTTTCCCGATCTGGCCAGACCAGGTGACTCTGCAGAGTTCGTAGCTCACCAAGAGGCTCGCGCTCATGATGTGGCAAGACAACCGACAACGCGGAAAACACAGCCCCCCGAACTGGCCAAGACGCCTCTGCAGCGGCGGCCTACCAACGGTCTTCCGTCGAATCCTCGGGCCCGAGGTTTGACGATTACCAAGGAAAGGCAACAGACGATACTCTTTTTCAACAACATCGTATATCATGACCCCGAGACGGTGGAAAACATCATGGCCGGCACAAACGACACGGCAGCTGGCACGTCGCATAAGCCGGATCCCACCTCCGACACACCCGTCTCAGTCGTGCACCGCCCGCGTCCTGTTCCGCGAAGGATGGCGGACCCTCCATTCGCATCGAGAATCGAATCAAGTCATCGGCGAAGCAAGTCCGGGGGCTCCCTTCTTGGCCGAATGACCTTCGCGCCTGTCCCCGGCAGCCTCAGCGAATTACCCCCACTTCCGCCACGCCCGAGGAGTGCAGGGTGCCCGGCGCGCCCGCTGCCCAAGGACACCAAAAGGATGACGGTCGACGAGGAAACGACGCTGGTTTCCCCAGCCCTCTCGACCGGCAATACTTCGAAGCAGATCCTAGTCCCGCAGGTCCCCCCTCTTCGCACGGCTTACCCGGGCGAGACATACACTCCCACCGGCGACGGAAGCGCACTCACGTCGGGCACAACGGTCGAGAGGGATGATTGGCCCATACAAGATGTCGGAGACGGTGGCTCAGGAGCACTCGCCAAGGACGAGGAGAGTCTGAGCGCCGTCGGCAGGCAACACCCGTCGTCTCCTGTTCTGTCTGTTGGCGAGTCGGCCTGGACAAACATTCCCCAGTCCCCCAGACATGCGATGGGAGTCCCGGTGGCTCGCCAGATGGCCGCAGCCACGACCATCTCCCAGGCGGGTCTGGCATGCAATGTGCCCAACGATTCGCGGGGCAGTGAATTGGTGACTGTCATGTTAGACGCCGGCTTCGACGAACGACCCCCGCTAAACCCTCAGCAACGGTCGCAGAATCAGTGGCACCGCCGCGTTGGCGACGACTGCCCGACATTTTCGGGACGGCAAGAGAAGGTGCGCTCGCGAAAGATGCCACCGCCCACACCTCTTTTGCTGAACGACAGGAAACCGGTCGGAAAGCCGGTCCTGATTCAGGCACCGGAGGCGTCCCCCTTGGAATCTCCCGGACATGCGCTGCGCCAGATTCAGGATCAGCTGCTCAAGTTTGAGGCAGCGAGTGACGACGCACTGGCCAGTCCATCACAGAGAATGGCCTTGCTCGAGAACCTTGAGCAGGAGATGGGCGATCAAGAGAACCAGTGGCGTGACCTGCAGCATGATCTTGGCCGAGATTCCATGTGCAGCATCCATTCCTCACCGCGCAGACAATCTCGGCCGGACTCCATGTCTGGCATCATCCCCATCTCGAGGGCCTCTTCGATCAGGTCCTTGATCGGTCAAGAGCCACGGGCGTCGCGTGTGACTCGTCTGGCCGAAGCTCAGACCGAGTTCCGGGAAAACGCGATGAACCTCCTCGTGAAGCGCAGCTTAGATGTCTTGGCCAATGAGGCCCCGTACGCAAGCTCGAAACGACCAGATTCGGACAACTCTGACCATGTTGTCCCAGCACCACAGCAGCGGCCACATGAAGCAGATGCCTTGATTGCGCAGAGAGTGGCAAGTAGGCCTCCATCCTTCCTCTGGAAGCCCGTTTCCGCCGAACAGGTCCCGGCAGGCCCATCATTGTGGATCCATGTGCCGGAAACGAGAAAGGAGGCCCAGCACGTGAGCGAGCTTCCTACCTCAGCAGCTCGCCGACCCTGCCGGAAAGATACCCGCCCGCTGGGGATCGAAAGCAAACAGCTTTGGCAACAGCCGTTGGATCCGGAGAACAAGTCGACGACGGGCCTGTGGGGGGCTATCCAGGGTCAGCCCATCCGGCCATCTGGGTCCATGACACAGCGAACACCCGTGCAGGCCCAGGGCCCGCCCAAGGCCCCACGGCCTGTTACTCAGAGGCCGCCCAGGAGGAGCAGGCGCGCGACGATGCTGCCGGACATTGTCGAGAATCCCGAGCCGCTGCCTGACAAACGGGGAACGTTGGGTATCTACCAATTTCCCTGGGGTGAGAAATCGGACACGGCAACACATCCGCCGTGGCATGTCACGAATTACATGGCAATGTCTGGCAGCCTGACCTTGGGCGACCCGTTACTTCACGCAGCCTACGGTATGTATAACCATTCCAAGCAGGTCGAACCGTCCGAGTGCTCGTCCTACTTTGACGACTACGAAGACGACGAGTCGGACGACGACGATTCCGAGGACGACGATTCCGCGTCTCGCGAGAAGGACGATGATGAAGAGGACGATAGCGACAATGCCTTCGACGAATCCACGCTGTGGGAAATCGCAAGCCTGCTCAAGACCGACAACCTCCCATCCAAGAACAGCTTGCTCCCGCCAGCACAACGATTGTCTGCCGTCGACGACTACTACATTGAAGAAATCAGCGAGTTTCCATTTGACTTGGAGAGCGTGCTGGGTGACGATCTGCGCCATGCGGTTGACTCACCCCAGCAGCAGCCCATCGTGATTGGGGTAGCAGAGGAACCGGAAGCACCACCCACGGAGCAGTCACGCCGAGAAGGTCTGGACGCTGTGGTCCCTGAGTCGCTGTTATGGTCGGCACCGTCGTCGCCACGCGCGAGGGGTGACCACGGAAAAGGTCTGCCACATCCTCACGCTGATGTCTGGGAGCGCTACGTAGCAACGGTGGATACTGTTCGCGCTAAGCCACGAAGGATGGCCGAAGAAGCAAGGATCGAGAGTAGTAGCCTCTGGAATTCCGAAGGAGTGGTGGCGTCTACGGCATCGACAGGTCTCAAGGGGATGAGCGAGCTGGGGGAGGCATCAAAGCCGTCTCTAAATCCGTATCATCCTGTGGCTGACGCTACAAACGATCCAGTCTCGGCTGTCAATCCTTGGGGACGGGCCTTGGGCTGCTCGGCTGACGTGGATGCCTCAGAGTCTGAGCCGATTGACCTGTTGAGACCCAAACAGCCCGACAAGCGCACCACCCCAATGGAACGCGCAGCCAAGGACGTGGAGCGCAAGCCACCATCACCCCGGAACAAGCTCGTCTCCGAGGATTTGTGGGTGCGCGGCCGAATCAGTCCCCAAGCCCGCTTCGTCGAATCGACACACGGGTTGTGGAGCCCTCCTCTCGACCTGGACTCTTCCTCAGGTGGCGGTTTGTTTGAGGCTGACCGGACACGCACCATCCGACGCACCACGGCACGGGAGCCTGCTGCGATGCTGATGGTTCCGCGTCGATTTCGACCGGGTCATCCCGAGCCTGTCGAACAGCTATCTTCGACGAGCCTCTGGGCGCCTTCGAATACGGAAATGGAACGAAATTGGATGAGTGACAGAGTTGTCGCCTAGGAAAACCCCGCTCATCGACAGCGGCGGCGGCCCGCTGTGTCTCCGGAAGACGGGGACGTGGCTCTGCGGGAGGCTGTCGCTGCCAGCTATCAAGACCAACGACCTGTTGCGACTCCGGTCGAGCGAGAAGACGCGCAGCAAGAGGCCATTATGCTGTCTACTCTCACAGTGTCTCATCTGCTTCGGACACAGCTGTCCGGCTTGCGGCTCCCACGGCCATCTCCACAGCATCATACACACACGAGTCGTCGGAGGGCGGACACGGCAGATCGGCCAGCATAAGTGCCAGCAGCAACGCTGCGGACCGGGACGAAGCAGAGTCGATTGCTATTGATATGAAGCGCTACACACAGGACGTTGCTCTCATGAGCCATGCCACGCCGCGTCTGTCATGCGTCCAGGAGGGTGACGCCAACCCGGACGTACACCAACAACAGGAGAAGGAAGAAATCTTGGTGGCCAAGATGGACCCGCCGGAGCCCTTCATTTTCGGATTCGACCAGGCCGAGGACACGGAAAAGGAAAGACGGACGAGTGGGATGTTGCTGAATTACTAGAAGAGACCGCAGGCTCGGTACGGCCCCGAGCCTTTTTGCAAGCTAATTGTCGCAGTTGCTTTGGAGTCACCGGTCGATGCGAGGTCATGTCCGAAGCATGTTCTACGGCGCTCCTGCCTTGCTTTCTGCATCCAAAACAGCACTTCCAACCCAACGCCACTAGGTATAATTTTTGCCTACGTAATGAATGACCTGCGTGTCCAGTCCTCAGCATCCTCGCTTTGTTTTCATTCCGTCGTCTCATCAGCGTCGTTTTCTTGTTGCATTGGCATCCAGATCCCTGCTGGGTTCCCACATGGCATTTGGTCCAGCGAATAGACTTACCACTCTGGACGACTGTATAGAGAAGATGCATACATAGATGCACCTAGATAGCCAGCACAGGTCACACAATATTGCACATAGTATCAGTCACCTTTATCCAGTGGCATGTCGCATCCTCTTTCCATACTGGCACTTTGCCACCTCTTGCGCAGGCCAAGGCCAAGCAGCTTTCCGAGACATTCCAGTAGTCCGTCCCAGCACGCCGTAGAGTTCGGGTTCTCGGGCAAAGGGTGCGTGCGTAAACATACGACGGAGGAGTAAGGCCGACCATACCTCCTGCCCAACCAGGAAGCCCCCGACCATGCCCAGGGTTTCGAACCGCGGCGGGCAAATAAGTATGCCAACGAAAATTCCCTCCCGGGCTCATACCCTGTGGTGAAGGCAGGTGAAAAACATGCAAAAGTGGCCAAGCTTTCCCTGCCCTACTGTATACTCCAAACCCAGCTGGATTCTTATATTCCAAGCTCGCCTGAAATACTCAACTCTTGCAATCAAACTGGTGCCAACTCGCCCAACCTATTCAAAGCTACCTGCTAGGGGTTATGTCATGGCATGATCGCAGGGTCGAGTGATGATGGCATCACCACGTGCCACGGCACGTGGTCTCGCCCCTACCCACGTGGCGTCGCCCCTACTGCCTGTCGCCTGGGAATATTGATTTCAATGGCGGTGGACGAGGGTATCGCCGTCAAAAGAAACAAAATCAGCAAGATGAGCAGTAAAGAGTGGTGGTTTTTTTTTTTAAAAAAAACTGAGGGAGCGGAACGCTGCTACGAAATCTACCCATGTTGGCTATAGCTGGATCCAGTCGTCGACGCGCTACGCTAGTCTACATCGCGATTAGCAGGCAAACCGGCTAAAATCCCCCTAGTACCCGGCTTCATCGCTCCAGAAAGCTCAAACCCTTGGCCTCCGTAATTGAGCCTCTGTTTCCCCTTGAGTTGTGGACCCTTTCCTTTCTTCCGGGTTGCTGATTGGTCAATCTTCTTTCGGTACTGCTCCAGCAGGTCCGGGGCGTTGTTCAGCTCGCTCGCTCTTATGAATGAACAACAACAACAACAACAACAAAGCTCTCCTTCAGCCAAGGAGTGTCCTTGTGACCGTAGCCCTTGTATAGAGATTCTTTGCCCCTTCCTATCACATAATCCCCTTTCGCAACATGAGCAATACTACAATATTGTGAAATCACCGAGCGGACGTCCACGAATGACAACGAAGCTTTACTTGAGACGCCTGCCTGTCTGCCCGTAGAGGCCGCCGCCGAAGACACAGATGTGACCTTGCATGAGACCATTCTCGCACAGGTTTGACTCGGTCCGCAACCCCCCCTCTACGTCAAGGCGAAGCTCTGACTCGTGCCGTTGAACGGGACCAGGGCCCCATTGTTCGTCTTGTAATCGCCGTAGTACACGATCCTGTACGTGCTGGCGTCGTCGGCCGGACCCGTCTCCCAACTGATGACGACAGAGCTGTACGCCATCTTCTCGTCCGTCTGCGTCCACGTGTACACGAGGTGCCAGTCGGCGTCGCTGCGCACCTGCGTCCAGTTCTTGCCGTCGCCGCTCAGCTGCTCCACCGCGGCGAAGGTGCCCTCGAGCCGCAGGTTGTTGCGCGGGTTGGCCCCGACAAAGGTCACGTTCACCACTTCGCCCGTGGCGTATTCGCTGCGCGGCTGCGTGATGACGTCGCCGAAGTTGGAGCCCGGGGCGGCGGCGTCGACGGGGACGTCTTTGATGTAGCTAGAGCTGACATTGCGGTTGTCGGGCGGCATGGGCCCGGGCGGCGGGGAATCGTCCGAGGTGGGCTTGAGGTAGTGCAGATGGGAGAGGGTGAGATTGATGTAAGCGTACAACTCCCATGGTCCGTAGAGAGTGCTTGCGCCCTCGTATCGCTGGACCCCGTATTCCTAGGCAAGTCGTCTTTGTCAGTGTGGGAGCCACATGTCCAGGGATGGAGGAGGTCATACCTCCGGGGTGACGCAGTAGTGCGCGTAGGTGTTGGCCGGTCCGCCAAGTACCACCATGGGTTCGACGGTGGAAAGCGACTGTTCGATGGCGGCGGCCTTCACTGCACTCTTCCAGCGGCGCCCGGACATGGTGGTGGCCTCGGACGACGAAACGATGATGATGAACTGGCCCACGCGCAGCGTCTGCATGTCCACAATGTTCGGAGACAGCGGGTAGGG
The DNA here is from genome assembly GCA_029339225.1 of Phyllachora maydis. Classification (NCBI taxonomy): domain Eukaryota; kingdom Fungi; phylum Ascomycota; class Sordariomycetes; order Phyllachorales; family Phyllachoraceae; genus Phyllachora; species Phyllachora maydis. The sequence goes on along the minus strand of JAQQPM010000008.1, from coordinate 2,028,191 downwards.
CTGATCCGTGTCGCCCACGTCGAACAAGACCTGCTTGGGAGATTGGCAGGCCACCTGTTGTGGCGGCGGCGCCTTCAAGTCTTGCAACGCCAAGGCATAAAGCGGATCTTGGGCGGCCGCGGTGAAGTCCAGCACGGCGGGACCGTCGCTGGTGCCGCCGGAAAAGGATTGGCCCAGCGCGGCCGGGCATGTCTGGACCATGGTCCCGTTGGGCAGTGGGAACTGGAAGTACCGCATGTCCTGGTAAAAGTGGAACGACCGCACCGTGGGCCCCTCGACGGCCGTCGACGTGGCGTCGAGGGAGTCGTACAGAGTCTTGGCTCCGGTATACTGACGACGGCCTATCTCGTAGCAGCTCGACACGCCGAGGTCGGCGACCTGGAACATGGGCCCGCGGCCGTGGCAGCTCTGCGTGGTCCCGTCGGGGCATGAGTTGTCCTCAAGTTTGCACGCGGCGCCTGACCCGTCCTCGCAGTAGGCCCCGAGAACGTTGGGCGATGTGTCGCCAACCGAGGCCTGCGAGAAGCCGGCCACAAAGCCGTCAGCGGCGCTGCTCTCGGCCCGGGCGGCCTGCTCGAAGAGGTAGGCGGCGACGCCTTTGTTATCGCCGGCTATGTGCGTATTGTTATTCATGAGAGAGGTACCATGCGTCGGGAACCATGTCAGCACCCCGATGTTCTTGCCGTCGGACGCACGTCGGAAGCGCAGCATGGTGAGGGTAGTCTCCACGCTGTCGGCGTACTGGGCACGCTCAGAAGCGGGATTGGCCAGGTAGGCGTAGAGACTTCGGTTGATGCTGGCATCGGTCACATTGGTCGTGCCAAAATCCAGGGTGCCCTAGATGGTCGAGACGACGTGAGCCCACCACACGTTTCGTCAATGCCAGGCCGGGGTATGGGTATGGCGGGAGATCCAACCTCGACGAGTGACTTGTGAGCCCTCTGGATCGACAACAAGGCGCCGTCCACGATGGCCTGGTAGCTCTGTTTGCTGAAGCCCAAGGATGTGATTTGCAGTAGCAGGTAGTTGAAAAACCCGCCGGGTCCCGCGTGACTATGCGTGCCTGTCACGGCCACGTTCGACGGGCGGTACATGGAGTAGTCGGGACCCAGGGCAGCGAGGCCCTCGAGAATGCCAAAGCGCACGGCAGAGTCGCCGGAATGCGCATCGAGAACCAGATAGACGAAGCGGTTCTCTGGGTGGGCCACCTCTCCGATGATGAAGGCACGCGAATAGAGTCTTTGGCGAAGTCCGGAGCCGACCTGATCGAGGGAAGCGTAGCCGGCCAGGTTGAGTTCCACCACCGGACCCGTTATATCAGCCTTGCCCACGCCGATCAGGTACTTGTCCCCGGGGGCCGCGGTGGCCGCGGTGGCCGCTCGGGCCTTCTGCTGAAATGGATTGGACCGATCAGCGCAGGCGAAGTGCGGATGGGCCAGCATGGCGAGGATGAGCCAGTAGACGACCGAGGAGACGGCGGCGGCGATGAACCGGCGCGGGGCCGTTGGGCCGACTCGGTGGTAGTGTGCGGCCGGCATGGTGGCACTTCGCTTCGCCTTGTCGACGATCGGCCGCTTGATGGCACAGAGTCGAAGGATTCGATTCTATTTGTGTCAGGGCCAACGAGAGACGGACAGGGACAAACCATCCATCCTTCAGACATGTCATCTTGCGCCAGTCGACCGAGCCACTCGACACCAAGGCCAGGCCTCCAAGGTGTTCCCCGCTGCAGCCCTGTCGGACATGGTGATGCTCGTCGTGCCCATGTTCCTTGCCTACTCCGACAAGCCAGGCTGACTCTGTCAAGAAGGGGCACTCTAGCTGGAACGGGGGAGGGCGGCGACCTGCCTACTATGAAGTGTGCTGGTGGGAAATGAGGGCAATAATGGCATGGCACGCCACTCGCCGGCACAGCCACACACGACTCAGTACATTTCATGCCAACTGCGTCCAGGGCCGGGAGATGGGAAGAACTGGAGAAGACGGAGAAGATGGCCCACCTAGGAAGTAGCCGTCAGTGTCACATGGTAACTAGATAATCAGCAAAGCGTTCCATAGAAAGCGATGGGATTCCATCTTCTACCGTGCACCCTTGCCTGTCCTGTGCCGGGATTTGATGAGCTGGCCTCTGCCGCGGCAGAGACGTGTCCGCTGGTCATTTCTCCCCGACGCCAGGAAAGAAGCAACGAGAACATGGACCGGAACAGTCGCCCATATACATGCACCGAACCCTGGGAGAACGAGGTCTAGGGAGAGAGAAGGAGAAAGAAAAAAAGGCAAGCCTTGACGTCGAACCTCCCGCTAACCATGATTCCCCTTCCTGACCTATACAATGAAGTATAGATGAATCCCTGCCAGGGAAACATGATGTTGCCAGACACCGCGCCCTTGCGAACCTTGTTTCGTGACCCCGTTAAAAAGAAAAATAGGTAGCCGAGGAACATGGCTGGCGGGTGAGATGAAACAACCCCCGCGAAACGCCTGCGCTGCCGTTCTATACTTTTTTTTTTTTTGTTTTTCGCTTGTGTAGGCGGCGCGGCAAGTCCACGACTGATACCTTCCCCGTTCCAAGTTTCATCGAATGGATGTCCAAAAAAAAAAAAAAAAAAAAAAAAACTCCTCCCCCGTATGCCACAAGCCCGGCCCGGCCCGGCCCCGGGTCCGCCTACTAGGGAAACAACCACGAGAGGTCAAGGCGTATCGATCGGTTCGAGGTGCTCGCGTCTCTCGAGTGATGTGGTTCGGTGCCCTCGACTCAACTCGGTCTTACCACCCTACCCATCCTCGGAGTGCTCGTACCCACCCACTCTGAAGCCGATGTCGGTTCAACCCCGGTACTGTTCCCATTCCTTGCCCTGCGACTGCCATGCTGTTAGCCTTCCTGTCCCTTCTCTCCACTAGGGGCCTTGCTGGCGGATATTGTTGGAGTCAAGTACATTGTCGGACAGGTTGATGAGAAGCTGGGTCAGGCATCTCTTGGTTGCGGCATCGTCGCGGAGGACCGACGAGAATGTGGCGTCGCGGAGGGGCTCTGGTAGACACTGACGAAGGGCCTCGCGCGCCCGAGCATTGTCACTCAGCCTGTACCCCCACAAGTTAGCCAAGAAACGAGGCTTGTGCCGAGACAGGGAGTCGCGCAAGGTCTGGACACGGAAAGGCGCGGAGACGGACCGCAGGAAGCAGCGGACGACGTGCTTGAGCAGCCTGGCAGTTTGCTGTTCCACGAGCTGGGCAACCATGTTACTAAGGACGGTGCCCACGGCATAAAACCGCTCGTAGGTGGCGCAAATGTAGGCCAGGCCCGCGTCATCCAGGAGAATTTTCTGCACAATGAATATGGCCACTGTCTTGCTCAATTCCGACCCCGTTTCCATGATGCGCAGGCAGAGTGGGATGATCTCGGTCGTGAGCAGGAAGTTGATGACTTCTGAGGAGTCGTTCTTAACTAGAGCACCAATGACCCCGAGCGACGTCAACCGCAAATATTCAAAGGGACGCGACTTGGACGTTGTGTTCAGGAAGGGATAGAGGAAGAGGGGTATGTGCGCTGTGGCAGAGTGCAAGTCAGCCGAGAGCCGAAATCTCCGAGAGCGCGGGAATCAAGCTCGAAGTATACCATTGAGAAAGAGCGTCCTCGTCTCGTTATGCGAGGCGACACACTGGAGAAGCGCGAGTGCGTTACAGACTCGGTTGGACGCAGCCGCGGTGAGCTGCGAAGGGTTCAAGAGCGTGTAGACCGAGATGATCTCTTGCAGCAACGAGGTCATGACACCTGCGACACCAGAGCAAGCGGTCAACTCTCCCGCATCAGCCTTGTGGGAACGGCAACAGCAAGTGACTCACCAAAGGAATGCCACAATATCAGCGCCAGTTCAGGAACCTGCTCCCTCTTCTTACTGAGCTCGAGCAGCGCCGCTTCCCGTGTGTTCTCATGGAGGAGATCCGCGATATAGTTGAGGGTACGCTGGTTTTCCTCGGATACCCCGGTGCCATTTAGACCGCTGCCTCCTGCATCTTGCGTATGCGCCGAGGGATTGAGCGCGCTAATACTGCCGTGTTGACCAGCGATGCGGCTGTAATGCTGCTGCTGAGCTGCATTGGCGGCGGCGGCGGCAGCTTGTGCGTGGTGCTGGTGCGAGGTCTGCTGGTGCATCCAGCTCGAGTCGTTCGGCTGGTAATGCTGGTGGCCGTACACGTGTGGCGCGCTCGGCATCATCTTGGAACTTTCCCTTCTTCTCTGCCCACTGATCCTCGCGTGTCCAGCTGGCTTTCTCTGTCGGAATCGCGGAACTGGTCGGCAGGTAGGTGTGGTTAGAAAAGAGTGACTTGGTCGAGTGGGCGTGTTCACCGGGAGCCCGGAAGAAGAGAGGTCGAACGATCTGGACAGCTTTGCTGCTCAGGCGCAAAGTCGTGCGCTCCCTCTCGAGCTATCACAGAGACTCTAGAGTAGGTCGCACGCAACGCTATCCTGTAACCCACACTCCCTCCTGCTTGGAAGCTCGAGCGGAAACTGGGAGTGGGGTGAAGTGGGTCTCGTTTCACGGCAGCCGATCCACACAATGGAAAAAAAAAAAAGATGTGGGCGCTCGACTCGGCTCACACGTGACACCCATGTCCCTTGTGTCCCTTGTGACCCCTGAGTCGATATCGATAGGTGGCTGGCTGGGCTTACCTTGCTTGGTTTTTGACCCTCCGCCCGACGTCCGCCGCGTTGGCGCTGGTGTGGTGGGCTGGGCGTCGTTGTATGGAGGACGCAAGTGACCGGCCAGATCTACGGATCCAACACAGCACCACGAAGCCAAGAAGAGACTACGCTCTTTCAAGGGAACGGGAAACGCGGCAACTTGGGTCCCGCCGTCCAAGCTCTTGGCAGTTGGCACCATCGTGTGCTCGCCATTCCCGACTTCAGCACGATTCAAGATGAAGAGGCTAGCATTCCAGCCACGCACACAAGCTGCTAGCCGTGTAAAGTAGCCTCGGCATTCTACATTGTCGTCCATGGACACCCCCTATTCCCGCTCTGTTCCCTCTTCTTCCCCACCATTGTCAGTCAGAGTCCCCTTTCAGACGTCCGGACGGCCGTGGCCAACATCTCGACAGGTTTTCCCTGCTGAATCATTGCCCGCCGCCATGGCGACCATCACGTCGGCTTTGCCGTCTGCGACCGCGTCGACGGCTCCGGCCAACCCCACGGCTGTTGCTGACCAGGCCGGAGTGCTGGAGGGTGCGAACCCGACACACTACAGTGCATCGAATCCCATCCTGCTCTTCATCATCCAAGTAAGCTTGGAGATTGGCCGAACCGAGCCCGCTGTCAGAGAAAACCATTTTGGTGGTTGTGACTGACCCGTGCTTCACAGGCCGGCATCGTCATCATACTCTGCCAACTGCTGCACTGTGAGCTCTCCTTCTCGTGTCCTCCGCGCCGCCGCGATACCTCTGGACGCCCTGACGCTGACATGTTGCCGTAGATCCTCTCAGGCTCCTCAGGCAGCCAAGAGTCATTGCCGAAGTCATTGCCGGCATTCTACTCGGGCCCTCGGTGTTCATGCGTGTCCCGGGATTCCAGAATGCCATCTTTCCCACAGCTTCCATGCCCGTCTTCAACAACGTCGCCAACTTGGGTCTCATCATCTTCTTGTTCTTGGTTGGACTCGAGGTAAGACCAACAGCGGCTGCTGCGCTACCCGTGCTGGTCCCTTGCCCTGCGTCCGACTTGAATTTTCGGCTTGCTGAGATCAATCGTCCAGGTCGACGTTCGGCTCTTCACGTCGAATTGGCGAGCAGCTCTCAGCGTGGGCTTGGCCTCCATGCTTCTTCCTTTCGCCTTGGGCTACGCCCTCGCCTGGGGCCTGTACCACGACTTTGCCGATCCCGGCACCGTCACCATCAGCTTTGGCGTCTACGGGCTCTTTATTGGCACGGCACTGGCCATCACCGCTTTCCCCGTGCTTTGCCGTATCCTGACAGAGCTCAAGCTCCTTCGGACCGGTGTCGGCGTGACTGTTCTGGCGGCGGGCATTGGCAACGACGTCACCGGCTGGGTTCTGCTGGCTCTTTGTGTGGCCCTCGTCAAGAACAGCTCGGGTCTTGCTGCGTTATGGGCATTGTTGTGCTGCATCGCCTGGGTCATCTTCCTCGTCTTCGCTGTCCGTCCCCCGTTCGTCTGGCTGTTGAAAAGAACCGGCAGCCTGCGCAACGGACCGACACAGGGTATGGTGGCCTTGACGCTGTTACTCGCGTTGACATCCTCGTTTTTCACCGGTAGGCGATGCCCTCCCGCCTTGCAGCAACAGCACCTTCTCCGTCCTCTCACGCCGAGTACTCTGGCCACTGTGCTCATGCGTACCATAGGTATAATCGGCATCCATCCTATCTTCGGCGCTTTCCTCGCCGGTCTTATTTGCCCCCATGATGGAGGATTCGCCGTGCAAATGACGAATAAGATTGAGGATCTGATATCCGTCCTCTTCTTGCCGCTTTACTTCGCCTCGTCCGGCCTCAGTACAGACCTGGGGCTCCTGGACGACGGAAAGACCTGGGGATATGTTATTGCCGTCATCGTCTGCGCCTTCGCCGGTAAGATAATCGGCGGCACTCTTGCCGCCCGCGCGAACAAGCTTTTGTGGCGTGAAAGCCTGGTCATCGGATGTTTGATGAGCTGCAAGGGTCTCGTTGAGATCATCGTGCTGGTGAGCCGAGCCCACAGGTCCCGAAGACCATCGACTATTGCTGACCATGTCTAGAACATCGGTCTTCAAGCCAATATCCTGTCCCAGCGCACTTTTACCATGTTTGTCGTCATGGCCCTGGTACGTCAGTTCTGCAATGATTTACCGACTTCGCCATGTGACAAGATCCGCTCATTCGCTGCATTGGCAGGTGACCACTGTTTCCACTACACCGTTGACCACAGCCCTCTATCCTCCGTGGTATCAAAAGAAGATTGAGAAGTGGAGACGTGGTGAGATCGACTGGGATGGCAACCCTACCGAGGGCATCAGCTCCAGCCAGGAGGCACCACTCGAAAAGCTCCACGCTGGGCAGGATGTCCGCCGACTCATGGTCTACCTTCGCTTGGACAGTTTGCCCAGTATATTTTCTCTCATCGGCTTGCTTGGCAACCAGACCCACGTTGAAGCAGCCAAGACGGACCGGGCCGACAATACCGCGGTCATGAAGAAGCCGCCCATGGAAGTTCACGGCTTGCGCGTTGTCGAGCTCACGGAGAGGACGTCTTCAGTCATGCAAGTCACAGAGGGCGAGGAGGCCTTCTCGCTGCGTGACCCTGTCGTCGGCGCTTTCCGGACCTTTGCGCAACTCAACGACCTCGCCGTGTCCGGCCGGGTCGCCGTCGTGCCCGAGGATTCGTACGCGGAGACCCTCGTGAGCCAGGCATCGGACCTCGCGGCCGACTTTGCGCTCGTGCCCTGGAGCGAGAACGGAAACGTGGTCGAGGACCAGTTGCTGCCCTTCTCTGTCGACACTAGTGATCGATTCAAGTCGCCAGTTCACTTGGAGTTCATGCACGCCATGCTTCAGAAGGCGGCTCGTGTTTGCGACACGGGAATCTTCATTGACAACGGCTTCGGCGGTATAACCAAGCCGGTGGACCGCCCGGGGCTCAGGCACACGCTGAGCGCGCTCTCGCTTCGCAGCCACGTCCAGCAGGTCGAAGCGACGGCGTTCCCCGTTCCCGACAAAAGCCATCATATCTTCTTTCCCTTCCTTGGCGGGCCCGATGACCGCGCCGCCCTGCGCTTCGTTCTGCAGCTGGCGCAGAATCGCCTCATAACCGCCACCATAAAGGTTTACACCCCTGGCCATCGCGGCGATGGCAGCAGCGGCCACGAGGAAGCAGGAGACGTGGTTCCCAGCGCTGCCGGGACCGCTTCCGCCACAGCCTTCGGCGCCAAGACCATTCCGACAACCACCATGAGCGACTTCACGGCCTCTGACCAGAGCCTGCTTGCCACGCTGCAGAGCTCGCTGCCGAGTGAGCTTGTCGGGCGGGTGAGCTTCAAGGAGGTCAGCCTCGCCGAGTCGATCCCCTCGTCGGTGCTCCGGGACGTGCTCGCCGCCTCGCAAGAGGCCGTCGGGCAGGCGCCGCGCAACGCGGGCGACGTGGTGGTCGTTGGGCGGCAGCACGCGCATCTGGGCGACGCCGTCGGCTTCGAGACCCCGGCGGGGTACGACTTGAAGACAACGGTGGGGGCAGTGGCCGAGCAGATGGTGGCGAAGGGCGTCAAGGCAAGCTTGTTGGTGATCCAGGCCGGAATCAAGGGGACGAGGGAACCTTCTACGTCTTCCGGTTAGTTCTACTACGGGCCGGGTGGAATGTTCTGATGATTGCGAACGTCGTTGGGTATCCCACGTAGAAATGCGATGCCCGGTACTTCATGTTCCATGCGAGCCCGCTGGCATTGAACTCGCCCGTGGTCGTATTGATCCAGTTGGCCATCGTGTCGCCCTGGACAAGTTGTGCCGCCTTCTCTTGGATGGTCATCCGGCTGAGCAGATCGGAGACGCGGTCGTCAACTGACGCACTGGCGTCCGTGTAGACCGGCATGCTCCAGGGGTTGGTCCCATCCTTGCTTGCGGACACAAGGCCCACAAGTGCCGCCGAGACACATGAAGAAAGCAAGACACTTCCATGACGGACAACACAGTCCTGCGTCGCCGTCGACGTGCTTTGATCGGTGGCCGAAGTTCTTCCGGTGTCGAGCTGCTTGATTGGGTCGCTTAGGTAGTACGAAGTTCCCCGGCCCACTGCTCCGCTGTGTTACCCCGCTTGCTGTCAGTCAAATTGGCTGTCATCTGTGTATGGCATGATGGTTGCCACGCCCAGACTTCCAATACGCCGTCGTTGCGGGCGTCGGGCGCGAGGTGTCGACATTACCAAGATCAATAAGACAGTGAAGACGGTGGCACGGGCTGCCACTTTGAATTCACTTTGAAGTGCGCACGCAGTATCCCTCCCGTCATCCAATACTGCTGTCCTTGGCACCAAAACAACAGAGAATCGCCAATGAAGTTCCGTACTGAAGGCGTGCGGGGGGGGGGGGGGGAATAGGCCGAAGAAGTGTACCAAGTCGAACGAGGGGATCGCGGCCTACATCTGCTGTGTCCCACAGGGAAGATCAGGGACCGGGATGACACCCTCAATCTCAGCACCTTGACCATCACGAGCCCTTCTTCGTCTGCTGCAGATTCCGTCCGGGCTTGGCTTGCAGTTGCCCCCTGCAGGACCTCGAGGCTCGCAGGCCGAGATAGAAGGACTCGTATCAGTCGAGACTTCGCACTGTGTGGGAGCTGTTCCGGTTCGTCGTGGTCCAACCTTCGAGCTATAACCCTTTGGCAAGCCACATGTCCAGGCAAACAAACATCTCCAGAGGGGAGAGGAGAACCGAGTTGATGTCTGGGCCTCTGGTTGCCACCATTCCCACAGGGGAACGCACGTTTGATGTCCGCTTCCATGCCGTGGAGCATGCCATCCGCGGATGGCATGCCGCGGATGGCTCGGAGGAGCTCACCTCGCTCCTTCAGCGATGCGCGGGCCTAGCGTACAAGCCGGCGCCCTCAAACCCCATGCAGCTGGAGGATACAGACCAAACCTTGCCGTCGGCGAATCCATCCATGGGCTCCGCGAGAGGTTGGGGGGCTTCAACAAAGCCGACGGCCGGACATCGAATGTCTCCCTCCTTTGGGCTCAGCTCGCGCGGTTACGGTATTGCATATTTTCATCGACCATGCCGGCCAGCGGTCTTAAAGTGATACAATCCCTATATCCCGGCGGTCAAGAACGTCCTCCGCCTTCCTGCCATCTTGACGGGCTAGCCGGCCTAGGTGCCAGTCTGGAGCTATGGGTTGCGACACAGCACGAGTTTCACATCCGATTACAACGAGGCGTCAATCAGCTCATCCCTCGAGGGCATGAAGGCCCGGGATATTTCGGTCAACCTCTTACACTAGGACTATTTCTGAATGAAGGGCTTCCGCCGGACCAAGTTCGTCTTTGATGCCGAGAATTGCCCGATCCCAAGGGCCGATTTCCCTTCTCAAGGCATTAGGTCTGTGCAAGATTGATGCTCTGCGTGTGGATCAATCCCAATATCGCACAGGCAGACTCCGCCTTTCGTCACGACGCTGAGCCAGGGTATCTGCTGAAATGAAGGAACGGCGACTTGTGGCATTGGGATCCGAGGCAGGCAGGCATGGCGCTTCTCGACTTCACCAGCCCAGGAGCCTCCGAGTGGGTGGTACGTGTCATGCCTGAACGAACTCTTTGATGCCGGCGTCGATGCCAACAAGACCGACTTTTGCTACTGGTCGAACGACATCCACAGCTTCGAGGGCAACCCACGGCCGTGGATCTACAAGGGCTAGGCTGCCTTCGGCCTGCTGTGCAGCCACAGCCGTCTGCACGGCAGCGGGTCGTACAGCGTGCCGAGGACCGTGGACGACGACGACGACGGCGACGAGTCGGAGGAGGGCGGCTCGCGCATCCTAGCGCTGTGGACGCAGCTGAAGACCCGCCTCATGCCGCACCTGGTCGCTCAGGTGGCTTTCACGATGGAGACTGGAGTCCCGTTGAGCGTGCGCGCCATAGCCACCGAGATTCCCGAGGAACCCGACTGCGGGGCTCCTCGATCGCCAATCCATGGCCGGCGAGAGCCTGCTAGTAGCGCCCGTCTTCAAAGGGCGGCGAGGTGGAGTTCCATCTCCCAAGGGGCCGGTGGACCTCGTTCTTCACGAACGAGGTCAGGGTTGGTCCTGGCTGGTTTCGCGAGAGGCATCATACATAGGTTTGCTACGTTGCCACTGCATGTGAGGGAGGGTGGTATCCTGGTCCTCGGAAGCGAGAATGGGCCTGGGGCTACGTGTGACTATGCCCACGAGCCCGAAGGCTGCCTGTACGAGGTAAAGCCATGATGGTGGATAATGACGGGAGGGTAAAGGGGGTCTTGAAGGCGGGTGAAGGTGGAACGGCCAAGGGTGTCGAAGTCCTTCAGGGTGGAACTGGACTTGGGGGGTGGGCGCGAGATCGAGATCGAGGAGAAACCAGAGATTGCGAAGCTTTCTTTGTGAGAGACTAGTGGTGGACCTGAGACTCGTGGTGGGCCTGACGGCGATAAGGTAGGCTCAGGCCGACTTGACGCTCACGATGCTGTCACCTGTGTTGTCGCCCGGCGCGCATTTGTTGAGCAGAGAAGGAAGAAGAAGTATTCACCGTTCATTGCATGCCCTTGTGGTGAGGCCGCCCACCGTCGTCGGCTTTCCCTATGACGACATCAACAGAGGAAAAAAAAGAACGGGGAAAAAAAGGAGAGCAAGGCCGGACGGACGGTGGAAAAAAAGGAAGGAAAAAAAAAAGAAAAGAAAAAGGAGCGGCCCCGCAAGGCGCACGGGCCACCCAAGACTGGCGCGCGACACCGCTGGAGACGTCAGGACAAGAAATAGGGCGGGTGGAGCCAGACGAGTGACAGAACCGAGTACGGGGGGTTTAAATGAAACGACGTTCGGTGAAGCATGGGGAAGCCGAGTTCTGACAGTCACCGGACCCGCCCGGGAGCAACCGGTAAATCCCCACCGACCGATTCCGCTGCCCCTGGATATCCCTGGACCCCAAGAGTATTTTTAGGGCTAGCCGGCACAGCGGAGCGGCAGTTTCTGCGACGATAGAGTTTCGACGTGCGTCAGGTGGGGATCGGCCCTGTTCCAGAGTGTGGGTCGCCAACACGAAAGTACTATACAACGGTCCGTTCCGAGGGCGACACGTTTTAATGATATCTGGGCTGCTCGGTATCCAAAATCAAGCTGCTACAACCACGCTATCACTTGAGAGCGGCACACAGAGTGACGCAGCAGCCGGTCCGGTGCACCTGCGCACCTGCAGACTCCCACGCACAAGTCCACTCACTGCTTGCATCGCTTCCAAAGTGGGGTGGGGGGGGGGGGAGAGTGGGAAACGCCGAGCGGTACGGGTCGCAGTAGGCAGTCCTCTCTGCCTCTGAGGTCTCTCTCTCTCTCTCTCTCTGTGTGTGTGTGTCTCTCTCTCTCTCTCTCTCTCCCTCTCTCCCTCTCTCTCCCCCTTTCTCTCTCCCTCTCTCTCTCTCTCTCTCTGGGCCGATCAAGCCTCGATGGTGCACCGTCCCGGAGTCCCCCGATGTGATGCAAGTGCCTCCCTCCCTACCTCTTCCCACGGCTGAAATCTCCCGGAGCATTGAAAGGCGGCCGCAGCGCATCACAAGTGCACCACAGTCGCCGGTCTGTCCCGGGGCTCCGTCGCGCGCGTGGTTCGATTGGATCCAAGCGACCCCGGCCTGTCTCGGCCGGGACCCGGGGACACCCCTCGACAGTGTTCCACCACACACCAATAGCCGGGCAATTAAGAAACCGCGTGCTGCTTTCGATGTCACTCACATACTAAGTCGAAAAACCCTCACGCCGATTACAGTGTACGGATCGCGAGGTGACTGCAACGGTGACTGGCTTCCAAAAAATGGTCGACGCAACGTCAGAGAAGGCCGAGCTTTTCAACGGCCTGCCAAGTTTCGGCCTCGCTACCGGCGCCGTCACCAGTGGCGCCCTCGCCGGTCCTTTGCATGCCGCCGTCAACGCGGCCGCGCCCTTGTTGAACGGACTCGTCTCTCCGGGCTCGGATGGCGCTGGCCTGGCACACTCCGGGCCGGATTCGGTCGTCACCAACTGTCTGCCATCTCCCGCTACAGCAGGCGCGCAGTCCTACTACCATCGAGCACCGCCCCATGCAGGCTTCCAAGATACTCCCCCGTGTGATTCCTACGGCAGCGACAACCCGTTCGACGCAGCGGCGCTCTTTGCTCAGCAGAGTTGGGATCTTTCTTCCCAACTCTGGAGCGAGAACCGTCAGCTCCCGGACCAGCGTCGAGACCCCAACGTCCGGATGGATACGCCTGTCGCCGCGGCCTTGGACTCGGGCGGCCCCGATGAATTGTGCTATCAGCCGATCAGCAACGCATGCGGCATCGCAACTCAGGAGGACAACCTCGGTCGATCGTGTCTCAACCCGCAGGTTTTGAACAGTCTCACTTTCGAACAGCAGGCCAAGCTGAGACGAATCGCCATGCCGCCACACTTGCAATATCAGTCCCCCAAAAGTGCCGACAGCCCGGAGTCGCACTCGAGCGGCAACGAGAAAGGTCCTGGGTCGTCGCCCGAGCCTGCGGATCCGTCAAAACCTAGCAGGCGAAAGCGAAAGTCCACGGCCGACGGCGACGACGAGGACGACGATGACGGCCTTGAACTCCAGCATCCCGTCAAGAAGACGGCGCACAACATGATCGAAAAGAGATATCGGACCAATCTCAACGATAAGATAGCAGCTTTGCGAGACAGCGTACCGGCATTGAGGATCATGTCCAAGAGCGCGCGGGGCGAGGACACGACCGAGGACAGAGAGGAGCTGCATGGCTTGACTCCAGCACACAAGCTGAACAAGGCTACCGTAAGCTGCCTCCAGACCGTTCCCGGCTCGTGTGTCAGACGGGCCGCCGCGGGTGATAGACTAACGTCCCTCTCTCAGGTGTTGAGCAAGGCGACGGAATATATCCGACATCTGGAAAAGAGGAACAATCGGTTGCTCGAGCAGAACAGCAGCATGCAGGCCAGGATAGCCGCCTTTGAGAAGTTGTTCATGGCCGGGGCCATGGGAAGTGACTCGCGCAACCTGTTGCAACAAAACCCGCCGACGCCAGGACACCATCCACAAGACAATCCGTTCCTCAGCTCACACATGACGTCCTCCAGAGGCCCCGATCCCCAAGAAATCAGTCAAGTTTCGGAGGACATGAAGAGCATGTTGATGAACCAGCACGTCGCCGCTGGGCGACCGTATGCCGTTCCGTCGCAGCCGTACCAGCAAAACCCCCCTATTATTCGCCAACAGCAGATTCAGCAGCAGCAAGCGGAGTCACCTCGCTGGAACCCCTACCTCGGAAAATTGATGGTCGGCTCTCTTGCAGGGCTCATGGTCCTTGCCATGGCAGAAAACGAACAGGGCATCGACAAACCGGAAGGTCGTGGTCTTTGGGCTGTCCCTCACTTTGTTTTCACGCAACTGCTTCCCCGTCACGTCGGCTTCGCCGGTCACTACGTGGCGCTCGGCGCACTCGTGCACCACATCCAAATCTTGCTGGTGTTCTTAGTAGTGTTCTCGCTGGTCATGAGCGTCTACGGCAGTTTCATACCGCACGCCTCACCCAAGGCAGCGAAGCAAAAAATCCCAGCATCATCCTTGCAGAGGCTGCCTTCGCTTGCATCGCCCATTCATGTCAGGCGGCAAGCTTGGCTCACCGCCATCCAGACCGTCTGGGTGCCGCGACACAACTTCTTTTTGGAAGCTGCCGCGCTTGGGCTGAAGACGCTCAAGTACACGGCGCGAAATATCGTTGGAGTCCAAGGGTACCAGCTTCTGACAGGCTTGACCGAGGACCAGGAGGCTGCCCGTGTCAAGGCATGGACAGTTGCGCTGGATGCGCAGCTGGCCGGTGGTGACGTGGAGATCAACAAGAGCCGCCTCACGCTCACCCTGATCGCGTCGGGCACTTTGCCTGTCACACCTCTCCGCTTAATGATGCAGGCGTTGCACGTGCGCGTTCTGTTGTGGCAGGTTCCCATGGTCACGGGTCCAACAAGCGTCTTCGCGGCGAAGCTTTCCCGATCGCTATGGGGGGAAGCAAGGCAACTCAACTGCATACTCGCACAGCTCCACGGACGAAAATCATCTTCTGACGAAGACCTTCCGGAACACCTCGCGATTCTCCTCGCGCAGGATTGCGACAAGGTGTTCACACCCGAAGTCGTACAAAGAGCGCACAACCTGGCCTGGAACGAGTCCACCCGGCTGGACAAGGAAACCCACATTGACGGCATGGACGCTGTTGTTGAGGACCCTGCCGTGAGGTCGCCCATGGACGCAATCGCGGCGTGGCACTCATGTGCTGTCCTCCAACGTGTGTTAACACGCACTTTGGAAGAGAGTGCGGCGCTTGCGTGCGAGAATGTGGAAGAGGAAGTCGAACTGGCGATCAACGTGGCGCCCATCGGCTCCAGCACGCAAGCACGCGCTCTGGCATCTCGTGCCCTTCTCCTCCAAGCAAAACGGGAGGCCAACATAGCGGCGGCCGTGAAAGCCGTGAACCCGTTGCCGGACTCGGAAACGCACCTAGTGTTGGATCGGGCGGCCCGGTCTCGGATCGATTCGACATGGACGGCCATCGCCCCGGGCACCGACGCCCAGGTGGCCATTCGCTGTGCCATGGCGATTGCCCACCTGCAACAGTTCAGTGACCCGCCAGCTCAGGTCATCACCCTCATTCGCCTGGTGCTACCCAGCCTGGACCCGATCGCTCCTGAGCTCGGCTTGCTGGGCTTCACTGCGGCATTTCAGCTCATGGGAGAACTGGAGCGGCACGAGATTGCCCGCGCTATCTGCGCACACGACCTGGAGCAGCTTGCCGGCGCGCTACGCCTCTGGATCGGTGGGCCCGAAGGCGACAGAACCGGGTTGGCCCAGGAAGCGAAATACGCCATGGTCGAGAGGTTTCTTGCCATCACCAAGTGCGCCGTCGGTGTGGAGACCGACCAGGGCTATGTGAGCATGAGTGATTGCGCCGACGACGAAGGGGGAGGCTGCTAGTACTGCGTCGGACCGACAGCCCAGGTGGTGTCCATGATCGAAGCACGCCTGTACTCTGTGCGGCTGTCGAGGGCGGAATCCTCCGTCACCCTTGCCGGGCAGAGGTCGAAACGCTCCTCCTACCTTTGCCAACTCATCCATGGCGAGACCAGGAACTATCTGGCCTTCTCTCTTCTCTCTGTTTTATTACCATCATGACTTTTCTTCTCTTGGACTAACATCTAGGGCTTTGCAGCGAGAAGGGCGCAGCGGCGCGCACGGCGCGTCTGGAAGACGGGGAAGCATCGGGAGTCCATCAATCAAACGGGCATGTTGGCACTGCAGGGCATATTCTCCGAAGGGGTTCGCTGAGTGGGCTTGCACAAGTGCGGAGGATGGAAGGGGAGACATGGTCGTTTCATTTGTGGGAGGGCGGCTCAAAAGCCTTCACAATTCTTTCTAGCTTACCATTTTCTTGGTTTCATTTGTGAGATGGTCGTTCGAACAAAACAAAAAAAGACTGGGGATGTTTTGCTCATTGCCTTTCTGATGATAGCCTTGCGATCGCTCGTGTGGCTACTTTTCTCTTCCGTGAAATACCCTGGGTGTGCATATTTGGGAGAAAGAATGGTCATGAAGCCATGTGTTGGATGGGAAGAGAGAAAACTGACTACCACATTTCGTCGTCGCTTTTGACCATCTCCACCGTCGGCGTCTTCGGCACCATCCGTCGCATCCTCTTGCGGTCCTCACGTGTGACCAAACTCGGCGTGATGGGCACAACGGGCGAGAAGGGCTGGTAGGGTGTGTACGGGACGGGCGCGCCCGTGTAGGGCGTGCGGGCCGTGTGCATGCCCCCCGGGGACAGGGGCCCGAGGCGGGTGAAGACGGTCTGCTTGGTCGTGTGGCTGGCCATGCTGGGGCTGGCCAGCGACGGCTCGTAGGCGCGCAGCGGGAGGCCGCCGGTGCGGATGGCCGGCGGCAGGGGGGTGACGCGCTGGGACGTGTTGGTGGCGCGCGGCGTCGGGGGCGCCGAGGGGACGGGCGACGCCCGGCTGGGGAACCGGTTGACGCCCGGCTTGGGGGAGGTGGGCAGGCCGACGAAGCCGGAGGTGGAGTTGCGCGTGGACCGCGCGGAGACGGCGGAGACGGCGTCTGCTTCGGCCCCGTCCCGTTCTCCGTTCGCGGACCGCGCGGGCGAGGGCTCGCGCCGATGCTGCGACGACGACGACGACGACGACGACGACGGGCAAGGATCCCGGGCTGCTTGTCGGTCCAGGGGCACGATGAGCGGTGCAGGCTTGGGTCGGGTAGGGCTGGCGCCGTGGTCCTCCCCGTGTCCGGTTAGGCCGACGCTTCCCAAAGCGACGCTTAGGCGCTCGTCAATGCTCTGCGTAGTGTGCGGGGAGAGTTCGGGTGACGGCAGTTGCCCGTTGGTGCGACGAGGAGGAAGCGGGTGATGGCCGTGAGCAGCAGGCACCGGAGGCGGTGGAGGCGGGTTGTAATGCCGTGGCGACATGGGCTTCATCTCCTGCTCTTCGTCGCGTGGAAAGGTGGCTGACATGGGGGTCAGGGTGACGGGAGAGGAGATGGCGATGCCCTTCTGCGCCCTCTTCCGTGGCGATTTCATCAGGATGGACAGCATGGACGACGCGCGCGACTGCTTTTCCTCCTTTGCCAAGTTCAACCGGGACGGCTTGTTCTTCTTTTCCTTCTTCAGACGATCCTGCGGAGGTGGCTGCGGCGGCGGGACATACTCCCGGCCTTGCTCCTTTGCCTCCTCCTGTTCCATCACATGTCTGTACATGTTCTCCAGGTGTCGTTGGGCCATGGCTCTGTCCTGGGCAACGACCGACTGGTCGACGGCGAGATCAAGTCCTAAAGCGAGGTGGGTGACGGTGGAAGAGGGCGACGGGAAGGCGACGGTCCTGGCGACACTGCTCGGGCTAATGGGTGATGTGTTGCAAGGCAGAGACAAGTTCCGGTGGAAGGTCCTCGGCGACCCTGGATCGATGCCGGACTGGAAGTCGCCCAGGTTTTGGCGGTACTCCTCCTCGGACTGGAGGCCAAACGGGTCGGGAAAGGGGTTGAAGACGGCCTCTACCGGGTAGTCGCCGGCGTCGGCGTTTTGCAAGTGTTCGCGACGCCGTTTGGACAGCAGCAACAGGAGGGTGGCAACAACTAGCAGGGAGAGGGCGTAGGAGCCGATGATGCCAGAGACCTGGGCCGGCAGGTAGGCCGGATCACGAAGGGCGTTGGCAGAGCCGGGCGGACCGTCTTCGGGCGACGGGGCAGGCTCCCAATCGATCTTCAGCGGGTTGCTGTTGCTGTTGCGCCTGTCCAGGTGCAGGTGCAGGTGCAGGGGCACAGGCACAGGCACGGGCACGGCCGAGGGCAGCCTGTCGGTCTTGGGAGCGGCCAGACAGCAGGGGAAAAGCGAAGTGGAGAGGGACAGCAGCAGGAGGTTGAAGCAGATGATCTCGTCCAGGCCAGACGGCGGCATGTTGGGACGACGACAGATGGTCCATGAGGCAAAAAAAAAAAAAAAAAAAAAAAAAACCCCACGTTGCGACGGAGAGAGATGCGGGAGTGTCGGTCGGGTGAGAACACAGGACTGCGACGGGGGCGAGGGGCGGGGGGATCGACCGGTGGTGATAATAGGTGGTGGCCCAAGGGGGGGTGGGCGGCTAGACCGGTCGTCTGATTGGCCGCCTGTCGCCTCTGCGGCATTTCCATTTTCTCATACCCCTCGTCGACGACACCGGGTGCCATGTGATGCGTGGCAGATGGGGTCGAGACACGAGACACACTGGCTGTAGCCAGTCTCAGTAGCCGCCGACTTCGTGACTGGTGACGAGCACCTCAACGATCAACGACACCACGACAACATGCTTGCTTCGCCATGTTCGTGACCCACTAACCCCGCAGCATCATCACCTGACCTCGTGTGGCGGTCGCGTCAGTTAGTAAGCGACGGGCAGGTGTGTGTGTGTGTGTGTGTGTGTGTGTGTGTTCTCCACTCGGGCGCGCGGCAATCCATCGCAAGCCATTTTGCTCATCTTGTCTGCTCATCTGTCTTCTCAACGCAGCGCAAGACAAGCCCGGCCAGCCTTCCGCACCAAGGCCATCATCCATCATCCTGGACAACTTGAACGCGGCTCAGGCGCGCGCCGTCAGATCCAATGCCAACACCGTCGCGATCCTGGCCGGCCCAGGCAGCGGCAAGACGCACACGCTTGCTTCCCGCGTCGTATGGCTGGTCGACAAGGCGGGCCACCGCCCGCAGGACGTGCTCGTCGCCACCTTCACCGTCAAGGCTGCGCGGGAGATGCAGGCCCGCATTGGCAAAGCTCTGGGCGAGGGTCGGGAACGCAAGCTGGTCCTAGGAACCTTCCACAGCATCGCTCGTCGCTATCTCGCCGTCTATGGCAGCCGGATCGGGCTGAATACAAAGTTCGGCATTGCGGACGATTCCGACTCCAGGGGCGTCATCAACCGGATATGCAAGCGTCTCCAGCTTTCATGTGACCCCCAGCGCGCCCGGGCCTGGATCAGCAAGAAGAAGGCGAAAGGGACGGCCGAGGAGGTCCAGACCTCGGAGCCCCAAGCCTCGGACAAGAAGTCTGCCCTGCGGGATCTCGAGGCTTGCTTCAACGAGTACCAACGCCATCTGGAACGGTCCAATCTACTCGACTACGACGACCTCCTGGTGAAGTGCGTGGCGCTGCTGCGAAGTCATCCTGAGTGCGTATCCAACCTCCAAGCCGTCCTGATTGACGAGTACCAGGACACCAATGGGGTACAGTACGAACTGATGAGACTCTTCGCGCAACGCCATCGCCGCATCACCGTCGTCGGCGATCCCGATCAGAGTATCTACGGCTGGCGGTCCGCCGAGATCAAGAACCTCTACCGGATGCTGCGGGACTACCCCGGCACGCAAGAGGTGGCGTTGGAGGAGAACTACCGATCGTCGGAACTCATCCTCCGTACATCGCTGAGCGTCATTCAGCAAGATCAGACTCGCTACAAGAAGATGCTGAAACCGGTCCACAACAGGGGGACCTCTCCGGTTCTTCGCAAGCTCAGAGACGCACATGCCGAGGCCGACTGGATCGTCTCCGAGATCAAACGGGCGACACTCATGTCTGGAGGCATGATGACGCACGACGATGTCGCAGTTCTCCTGAGATCTGCCGCCTTGTCCAGACACGTAGAGTCGGCCCTGGGCAAGGCTGGCATCGCTTATAGAATGGTGGGCGGCTTCAAATTCTACGACCGGTCCGAGATCAAGATCATTCTCGATTATCTCCGGGTCATACACCAGCCCGAGAACAATGACGCCCTGGCAAGGATATTGAACGTACCTCGCCGGGGCGTAGGCGATGGTACCGTCAAGAATCTCGTCGAGGAAGCCGAGATGTCCTCGATGAGCCTCTGGACTCTCTTGACCAAGCATTTTCGCGGAGACCGAATCGCCAAGAGCAGGATGACCAGGCAGGCAGAGCAGAGAATGAGCCGTGACCTTTTCCGCCTGCTCACCGGGATCCGGAGGAAGATTGACCAGATCGGCACGGGTACCCCTTTTGGCTTGGTCGAAATGATCCAAGAACTGATCGTCGCCCTCAGGTTTCAGACCTTCCTCGAGGCAACACATCCCGACGACCACGAACAACGCTGGGCCAATGTGCAAGAGTTCTTCAATCTTGCCGCTGATTTCGTCAGGGACCTGGAAAAGGCCGGAGACGACAGCCTGCCCGAGATTGAGGGCATCCAACAGACAAAGGAAGCCGATGCTCTGCCGCGCTTTCTGGCCAACGTGGCTCTGGCATCCGATGCACAGACAGGAGAGACCGACGAAGCCAGGACGCCGCTAGTGACGCTCTCGACCATCCATGCTGCCAAGGGACTCGAGTGGCCTGTTGTTTTTGTGCCGGCAGTCTACAACGGCTCCATCCCTCACGCGCGCTCCGAAGATGGCAACGAGGAACGGAGGCTGCTCTACGTGGCCATGACACGAGCCCAAGCCCTCCTCTACCTGAGCTATCCAACCTGCAGCCACGGCGGCGACCGCAACGAGCCGTCACCCTTTGTCGCTTCCCTGAAAAACTGCTTCGCCAAGATAGGGCCCTGCTTCGACTACTCGGTCATGAAACAGGTCTCGCTCATCTTGGGTCGCGAACTACCTCCAGAGAAGGACATTTTTACCTCTTTACCGCGGACCGGCTTTTGCCTGGAAGACAACAAACACCCCGAGGATCCTGAAGAAGAGACTCGATGGGAGACGGGGGACGACAAATGGGGTCACGGCTCCGATGCGTCCACTGCGCCCCGCAACAAACGTTCGAGGTGCACTGGGCCAATCCATGGCTCTTCAACGGCAGGAGAGGTGCATTGGCAGAAAGAACACAAGCCTACCATGGAGCAAGGCTCGAGTTCCACCATGTCTTCACTCCCGGGCTTTGTCAGTGCTGGCGCTCACCAGACCTCCATGGCCGCCGCCGCCGCCGTAGCAATGCGGACGGCCACAAAGTCAGGTTTGAAGAGATCGGCCTGCAGTAAAGCCAGCAACCAGCAGAGCATCGTGGGGTTTGTTCGGTACAACAAGACTGGATCTGGCTCGCTGGGAACTACCAGCGTTCTTGCGCAGCCAGAGCGGCCACAGGGTGTCAAGAGAAGCCAGCCTCCAGCGCCGCCCGCTTCGGGCATTGATCCCGAATACCGCGCTCACAAACTGAGGCAAAATATGCTTACGCGGCCTGCGCGGCCGCCCACTATGCCCAAAGGAGAACCGCCGCGACTGCCGTACGCTTGCTTCTCGAGCTCCCCGCCCAGGTCGACTGCGGACGACAAGGTCCAAGCCGAAGAGCCAGCCGAGCTTTTCGAACGGAGCGAGAACGAGGAGGCGCCTTGTGGACCGATGCGTCCGGCTGCGACGCTGCACCAGACGACCTGTACTACCATCGGGACAGGCGGAGGGCTTGATCGGCCCGTTGGCCTGGGACGAGGTGGCATGGCCCCGATGGAGAGACTGCGAAAACCTTTCAGGCCGCTGACGATTCGCCGCTGACGATTCGCCGCTGACGATTCGCCGCGGACCGAACTACTGCTGCTGCCTTTCACTCCTGTGTACTGCTTCACACTTCTAGTTCGGTCCCTTGTTTTCTTCACAGTGACTGCATGCGTCCAGACATGATCCCAGCTGCTTCGCCATCCTACAGAACATGCTGCTACGCCATGTGCGAGTTATATGAGATTGTAGCGGATCGCTTCTCCAGAGCAATGAATGTACTTTCCCCGGCTCCGAATCATACCACTCACTCACTTCTGATTACAACAAATACATGGTACAACAAGCGCCAATGCGAACAACCACAACAACCCGGACAGCGTGATCTGGGCGTGTTGGCCACACGGCCCGACAGGGCAGAAAGACGAGAAGAAGAAGAAGAAGCAGGCGAAAGTACCAAGTTGTACACGAGATGTGATGCCTGGATGGCAAACCCAACAGCCGGTTTCGGAGTCGGAAACACGGAAGACTCGGACAAGCCTCCTCAGGGTGGAAAAAGAACAGAAATCTGGGATACCGCTTGGCTCGTAGATCATATATTAAGTAAAGATGCGTGTGTCGTGCGTCGTCGTGATACATCCAGAAAGTCCTGCCAACACCCGCCGACACCCGCGCCGCCGGCGCCTTCGTCGCACCCGCCTCGCCGCTCCATCGCATCCAAGTCCCTAAAGTCTGAGCTCTTTCACAACCTGCTCCGCCATGTTCTTGTACTGCCACGTGTTGCCGCCGACCCGTTTGAACTGCACGCCGTGCAGGCTGACGATCGGGACCTTGACGACCAGGATCTCGAACTGGATCTCGCCGCCGGGCACGGTGGGCTCCAGAGAATCTGGCTCGTCGACGACGCTGGGCGCGTGCGTACAGCTGAACCCGCCCTTAATCTCGGTGTAGTCCACGTCCAGCTGCTTGAGCACCCGCTTGATATCGGCTCGGATCTCGGGCAGTGGCCTCGTTGACGTCGTCGAGACGCTGAAGATGCCACGCAGAAAGACAGGCTTGGCCAGGTCCGCCGACGACGAGTCGGCGTGTTCCAGCCTGTCGTCGTTGGACATTCCCCCTGCACTGGCATCGTCGGCGCCGTCGACATTGCCGTGGCTGTTGCCGAGGATTTCGGCATCTGTCTCCTCCTTGACTGGTTGCGCTGTCGTCGGCAGTTCCTTGGCCTCCTGCTTCTTCTCGGCCTCACGCTTGGCGCGCCGTGCTTGTATGCTTTCACGCCGTGCGTGACCCAGAGACTTGCTCGCGCGCATGGACATGGCGCCGCGTTGAGGCATCGGGTTGCTGGCAGATTTCGGGTCCAACAAGTCCTTGGGCCTCCTGGGCCCGCGGGTACTAAGACGCCTGAGCATGCCGGCAAAGCTACCTTCCTGTCTCGCCGGTATCTGCAGCAATCCGTCATCTACTTGGTCCCGAGCCTGATCTTCACTGTGCGACCTGGCTCTTTGCCTGGCGCGCGGTTCCGTGTGTACCGGCTGCGGTGGGGTGATTTCTGCCATCGAGTGCTTCTCCTTCGGGCGCGCCACCGGCGATGGCTGCTTCAGAGGTTCTTGACGCGAGGTTGGTGGCTGAAGCTTGGGTGTCGTGTGTTGCTGCTCGCCGCGCTCCTTTTGCTCCTTCTGGTCTCTCTCCTGCTTCTCCTTGACCAGATAGTATATGGATACCATCGGATGGAAAGCGTTCAGTGGATCCTCCCCAAGCTTCAAGCCTTCCATACTTGCGTTCAGGGTCTCCCTGCTGGCTACTGTGTTCCTGCCCTTAGAGAACAGCCCGCCGAAGCCACTCCTCTTTTCCACGTCCTTGGGCGGAATCAGAGGCGCGCCCCGATCTTTTTCGTAATTCTCGATGGCTTGCTTGTATCTCCGTGACTCGACGATCCTCGTCAGTCTGTGTTGGATATCCTCTGGAGTGCCGAACCCAAAGCCGGTCATGGCGTGGATCACGCCGGGTTCCAGCGGCAACGTCAGAGGTTCGCGTGGGGGTAGATAATTTTCTGGTGGACCGCCATAGCCCTTGACCATCCAAGGGTGGTTCATCACCTCCTGCATCGTGGCCCGTTGCTTGGGGTCGGTCACGAGCATGCGGGAAATCAAGTTCTTGCACTCTGTGACATGTCAGCCCCCGGACGGAACAGAGCCGACGCGGCGCGGCACGACAGCTTACCAGACGACAGCCAATTCGGGTAGTCCACCAAGCCCTTTTTGATTTTGGCGTGCAGGGCTGGCATGTACTGGTCGTCAAACGGCACTTTGCCACAGACCAGCACAAAGAGTACAACGCCAAAGCTCCAGACATCCACCTCGGGCCCCGTGTAGGGCCTCGCTTGTAGCAGTTCGGGCGCGGCGAAGTAGAGACTGCCGCAGAAGGTTTGCAGCTGCTTTTCGGGGGCAAAGAGGTTGCTGAGGCCGAAATCGATGATCTTGATATCGCCGTTCTTGTGGATCAGAATGTTTTCTATTTTCAGATCTCGATGAACGATGCTGTTCCTGTGGCAGTAGTCTACTGCGCTGGCAATCTGGCGGGCAAACTTGCGGGCCTGCTTCTCCTTCAGTTTCCCGTGTGAAATGATGTAGTCGAGCATCTGGCCGCCGTTGACATATTCAAAAAGCATATACCAATGCCATTTGGTCCGTAGATTGTCGCGCAGGCCGCAGATGTAACGGTGATCAAGGAGCGATACGATGGCGGCTTCCCGAGCGTTTCGAATCTCTCTGGCGTTATCGGCCTTCTCTCTGTCCTCGCGGCTCTGCCGGCCATCGTCGGGCGAGACTCTCTCGATGATCTTGCAGGCGACCTGGGCACAACGGCCATCAGCAGGAAGAAGAAGAAGAAGAAGAAGAAGAAGAAAAAGAAGGAACTTTGGGAGCCGGCGCGAAGGGGTGGCTTGACCAGAAAGGGGGCCTGCAGCTACCTGTTCGTTGGTGCCCTCCTTCTTCGCAAGCTTGACCTTGCCCATGCTGCCCTGGCCGATTGTTTTGACGAAGATGTAGTTGCCGCTGGGGGCGGGAATGACGGTCCGGTACCGGTTCTTAGCGGCACGCGCCTTGGGATCTGGCTGAGCGCCGTGCGCGCTTGAGGCGCGTGCATCGCCCGCGGAGGAGCCGGCGGCGGCGTTGGCGTTGGCAGAGGACGACGGCATGTTTGCAGTCGGCTGCTGCGGGCGCGGCGCGGTGTTGCTGGCCTGGGAGGGCGCTCGCTGACTGGGTCGGCGTTGCGGGCGGGGCGAGGAGTCGGGGCGCGAGGCTTCGACGCGAGTTGACGATTCGGAGCGAGGCGTGGGCTCAGGCCGGGCGGTCGTCAGAGGTCGACGTGGTGTGCGCACGGATTGGGAACGGAGGGGAACGTCGGCCCCCGTGGGCAAGGTCGTCGCCATCGCAGCGATTGTCGGCGGCTGAATGGAATCGGTATCAATGCAAGAAAGGAACTGCTAGACACGACGGCTGAGATCTTCTGCACGATGGCAAATTGCGAGCGTGGATGGACGGACAATCACGCGACCACGCACCGGCTGGCCTGATGCACAGGTCTCAGGGCTTGGAGGTCGATCGCGTTCAGCCCGCAGAGGCGCCCGGTCGTGTTGGCAAGAACCCGGGAGGACAGGCGGAGAGGGGGGGGGGGGGGGGTCTTGTGGCGCTGGCGGCGGACACGTTTGGGGGTCGCCTAAACCCGCAAGTGGGCTGGCTGGCTTCACTCAAGATCCATCTGCTTGGCTGTCTGGCTCTCTGCCCCTAGGCCCCAAGGTCGGTCGCCTATGTCTGCTAGCTTCTGGCGACAACAGCCGCCTCTTACTCGCTCTGCATGGCACTACAACTCGAGAGACTTCCTCTTGCTAGGGCGTCACATTCATATACCGAGGTCAGGCATCAGACACCACAAAGACAGATATGCCGTTTTCCACATCAAGATACGAATCCCTAGCTGATCTATATTGCTTTTCTCTAGCTAATACTAAACAGCATCTGCAGCCTATAACCTACCCAGCTCGGGCACGGCCACCCATGATGAGGCATATATGTAGCCAGAGAGCAAGAGCACGTGATCTGCCCCCTCCCTGGCCCCCCTAGTAAAACGGGCGAAGGCCCTTATACGCATAAAGGGGTTGAGACCGTAGCCGACTAGGCTCTGGTGGAGCCTACAATTCCTACCCATTGTTTTCTTCTTTGCTAGCTCTCTCAAGTCTCATCATTCATGTCCCATTCGTCCCCTGACGACAACACTGTCGTCCTATGTACTCCCCAGCTCCCTACTTCTCAACGTGCCCCGGGCCCGCCTGTGAGACCGGTCCTTGCGCATCTTGTCCCTACGTCATCTCTCTGGGTTGACATACCTACCAGTCAGAGAGGCATGGCGGCACTGCGGTGATTATAGTGATTCACTTGCTCCCCGATTGCTGCTATCGTGATTTCCACTTCTTCACTTTGCAACAGGCTGACTTGCAACTGCTCCTTGGACTCCTGGGCCTTTCTGTTATTGGTCATGCCAACTTTGTCTAGCCGACCGCAAGCCCAAGCAGCATGCATCCGGCCATGATGCCGATGCCGACCATGTTGAAAAAAAATACACTCTCTTTTTGTTGGAATATTCGTGACAGGGCTCTTTGGCCAAGTGGTACAGATGCCTAGAGGCAAGTGACTCGGCTCAGGCAACCAACCGCAGGGACAGACAACCACAGGGTTAGGCAACTGCATAGCATACATTGAATGAGACGACGGTACAACTTGGAATTATAGATGCCTGCCATACGATAGCCAGAGGATGTAGACAGCAGAGGCTCTCCATCGTAGTGTAGGAGGGACAGACAGAAACCACATCACCAATCTACCCCAACGTACTTGTGCGATACTGCAACGAACACATTCAGATGTTCTCTCTGATGCGAAGTTTGATTGACAGGGAATCTCGATCAAGACGTATAGGCCGTATAGATGAGGGCCAATCTAGGAAAGGCGCAGCAGTGTTCTACCGCAGCAAGGCCAGACCTCGGACGGAAACGACTTGAAGAAGAAATCACACAGGAAGACTACGTTTACCTGCAGAATGTGCGGATCTTGTCTCGTTTTGAACAGTAACGTCAACAAATACAAAAATACCGTGGGACTTTGGGACAAGGGCGATTCGAGACTGGGTGGGGTTATCGAGTGGTAGTAAATAGGTACTGAACCATCACTATTCATCGCAACCCAATGACTGCTGTTTCTAGCGTCCACACGCGACGTTGTTGGACCTTGATCGCCTTGCCCCCGATGCCCTCGATGCCCTCGATGCCCTGGACGTCCTGTAGATCAATGTGAGACCACCAGCACCTCCGGGCAGGCTTGCGCCAGAACAGCAGAAGTTTCTGGGCCATGGCGGAGTCGCTGGCGCGAATGTCGGAGCGGAGACGCGCAAGTGCGAGGCTGCAGATGACCGCCTTGTTTGGCTCGCCGGCGCGGTGCCCCCATCGATCGTCGTGGTTGAAGCCACTGATGGCGGTCAGCGACCATCTGGGCAACACGCGGACACTCGACTTACCCAGCTGTCAGCATCTCGATGAGGTGGGCCTCGGTCGTCCCAGGCTCGTCGCTCCTCTTCAGTCCGCTGAAAATGCCGTCTTGCCGGAGCAAAGCCTTGGCTGCCGCACGCTTGATCTCCATCATCTCGGCCTGGCTGATGTCCTGCTTCGGCGGGATCACATAAAAATCCAGATCCTCTCTCAACACAATGACGCCGGCGCGTTTGGAGCTGTCGTCTCGGGCTGACGGATCCAGAGGCACGACGCCGTCGCCATCTTGGATAGCACTTGGCTCAGATGGCATGGTGTGTGCAATGTCTCGAAAGAAGTTGAGCATGTACTGGAGTGATGCTGGGTCGTACTGTGTACAAGTGTCAGCTAAGAATATTTCTTGGTTGCACAATACGTTTCGAATGTGAGAAGCGTCAAGCTCGGGCAGCGTAGGGCATTGCGTGAGTGCTGCCCTGCTTTGGCGCCTGGAGCAGGCTGGGGCGTCATTCGGGAGGGTTGAGACTGGGCACAGATCGGAGTCATGGCTACGCACATCAACCTGGATGGCATCTCCCTCGGCGAATCCGCCCATGTGCCCTTCTGGAAACAGGCCGTTGGGAAACAGCGAGAGCAGGACAAATTCCGGGAGGGTCAGGAGCTCATCTCGAGACAGGGTAAAACGTGTTCCACTGTTGATGTATTAGTTCTCGCTCCGCCCAGAAACAGACAGTAACTACCGAAGGTCCATCGTTATTGTCTCGTCGGAAGCGACATCTAATGGCGTCAGCACTGGCCATGAACGAATTACGGTGCCATGACTTACCTCCGAGAGCATTTATAGGCGGCCCGCCTTGCTGCACCTGTGTGATGATACTCGATGCGCCCCCCGCAGCAGCCATGACGTATGTGAACGAGAGAATGGGACTTGAGCCCTCCGAGTAGGCAGGCGGCGGCTCTAGATCGTCGTCCTGAAATCCCCGTGACTTGTCTCCCTTTGCTCCTTGGCAAAGAGCGCGTTTGGTCTCGTCTTGGAGCCTGGCAGAAGCCGCACCACCCTGGGCGGTATTCGAGAAGGAGGACCCAGAGGCGGTCTGACCGACCGAAGCGAGAGCGTACGCAGGCGCTGCGGTAGATGTGGATGCGACAGCTCCTTCTTCGTCCGCGACGGCGGTGACCGGTGATCTGAGGGCCGGGAAGGACTCGAGAACCGATGCGACAGCTTCGGGGTCCGGCGTCGGATTGTAGAGCGACGAGAAGGGCGGAGGCGGGCGGGAAGAGCTTGCTTCGGGGGCTGGGTACTGCGGCGGCGGAGATGGGGCTATTGAAGACTCGGCGAGCTCGACGATAGGCGCGGGTGCAGCAGGGTTGAAGCTGATCTCGACGTTTGCTTGATCATTCAAGAGAACCAGGTCCTTCTCGCTGACGCCGTCGGGCAGGGCGGGGGAAATGTCGGCAAGCCCTGCTCCCTCTTCGACGCTGCGCCGGCTGGGGACGTAGTGCCCGGACCTGTCCTCTTGGAAACCGGACAATTTGACGGTTGTTCGCGAGTTCGAGCTCGATGGCTTCTGAGATGCGATAGCGAGGGAACTGGGAGGCCTGCTGGGATCGATCTTGGGTTAGTCGAGCGCTGCTTCCAATCATACTGCGGCGACGGCTGTGGAAGAGCAGCCGTTCGCGGCATGCAGGCCGCGCGTATACGGAATACCAGAAGGAGAGATGGGCGGAGACGACGGTTTAATCGCTTGCCCAGGTACGAATACCTACCTACCTAGACAGCCGATTTGGCACGATGACCGCAGGAAGATTGTGATTGACAGATGGCAAAGGACGGTAGTCCGTCAGCGCGACGATTACAGGCGCATGGGTTCCGGAGGGTGAAGTATACAATGCAGCATACGAAGGTACGGAGTAGTGCGAAGATACGGTTTACTGCAACAAGCGTGCTCAAGCGTGCTCAAGCGTGCTCAAGCCTCAGGCTGTTCCGATAGGGGTACCCTGTGAAGCCCGCGATGCTACCTCTACCTAGGTACTCGACAAGCCCCTGGAGAAGGGCAAATTGCACCGCGCCCAGCGAGCCAATCATGGCGCTAGCGTCCGTTTCTCTTCGGCGCAAGCGCCCGGCAAAGTGAATGAGCGACCCCGGTAAATCGACCATGTCCAGCCGTGAGATGACCACATACGCCACGCCAGTTTGGCAGGCCGAGCCGTACCTATGATACAGTCGACTTCCTGTCGGGGTCGATGAACGAGACCTACTTTACTCCCCTCGGATCTCGCGCCGCTGCTCCAGGGTTCCAGTCCATCTTTGCGTCCCTGTCCAGTTTTTCTGGTATCTGATCCGGATCATCCTTCCCAAGTCGTTGTTGTAAGCAGACAAGGTCATTTTGTGACCCGTTCTCTGGCCCATCTACGCAAAAGCAATGCGTCAAGTCTGGTATTTCAGTTATCGTTGTCATCATCGCTGTCACCGAAGACTGCTTTGAATAATGCTTGGCCGGCCCGCTTCCCTTCTATAGCCTCGTTTCTGGCCGAGTCAATCACTGCTTCTTTGCTTGCCAAACCCCCTCGAGAGTCTGGTCCGCTCGCGAAGTTCTCCGTAACTTCTTTCTCACGCCCTGCTGCTGAGAGTGTTTGAGAATCGACGACGACGCCATGAAAAGCCCCGTAACCAGCAGGCTCGTCTTGCCTTGAACCTCCTTTACTGCTGTCCTGGTCAGGCTGCACGTGGGCGGGTGGTTTCACGTTGAACCTTTTGCAGAGCAGCCTCACAGGATAGAAGTCGGCAACAGATCTCGTCATGGGCCCGTACAGACCCAGCTTGGCCGCTTCTTCGGCTGCATCTTGAGCCTTGGGTACGGGCCTGCTTAATAAGCTAGTCTCGTCGACGTCCGTTCCTGATGCGCTCGCCAGAGTCGAGCTTGACTTCGAAGTTGTGAAGCGACTTGCCATCGTACCTGTCATCGGTTTGAAGATTCTGGCACAGTTGTAGAATTCGTGGAGCTCTCTGATCCAACTCTCGCTTTTCATCTTGGCCGGTTTGGCCGCCAAGGATTCAAGCCCGGTCTGTGATTTGAGATACGCCATATACCGAGCTCGTTTCTCTTCATCATCGCCGTATGGCGATCCGCCAAATGTGGCCCTGGTCATGGCTGCCTTGGCGGTTTCTTGGTCGAGTTTTGGGACTGCATCCAGCATTTCTCGGCGACGCTCATCCTCGGTCTTGATGAATCCTGCTGGAATTTCATTCTTTGCTGGAGGTAAGTGGAGTTGTCCCGTGGCCGCGGCAAGCCTCGCTCTGGCAGATTCGGACATGAAATCGAACACAGACTTCCCCGGTAGTTGCTGTTCGCCCAACAAGGCCGCGCGGGAAATCGGATCCAGCGAGGAAGCCTTGGCGGCAGCGGCTGTTGAAACGTAGCCGTTGTTTTTATCATCCACTTTCCGTTTCGAGGACTTCCAATCGGGCGGTATCTGCGGCGGCGGATACTTGCCCAACGGGGCTGTAGATGATAGTGATGCGTCATTACCCTGCGCCAGGACAAATCCGTCCAGCGGGAGCCTCCCATCATGGCACTTGCGCAGCCCGAGACCGACACTCGCCATTGACAACTTCTTGCTCGGGTTGAACATCGGTTTTGACTTGACCGCAGGATTGACTACCGTCGACTGTTTCTTTTCTTTCTTGCTCTTGCCGGTGATGATGCTACGATTGTATGATATCCGTGGGCCGATCTCGTAAGGATCTTCGTCGTCGGAGCCCGTATCGTTTAACACACCAACTCCCAGTCCGCCTCGTCCGCCCTTCCCCCTTGCCATCACGCCCATGGATATTCGAGGTCTGCCTCCAAGGCTTTCTTCGTCATCCTCATCCTCTGAAAGTGCCGAGGATCCAGGCCTAGCCGGCGGGGCCTTGCTTGTGCGCGTGAGTCTCGGCTGGCCAAGGAACCCGAGTCCTTTCTGGTCCATTTTTCGCTCGAAAAGGACTAGTTGTACAATTTTCGGGGCAAACAAGTGTGCGTCGCCAGAGTGAAGCGGCTCGGACTTCATGTCGAGCTGTGCTGCTCGGCGGACCTTTGGGCCAATTCCTTGACCCTCCTTCCAGCCCATTTTCTTGAGTAGCTTGGTTCCCATAGTGTCTCCTTCCACCCTGAGCAATCCCATCAGACCGGTAGCCCTGAAGGTGTCCTGGTCAGTAGCTCCGAGGCCAGCAAACGCCTCGTTCGTTTGGATTTTCTTGGCTTCCTCGGCATCGGCCAGATCCTCCCCGTCCATGTAGTCCTCGGGACGATGTTGCGGGGCTGCGGGATCATTCTTCCGGCGGTTTTTCCGGGAAGAGACAAAAGTGGACGGTGTCCAGCCCTCTTTCGAGCCGACTGTGTTGAAGTAGCTGGCCAGACAAAGTCAGTATGACGGGTTGACTTGACTTGGATGCGCGAGTACTCGATGCACACTCAATTGGCGTGGCACATACCCTGCACTCCATCCCCCAGTAAAAGCTCCATGGAGCCTTTTCCTTCCCCTCTCATCCTTCACCTCCTGCTTCCAAACCGGTACATACGACCCATCGTCGCGAACCGCAGGATCCAGAGGAGGAAGGGGAGTGCCGTAGAAAGCGTAGGGCGAATGTTTCGCGGTCAAGTCTGCCTCGAATGTTTCGCGGGATCGCTTGTATGACATGGGTGTTGGAAGTAACCCCAACAGCTGAATGTGGCGGGCGCAACGTCTTGATCGATTGCAAATGCAAGGTGGATGCGGAGGTAGTGACCTTGGGCATTCCGAGCCAGGCGCGATACCTTGCGACCTGTAGAAGTACCTGCTAGCTAAGTGATTACTCACTAACCAGCGACTATAGCGTACTAGAGGTCGTCATTGCCACTTAGGACACAACCTGGAGTCAGGTGACGACTTACGCCTGACGGCACGCTCAGTCATCCCACCCTGCCAGACACATCCGGTGGTCCAGGGCGAACACCCACGGACAATGAGTGATATTTATTGAAGGTAACTACTTTAATGGGGAACATGATTGCCAGATGGTTGCCAGGTTATTGCCTGGTCCTCGACTAGCTGGTTACCTCTTGGGGTTGTTTCCGAGGTCAGTCAAGCGTGAAGACATGGAGGCTCAAAGTTCACAGTCAAGGACGCTTGAATGCCGGGGGGGGGGGGGGGTGTTGTCGCATTCTGTGCAACAAGTAGAGGTACAAATGTAACTGCAGTCCCGGGACTTTCCGAAACGAAAGACCGAACGGAACATCCGGGCCTCGAACGATTGCAACAAACGGAGACCGATATGTCGCCGGGCTCAATTTGCCACCTTCTCGGGATCTCATCGTAAAACAAATATAAGCCCCCCTCATAAGACTAGAGGTAGCCAGTTAAGTAGTACTTGAGTAGGTGAGGAAAGGACGTGCAATCGACTCCACCTAGCTCGTCTGCATGCCGTGAACGCCTTGCCGTCAAACAAGCTATCTCCCACGCTGTAACCAAACCCTTACTCCTCCATGGTCTTCACATTTTCCCACTCTCCGCGCAAGTTCTCCTTCCAAAGCGTGATCTTGTTGTCACCTGCGCTGACGGCCAGCACATTGCCGCTCAGTGACCAACTCACTCTCCATACGGGCGCATCAAAGTTCAGGACCTTGAAGCTCCACTGGGTCGGATTGGCGCCGTCACTGCTCCAAATGCGCACTGTCTTGTCCTCGGACGCGCTGGCAAAATAGCTCTTCTGCAAGACCGTTGGGCTCCAAGCGACATCGCGCACCCAGGCCGTGTGGCCCGTCAACGGCTCGCGCTCCTGCTTGTATGCGTTCGATGCCGGGTCAAATGACCAGATCTTGAGCGAGTTGTCACAGCCGCCCGTCACAAACCGTCTGTTGCCCGTAGCACCAGGGCCGGGGTTACTGCTGACGATGCTGCCCGGGGTGGTGGCCGGAGCCCAGGAGACCGCGTTGACCCCGGAGCCGTGCGCTTTGAAGATGGCGTGCTCGAAGCTGTTGTCCTTGAACTCGAGGACGCTGACGTAGCCGTCAGACGAGGCGCACGCCAGCAGGCAGCCGGCCTCGTGTGGCGACCAAGATACGGAGTTCACGCTCGCTTTGTGAAGGGCAAAATTGAATAGCTGCTGCCAGCTGCCGCCCTGTTCGCGCCAGACGAAGACCTTGCCGTCATAGCCTGCGCTCGCGAGGATGTTGCCATACTTCGGATGCGCCCACGACACGCACCACACTGCGCCCTCATGGCTGCCAAAGTGTCCGTCAGCCCAGAGCTGTCACATTGGAGGCAATTCGATACTACCCTTTGAGCGTCTCGAGCAGCCGCTGTGACTCGCCCTCGATCTCGAAAATCTTGATCGTCCTGTCCGAGGAACATGTCGCGAGTCGGCGCCCGTAGTAGTCGAGAACGGCATCATGCTGGGCTGATTAGATGATGAAGCGGCCAAAGATATCGGTCGCGAGATGACGCATAGCGTCGCGCTATGGCCGAGAAGGAGTTGACGTACAATCATGTCATCGTGACCGATGTTGGAGACGACCTGTGCCCCTGCATTCTATTGATCCTCAGCACTCTGCCTCGGCCGCATGTCCAGGTCCCAAGAGACCAAGGGTCCATGTGTGTGGTTTCGGGCGTACCATTTTGAAGGCAGGCCTGCAATCTGCTCTAAAAGGCACAAGCAGGGTTGTCAGCGAAATGTTGTTCGCGACGGCGGTTCACGATGGCGACATGGGAAGCTGCCATGAGCTGGCCTTTCCCGAGCAAGTGGGGCACTGCATAACCGAGACGATGGAGCACGGACCCGGAACGGACCGGAACGGAACGGACAACGGCCGGGTCCAGAAGTTGCAATCACATGAAAAGTTTCCTTTGCCATGGCCGAGACAGGTCTGGCTACAGGCGCGGACTGCAATTCATCGACGAGGTGCGAGCAAGTGTGCCGACGGAAGGAGGGCGTGATCGCGCTTCAATTTCCCACAGCCATGCCTTCTCGAACGTAGTCGGCCCCCATTTCTTTGCTCTCGCCACCATTTTGAACGCAGGCGCCTTCCTTCGGCCCTTCATACAGCGCGACCACATCGGTCCTCTCGCCCAACCAAGGAGTCCTTTTGGCCGGTATCTCTGACCGCGGTTGCACGACCCTACAGGAGCTCAGCTCTTCGGCACCTCTCAAGACCAATCACGCGATGGCTGACAACATGTGCGGCCCTTCGAACGGGGCAAAAAACCTTCTGAGTCATGCAGACCGCGATCGCAGTCTACATCAGGATCGTATTGTTACCGGCCCTTCCCGTGGGACCGCCGGTGTACGTTCGCTCTCGTCGCTCTCGTCACTCTCGTCATCCGGGTGAACCCTCCTGCTCACTCTTGGTCACAGTCATTCCGCAGTCAAAACGGCCGAGTCCCTGGGGTCGATGGCGCGTTCGAGACTTTCCAGCGCGGTAATAACTTGAGCGGTCACAAAGAACTTCTCAGGACTCCCAACGGACAAGTTGCGGACAATTTTGCGCATTCTGCTCAACCCTTGCATGGGGCATTTGTTCCCTCTACTCGGATATTGAGTAACCCCGAGACCGCTGTATCGATTCGGCCAGATGTGTGGAGTCAAGAATTCGCGCATTCGCAGCTCAACGGATTCGCCACTTCGTCAGCTACGGCACCGGATTTCACTGCGCTCATCAATCACACTGGGCAGTACTCTCCGAGGACTGCCTTTCAGGATGGCTTGGGCACGTCTCTGGCACTCACCTCGATTGCTTCCCATGTTTCTGGCCTTTCTACCCAAGGCAATTCATTCGGCATGTCGTCGAGCCCCAGCATGAGTCTCAAGGTGGGACACTACGTATCTCCATATCGGCCTTCCATGCAGCAGTCCTTCACAGATCCGGTATCTGCGACAGCGATTGCGGGCTCGGCTATCGGCACTAGGGAGCCCTTCTTGACTGCCGATGCAGCTGCCAGGAGTAGTCAAGAAGATCAGGCTTTCAATGACGCGTTCAAGGCTTTTGACGATTGCGAGTTCCAGCACGAGATGGCTCAGTGGATGGCCGAGCATGGTCCGGGGGAAGCTGCCCACGCCAACCAAGACGTACAGCAACTTGCCGAAGATCTCGAGACGCGTCTCACGGCTGGCGATACGTCTGTGCCTCTACAGGAACGCGAAGAAGGCGACGAGCTTGCGCAGCAACACGAACTGGCCAAAGCGGCCCAGTCCATCCTGGACACCGTCGCCGGTAACGAGAACCCAAAGTTCAAAAAGTCGGTCTTTATGAGCACAATGCGCCGCATCGCTGCGTACGAGGTCGTTGCCAAAGATTACGACCTCGTCGACGCCAAGACGGGCGATAGCATCGTGACCGGCGCGATTGTCGACGAGGAGGCGAAAGAGAGGACCGAGGATTCCAAAGTGGCCGTTGGTTAGCCTCTCGTCTTGAAATGAATACGTGCGTGGCGCCGAATGCCAGATGATCACTTGATTTGTTCTTACGCCGCAACGCTGCTCGAGCATTTCCAAGGCTATATACGGGGATACCCACTAGGAGTTTCTGACAGGTACGTGGCGTTTGCGGAGGGCCTGAAGGGTTTTCGGCTGTTGAACAAAGATTTGAAAGGGTGAATTGTTCCATTGTGAGAAGTTGGGTGGTTGCCCTCCACAAATCATGGATTCAAATGAACTCAGTGCCTTCTGTTATCGGACCTCTTCAGCTCGACTCAATAACCTGGAGCAGACACCGTAAGCACGGGCGCTGTGGGAGCGTCTTCGGCACGAGTTCCCGGAGCTGCGCATCTATCGCTTCTGGGAGCTGCTACTTGGTCCGCATCTCGTGGCGATGGCGGAAGTTGACCTGCTCTCGCCAGCGCAGTTCAGCGCCTTTGTGCCGTAGCCGGTCATCTACCGCGAGTCCTTGTCCACGCTGGTTCACCAGAACACCACCAAGGGGGGGTCGCGCCGGCCATGCGAGAAACGTGGAATCACAACTAGAGAGGGCTTTTTGGATGGGTGAACGATATCTTCTCAACACAAATATGGTTGGAAAGACGGCGAAGAAAAGAGGCAGAGGTAGAACGGACGGGAACTGGGGGCATCTGTGAAAGCGCTCGAGGGCTCGTTATGTAGCCCATGGCGTGCCGCGAGCTTTTCACAGTCCCGGTTAGAAGCAGCTCACTCACTGGTGGTGATCCAATGGAAAACTGTCTCGCGCAATTATACACAGTTCTTCGCGGATGACACACCTCCCTATCCCTGGCTGGCGATTGTGTCATGATATAACCGACGTTACCCCCGCACCCTCCCTTTCCCACTTCTTCATTGTTGATATTCGGGAGCTTGATGCTTTTGCGATCAAGATAGCATCACTCAAGATGATTGAGTAAACGGAGCTTCAATCAATGAACCTAGGTGGTCTTCTCACAGCCTAGAGGTCCTCTTTTCAGAACAGCTCTTGAAACATCTCCATCCGATGCAACAGGCCGAGAACGGTTCTATGGACGTCCAGTGTTTCGCTCTGGAATGAGTGGGCTCTCAGTATGCTTTGATTGACTCAATTGCATGTCGTTGTCGGCTATGACAAACCGCATGCCAAATTTCTTTTGTTTACTTTACAATACGGCCAGTGACCATGTGCTCTCTGCCTCAAGGTAGCAGCTACACCCCTGCAAAGATGTGAAGGAGCGCCCCATATTTATCCTGGTAGCTATGGCACTGGCCCGTGCGCTCGTCCCCCCAAAACCGTCAACTTTTTGACCGGAAGCAGTCAACAAAGACGAACGAGAATCTCATCCATCGGCTGCGCGTCTTTTCTTTGCGGCATTCCCTCCAGGATTATTCCTCTAATTTCGAGCCTGTGTTGTTCCCCATCTTATTTCTTTTTCTTCTTCACAGCGAACTTATCTTCATGCGCGCCTGACAACTGAGCCGGCATAAGCAACATGGCGGCCGCCGATGTGGACGTGGGCTACGTCTCAGCGCACCTCGGCGTCCCAGACCATACGATTTCCACTGCCATCGCGAAACCTACGATCGAATTGGTCAAGGCTATCCTGCAGGCTGTTGCAGCTAAAGCGCAGAGCTACGACGCTTTGGAAGCGGACAAGTTGCAGCTTGAGATCGAGCGCGAAGCGATTGTCCGCGGTTCGGAGGCAAAGTGCGTGCAATTTAAGGAGACTGCCGAAAGAGCACTTAAGGAAGTAGAGGGACTGCGGGAGAAGCTTCGGAGTGAAGGTGAGCAAACCAGATAGCTCATCTGGGGCTTGTTGCTAGCCTTCGACAACATCTTAATACTGTCGCAGAGAACGCTCGTCAGGCTTTGGAGAACGAGCTCCAGGCACTCCGCTCTTCCACATTGACATCATCTTCGGATCTCGACACCCTTCGCGCACGAGTGTTATCACTCGAAACGTCGAACCGAGAAACCCTTGCCGTCTTAGAGTCAAAGAACGCGGCTCACGCGGATTTGGCGAGGGATCTCCAGGAGCAGCACGAAAAGACCGTGAAGCTTCATCAAGAAATCAATTCGCTGCGAACGGCTGTCGACAAAGCCCAGGCTTCAGAGAGGGTTGCCAAGTTCCGCGAAGACACAGCCAAGCAAGAGCTAGAACTGGCCAAACAGCACAACGACTGGCTTGAGAAAGAACTTAAAGCGAAGAGCGAAGAGAGCTTGAAGAGCCGCAAGGAGAAAGGTGCTCGCATCGCCGAACTTCAACGTCTTCACGATGATGCAAACTCCCGCATTGAATCTCTACAGCGCACGGAGCAACAGTTACGGTCCAGGATAGATGAGGCACAGCAAAAAGCCGAAGATGCCTTAACTCATGTCCAGCAGCTCCAAGAGGCTGCCGCGCGCGAGCGAGAGGATTATCAGCAACAGCTAGACTCTCACAAACGTGTGGCAGAGCTCAAAGATCAGCAAGCACAAAATGCCAAGGATCGGTTAGAAGAGCTCGATCGGACATACCAGCGGGCTCGCGACGATGAGCACCACCAGAGGAGAGTGCTCCAAGGAGACCTCGAGCAGGAGCAGCAGCAACGTGCTGAGCTAGAAAAGCGTGCCGGTGAGCTGCAGGCCCAAGTAGACCTGCTAGAAGCGGCCCTTGGGTCGCGGGATGTACCGCCGGGCTCGGCACCCCAGACACCAAGAGCCAACGGGTCCTTGCTCGGACGAGCATTGTCGCCCTTCGGCACACCCGCTTCGTTGCGCGGCAGATCCTCCATGGTGGATGTGCATGAGCAGCTATACAATCTGAAGGGACAGCTAGTTGGAGAGCAGAGGAGGAGCAAGAAACTCCAAGAAGAATTGGACGACATGGCGAACATACTGGAAGCGAAGGTCCCGGAGATTGAGGAGCTGAATGCGGAGGCCGAACGCTTAAGAAATGAGATCATTCAGATGTCACAGGTCATGGAGCAAGCTTTCGAGGAGCGAGACGCGGCGCTGAAGGACGCCCGCAAAGCAAAGTCGGGCGAGGCGAGCGCGAAGTCTGAGTTGCGCATTCGGGAAACCCAGGTTCGTGACTTGAGCACGCAGGTCCGAGTCCTCCTCTTCAATATCCAGGCCCACGAAAAGGGACTCGATCATCTCACCGAGGAGGAGGTTGCGTACTTTGAGCGTGTCCGACGAGATGAGCTTTCGGAGCACGCCACTGCGGACACGTCCGATACTCATCAATTCATCACGGAGAGATTTGTCATCTTCAAGAACATTACGGAGCTGCAGGCACAAAATCAGGAGCTCGGCAGGGTGATACGCGAATTGGCTGACAAGATGGACAGTGCGGAAGCGCTTGCAGCACAGCAGCAGGCCGCCAGCGACGAGAAAGAAGTGCAGCGGCTGCGCAAGATGGTGTCGACTCTCGAAGAGGATGTGACACGGATCAACGAGCGAATGACTGCCCACATGAGAGAACGCGATATGTTCCGTCGCATGCTTGGTACCAGGGCCAGCACAGCCGATATTCAAACAGCGATGGGCGCCTCTGGTAACGGCGTTAACCGCGAGGTGCTTACTAGCATTGAGCAAACCTTGCATGTTGACGAACACGATGTCGCGACTGCTCTGCGCGAGCTACAGGCACAGTTCGATGCCTATCGTCAGGACCAGAACGAGGACCGCAAGGCGCTGACAGAGCAAATCGACCGACTATCCTCAGAGAAGACATCCTTGCAGAGTGAAGTGGCCCGGATTACTAGCCAGCTTACCCTTGCCCAGGAGAGGTACAGCATGCTCGAGTCCAACTACAAAGCGGTCCAATTCGAGAAACAAGAACTACAGAACCGGAACCAATCACTGTGCGAGGAAGCTGCGAAACACGACATGCGCACGCAACAAGTGGCCGAGGATTTGGTCGAGACAAAGGGCTTCCTGGAAAGCATGCGTAGTGAGAACGCCAACTTGAGAGCCGAGAAGACGCTTTACAGGGAAATTCAAGATCGTCTAAGTCAAGACAGGGAAAACTTGGCGCAGGAGAAATCGCGCCTCAACGATATTCTGGCGCAACAGCAGTCGCTTTCGAACCAGCGGGAGTTGGACGACAATGAAGCCAAGCGAAGGCTTCAGCGACAAATTGATTCCCTCGATTCTGAATTGGCCACGACGAAACGCAGGTTGTCTGAAGAGACCGAAGAAGTCAAAAAACTCCAGCTTCGTAAAGAGTTCGATGGCCAGCAGTACCAGAAGCGCATTGACGAGCTTACTTCAGCACTCGGTCAGCTGAAGCAAGAGAATGTGGCCTTGAAGACGGCCCGCGACCACTTGCAAGCACGCATGAGCGAGCTTGAGGTAGAAGTTCGTAACGCGCAAGACCGAGCTGAGAGGCTGCGTCCCCATCCTACGCCTCGAGCTGGTGCGTCTGTGAACGGGCCCTCAGGATCTGACGACGACAGTACCTTGGCTCGCGTCACAGAACAGGAGCTTGAGATGGATGATCTCAAGAGCGAGCTAGAGCTTGCGAAAGCCAAGGTCAAGAATGCCGAGGAGCAGAGCGAAGCCTTCAAGCAGCTTAGCCGGGAGCTGGAAGAGGAGCTTGCCAGGATGAACGAGGCACAAGAGACACTTCAAACGGAGCTCAACGCTACTCTCAACACCAAGGATGCGACGATCGGTGAGCTCCAGCAGCGCGTCGACGCTCTGAACACCGAGATGAGTAACGTGACGTCTGAACTCAACTCTCTTCGCGATTCCCAGGCCGATGTTGCTCGCAAATCTGAGGACAGGGAACGCCTGCTCAATAGTGAGAACCAGCGTCTCAAGGAGGAGGTAGATTCGTATAAGGAGACTGCAAAGCAGCATCAGCAAGACCTTCGTTCGCAGGCCAACATCGCGGCGAAAGCGCAGAAAGAATACGAGAGTGAGCTGCTCAAACATGCCGAAGCTGCGAAGCTCCTCCAAGAACTTCGTGCGGATCACAACAAGTTGAAGACGAGCGCCGCGTCTTGGAGGGCGGAAGCCGATTCTGCGAAGATCACTCTGGATCAGAGCAAGTTGTCATGGGAAGAGCGTCGGCAACAGTTTGAGCAGGAGGTCCTTGAGCTCAAAGCCCGCCATGACGACGCTGTCAAGCAAAACACGACCTTGCATGAGCAATTTGAACGCGTGGCGGCCCAGATCGCAACCCTGCAGCAGAGCCGGACTGCAGGCGAGGCCGAACAGGACGGCGCTGCTGCTGCCACAGCTAACCCTGCACTGGAGGGTATGCGAGACTTGGCAAACTACCTGAAGAGGGAGAAGGAGATCCTCGAGGTGCAGCTCGATATCAAAACCCAGGAGCACAAGAGATTACAACAACAACTCGACTATGCGCAATCCCAGTTGGACGACACGCGCCTCAAGCTCGAACAGGAACGAAATGCAAGTGCGCAGTCGTCGCGCAACCTGATGACTCACCAAGGCCTCATGGACAAGCTGAATGAGCTGAATTTGATCAGGGAGAGCAACACAACGCTTCGGAACGAGAACCGGCGGGTTCGTGCTGATCTTGAGGGGAGGTCTGCACAGATCACGGAACTAGAGCAGAGGATACAACCCCTGGAGGCACGCATTTCCGAGCTTGATCTCGATAAGCAGTTCAAGGATGCCGAGATCAAACAGCTTCAAGAGGACCGCGAGCGAAGTCAGAAGCGCATGGAGTCCATTCTGAACAAGTACGGCCAGGTCGATCCCGAGGAACTGGAGGCTCTCAAGAAGAAAGTCGAGGGGTTGGAGTCCGAACGTAATGCCCTCATGCAGTCGGAAGAGCGCTTGCAAGGAAAAATCAAGGAAGCCGAGGCCACATTTGAAGGCGAAAAAACAGCGTTGCGCAATAGGCTTGCGGAGCAATTCAAGACTAATTATAGCAAAGTCAAGGCTCAAAGGGATGAGTTCCAGAAGGAGAGAGATGCGCTACAGCAAGAACTCAACACTGCCAAGGAGCACCTGGCGGATTTGGAACAGAAGCTTGTGACGGCAAGAGACGAAAAGGCGGCCCTGGAGGACGAGATTCGACAGCTTGGGCAAGAAGTGCAGGATGCGAGGTCCGCGGCTGTGGCGCAAATGACAAGCACCATTGGGCAAGAGCAAGCTCCGGTCACCGATGGGCAAGAAGCACCAGCAGCATCACAGCCGGATGCTGTTCTCGCCGGTCAGCTCGAGGAACTGCGCCGGGAACTCGAGGATGTGACCAGGCTCAAAGACGCGGCCCAAGCCGAAGTCCAAAGCCTGCAGACGCAACTCGCCGCTGCCCTTGCTCAGCGCGACGAAGCATTGGCTCAGGCCGAAGTTGCGGCAGCGCAAGCAGGTCTGGACAGTGCGGAAGCAGGGAAGGGTGTTGCTCATGCTGGGCTATCTGACGGGGAAAGAAAGGCCTTGGAGCAGAAGATCGCCGAAGCTGAAGCGAAGGTAGCCGAGGCGGAGACGCGGGCTCGCGAGATCGAAGCAAATGGCGATGCCGTCGTCAAACAGCGGTCTGAAAAGATGAAGAACACCTTCAACGAGAGGTTTGCCAGCATGAAACAGAAATTGGAACAGGAAGCCGGCGAAGCCAAGTCTCGGATGCAAGCGGAATTCGATCTCAAGATGGAGCAAGAACGCACCATCTGGAAAGCCACAAGTGCGGGAAGCATCGCTGCTGTGTCGGCCAACGGCGTCCCGGCCACGCCGGCGAAGACTGATGGTACTGTGTCGCAAAGTCCTGTCTTCACAAGGCCGACCATCAATATGGCCGATCTCAACGATGCGCAAACACGCGAGTTGCTGGAAAGGAACAACACGGTCAAGAATATTGTCGCAAGTAACATCAGGAAGCGCTTGGATGTAGAGGCGAAGAAAGTCAAGGAGGAAGCCGAGGCTGCCATCAAGGCTGACTGGGAGCAGAAGCTCAATGCCGCCAGAGAGCAGGAGAAGAACCTAGTGGAAAAGAGGATTGGCCTGCAGAAACACATGTCGGATACGAAACTCAGGGTCCTCGGCGCCAAATGGGAAGTCGTGGAGAAGGCAGCCAAGGAAACGCCGCAGCGTCCGGTGATCGAAGTCTGGACACAGGCGAAAGATGCGAAGCCCATAGTGGCAGCCAAGGGGGGCACACCAGGTGCCGTCAACACGGTAGCTGCGGCATCTCAAACGGCTGCAGCCTCTTCGGGTATGTTTACTGCTCGACTGCGCCGTGGTACTGAGCACTGTGCTGATCTCTTGCCAGCAGTGGGCCCATCGAGTCCGGCGGTGGCAACTCATCAAGCGCAAGCCGGTGCTCCACAACAAACCCCTCGGCCGGCCACGACTTCGGCGATGGCATCCCAGGTCGCGTCTTCGCCAACGCCCGGTATCACAAAACCGGCTGGCAACCCGTTCCTCAAGGGCAGTGTGGGGCAGGGGGTAGCCGCTCAAGCTGCCACGCAGCAACCACCGATTGCAGGCCCCTATGTAGGGCCAGCCGCCATGCAGCAAGCACAGCCTGCCCGGTCCGGTATTCCGGTGCCCGGGGGTGCTCGCGGCGGTGCCAATCCAAACCGTGGAGGGCGCGGCGGTCCTGGTGGTAGTACTTACCAGGCTCCCGGCCGTGGTGGGCCAGGTCATCGGGGACGCGGCGGCCGCGGTGGCGGCGCTGGCAGTGCAGGTGGCCACATGAACCCGGCGCAGGACTTGCAGCCCGGTCCAGTAGCCGCTGGCAACAAACGCCCTCGCAACGACTCGGAGACAAGCAGCGGCGGACCCAAAAGACAGCGTGGCGGAGGAGGTCCGGGAGGAGCTGCCGGGAGTGGTCAGTAGGGCGGTTCGCATCGGCGGAAACCCCAGGCACAGCGGTTGATTTGACTGCAAGTTCCTGTTTCCGATTTTTTTTCTTTCTATTTGCTTGTCGTCTTGGTGTTTATTTGTGCAGAGCCAGAGTATCGAGGGCTAGGGCGGAGAGAGATCTGATCATGCGGCCAGACGGCATGTTTTACGGTGGGCGTTGTGTGCCAAGTTGACTTCATCCAAAGAGCATGCTGGCGTTGAGCACGATGGCGTACGGTTCGCTTTGTGTATTTGGGGGAAAGGGCGGCTGCCCGCGATGTCCCTCATGGACTGTCCTCGTAGCCGTGGAGGCCGGTTTTTGCGCCGACTTGGGCGGACCAGTGGCCTGGGGACTGGATACCTTGGC
Organism: Phyllachora maydis; assembly: GCA_029339225.1. NCBI lineage: Eukaryota > Fungi > Ascomycota > Sordariomycetes > Phyllachorales > Phyllachoraceae > Phyllachora > Phyllachora maydis. The sequence goes on along the minus strand of JAQQPM010000008.1, from coordinate 1,984,385 downwards.
ATACCAAGAGCGGCGTCTGCAGTGAGCACAGCACAAGTCCATGCCGTGCGGCAGTCACATCAATTACGACTGCGTACTGACTGTTCAGGGCACTCGGAATCATGGTTCGGCATGTTGGTGTCCCTGCCCGGACCTCTCGTTCTTCTGTTGCTCCTCCTGTTCGCACGTCGTTCGCACGTCGCATACCCGTGTGGTTGATGCAGTGTAACCACGCGCCCTGGCCAGGACGCCTCTTCGCAACATACACGGTGTGTACGCTGGCCTCGAGGCAATATGAAAAGCCTATGAATCAAGCTGAGTTCAACCTGAGTCAACCTAAGAATGTGGCTCGCTCACCGAGCCTTGCTTATCATTGTCTCACGGTCTCACAGCACGTCTCGCCCAGGACAGGCTCCCAGAGCAGTCCCCTTCAGCCCTATGAAGGAGGCCCGTGTCTGCAGCAGCTGCAGCAGCAGCAGCAGCAGCAGCAGCAATATTAGGGTGCTGACAACGAGGGGGGTTCCACAGTGCTGGGACTCGATTGGCGCCTGGCCGAGCACCGCTCTTGACATTTCTGAATTCACCCTCACGCGTTGCCCATGCAGCATGTTCGCAGACCAGGCGATGCCATCATAGGGCCGGGCAAGCACAAAAAGATCGAAGCAGCCACGCAGGGCCATGTCCAGGACTCCCAACAGCGGCGGAGTTAGGCCCAAAACATGCAGCGGTCGGTGTGCCCACGATCTTGCCGCCGGATGCTAGTCGAGTGCGTGCCTGGGGCCGTAGGGCTGTGTTCATGCTGTCACCAATGCCTGGTGTCTGCTGAGCTCGCATTCGGGCCAGTCGATCAAGGCCCTGCCTGGCCTGGGGCCCTGGGGGGGGGGGGGGGGGGCAATCCAGCAAGGCAAAAATCAGTGCAGCCCTTGAATCCCGCCTCTTTACCCGCACCCCCCAAGTCAGGCAAAACGACGGGGCAAACCGGTGCGGTGCTACGCAGTGCGACGGGGTACGAAGTACGCAGAGGAGGGATCGCGAGCGGGTGCATCCGAGGATCGTCGTGTTTCCCGTGCGAAGAAGTCGGGGCTGGCGGTCACGGGGCTGCTTGCCGGATGGAGCCACGACGTACTTGGAAAGAAAGGGATTGACTTCCATGCGTCGCAATATTGGCTTCGAGTAGCCTGTACCCGGCAGAGCGAGACAGTCGGCGATCACGGTGGGCGGCTCGGTGATGGCTGTAGGTTGGCAGGCTGAGCAGAGCCTCCAGCCCCGCCGCTCCGCAGGGGCGGTCGCAGGGGCCGGGCGTGCTGAAAGAGCGGGCATGCGGGCATGCGGACATGCGGACATGCGGGCATGCGGGCATGCGTGCCGTGGGACTCGTTCTTGGTGCTGCATGGGTATTTTGTCGTGTCGCATTCCGCCTTTTCGCTGTGAGGGCATGGGCCCCAACACCACAAACAGGCGGACATTGCAGTGGTACATACTACATTCCCTGCCCCCCTGCACCCCTAACCCCCGCCCCCCCTGCTGCGCCTCCACCAGCTCAGTGGAACCAACCGGGGAGCGTCGCACCCCACTACCCCGCCCCCGTCCGGTAAGTGTACCTCGGGCATTATCTCCGAAGCGCAGAGCTGCCCCTGGTTCGGTGATTAAATATTGCCGTCGCAACGATTGCCATTTGTAATAGCACCAACAACATACAACACACAACAAAGACGAACACACTGCTACCGCGGGAATTCTCGGCTTTCTATTCGCCAGAGCAGCGAAATGATACGGTGGCCGATGTGCGAAAGACCTCTCCTCAGCCCTACGAAGACGGTCCCCGCAAGCCACCTCCAGCCCATCAGCCCAGCCGTCTGCTGTGATGCGGGGCTAATTGCCTGTTCCACGCCGGAGGTTGCCATGACAAATTCATGATGGGTATATTTCAATCAGATAGGGTGCGCGTCTGCAAGCCAAGTGTGCGTGACGGCGGAGAAGCACGGCCAGCCCGGGGGAACAGAGCGCTACAGAACAACGGAACAACAGAACAGCGGCGCGCCATAGGTTCGGGCTTCTGCCCGGCTCTTGGGGTCCATGGGCCTTTCCGGGTCGCACGCAGTCGTCCTTGGTAGATCGAAGAAACGGAGAGGTACAACAAGAACTCCGTTTTATAGCCGAGCATCAGCCGAGCATTTCCACTGCATCGTACGGAGTACCTACAGCCGATACAGGGGGGCAGGCAGATGGGTGCTCTTTTACAATGTCGAAGTGGGCTTTGGCTTCAAGGCCGCTCTGCCTGCTTGCGGAAGTAGAGGTATTCACATCTCCCCCACAATGGCGGCTTCGCGACGGAACTGCCTCGTGTCACTTGGTCACGGCCGGATGGATGAACAGCCTTGTCGCGAACAGCCTTGTCGGCCCGATAGAACGCGTCAAGGAACCGCGCCAAGAACCCACCATTTTCGCCGTGCCACTCAAGCATGGATTCCACCCATGTACAGGTACTCGTCAGGCTGTGTCGCCCGCCAGGCCTTCTCACACCGGCAATTCCGGATTACGACGGCGGCTCGACCAGACTCAGGGAGTGCACTCTGCCTCCTCCACCGATTGGCTCCCAGGAGGTTCCGAGCGAGGTCGGATTAGACATTCCAGTTCCGTGGGAAAGGGAGCGCAGAACCAACCAACTGCCACGGGTCCGCGGGCGCTGTCCGCCGTTTGCCCGCGCACTCAGCCAATCCCCCGTCGTTGCCATGCCTCGATTGGGAAGGTGACACGGGGAAGAATGACAGCTCATTGCCTGCCCAGCTCATTCCATGCCCGCCTTTCTGTCCCCGGTCGGGCAAAGCAAGCCACGCTCCATTGACTAGCTAGCCCAGGAGGGTAGTCTGGCAGGAAAATATTCGCATACTTTGTTTGGTGCCCACCATCTTCGAGCAGCCGCATAGGAGGGCATTGTTCTCCTCCCAGAGTGGCTGGTGGCATCTCCCTGGCGGTGACCGCCCTCACCGCCCGTGGGCCGTGGCGGGTCGGACCACACTGATCTACGTAGCAGGCAAACGTCACCATTCCCTATTCGCGTCGATAAGTTCCACTGGAATCACAGAATGTCATACGTCTGCCTATTCGACAGGTCACGTTCCGTGTCATCGCGTTCCTCGTCTATTCAGCGAGCGTGTGTCCTACCCTGGGGCCATGCCAAGCTATGACGCGTATATCGCCATATCGATGTGACGTGGAGCTTGGACATCTTGTTGATCGACAAGCAGCTGCTTGGCTGTGGTAGGAGATGTTCATCACGAGCTGTCTTGTACCCGTATTATTCCGCCAATGCCGACGTCTTCCAGCTGCCGAGGCACGTGACTCCAGACGGACAGGTCGGCCTGGCAAATAGACCGGACGGAGATAAGCGTAATCTCCGAATGCGGATTCATGGACGGTCCTTCACCGCAAGCCCTCAACGTCGTCTGGCGCCTCGTTTGTGCTATTACTTAAGCATATGGTGCCACAGCGTGTGCGGCTCGACGGTCTTGAGGCGCTGGGTGGTACGATTTACTGTCAGTGTGCGAGGGTGTGTGAAGGTTCTACTCCTGTGTACCTCTGCGTCCTCATCAGCCCGTTAGTGGACAGCGCTGACGACCGTTCCCATATATAAGGGGACCAAGGGGGGGTGTGGGATGGAAAAGAGTCAAGGGCACCGAGGAATAAGCACGAATAAGCACCTTATTCGGTGCAGCAGGAACCGTCGCAAGAGACTCGTGGTCAGGCGAATGAGATGACAGAAGGTCCTAACGTTCCGGGGCTCAGGGTCCCCCAACGGGCCCCTGCAGCGAGTGGTTCTGCGCCTGCCTTCGACGTAGCCCTACGAGCTGTGTGGTACCAAGCATTTCCCATTTGCATCGTGGTGCCGGCCTCTAGGCATTTACTGGTGGTGGTCCGGTGTCCAGTACGCCTACCGGCATCTATCAGCTACGTGGTGCCGTACTAGCTGTTAGTCCATACCTGACGTCTCGCCTGACGCGTGAATCCATCTCATGGGTGCGATGTTTTGACTGCAGGTCCAAGACCAAAGCGGACATGACGCTAGAGGGTAGTGACTGTCATCTGAAGAGATTTCGGATACCCCCATGTTGCCATGTCATCCGCTGGCTGCTTACCGTGGTGCCCAAGCCCTTCACCGTAGGTGTGAGAATGACTGAGCGGAAATGAAAGCGTGGACAAACACGTGCCCAGGACACGAGACCAAGTAGTAAAGCAATGCCTTCATCTTGAACCAGCTCGATTGCCTTTGCACAGATGGCCCATGCATAGGGCACATGGGAGACAGCTGCCAGGCCATGACCTGGATGGCGAGGCAATGACACCTAGGGTGCTCTAGGTGCTGGACGTATCTTCCGATGACACGGATCTACAGGTAGAGATATGAGGCGTCGTCCATTGGACACAGTGGGCCCCACCCCACGTTGGAAATACAGCCTCATGTTGCGAGCCTCCTTTGGAAGTCTCGCGCTCAGCGTCCTGCTACAGGCCAGTGAGGTCGGCTGCCCGAAGTCCTGCGTGCATTTTTTTTTTTAAAAAAAAAGGAGGCCTAGAGTGTGCCACGGATCCACGGCAGCTCATGATGAAAGCAGTACGTGTCCATCGGTGCTCTCCAACTCTCCCCGAATAGCATATGGGGCCACGAAGATTTTCCTGGAGGGGTACAGGTTGCAGGAGAAATCGGCTCTACACGTGCGCCGAGCCGGTGGAAACGGATCACTAACTCCGATACCTCCGTGACAAGACTTGGGGTGCTTACTTGTCGAGACCCGTCGTCACTGCGCCGCTGGATAGCACCTCGCCATCCTTCCGCTCCGTAGAGGTACACTTTGACGTTGCAGAAGCCGTCGGGCCAATGTTGGCAGGGACGCCTCGAGCCTGTTTGAAACGAACGTGCCGGCACTACCCCAAACAGCGAAAGCCAAGGGCAATGGATCTCGAAGCTTTCTAAAAAGAATTTCTAGAAAGAAAGAAAACAGGCAGGCGAGAAGCCGGCACGGCGGCACGGGACGGGGCACAAGGACGCGAGCACGTGCCCCCCCTGCTACGGCCCAAAGGACGCCCACGCCGTCGACAGGCATGCAGAAGCGCCGTGCTGCTCCTGGAGCGTCGGAACCTCTGTCTTGGCAGTCAATGGGTCCGAAAACCGTCCGGCCAGTCGAACGCCCTGCTCGGTTGCCGCGACCTGCGAGGCAATCAGGCAGTCAGTCTAGCTGGGTTCCTGTTCGCCTGGCCGCGCCTTCTGCGCCGCTCTTTGCCAAGCTGAGGCGCCTGCCAGAACGGTCGCCACCTGGAGAAGCGGGCCCACGGCTTTATCGCTATTTCCATAGGCGGGATTGAAGCCTCGAGGCCTTGCGCACTTACCTTTACTAACATTAGGCCATGCTTCCTTCCACTTGTGGATACAGCTCAAGCGGGTCCCGTTCCGTCATATGTGGGGACATGGCTGCTCCGCCCTCTTTGTGAACGCCCATTCGCTGGTTTACGAAAACGAGTTGGACGGCGTGGGCTGTGACAAATCGCCCACCTGCCTGGCCCCCGTTCACTCGAGTACACCCGCTTTTGTGCGGTGGAGTACCCGCCACTTTCGGTACTACCACCGCCAGTGGTGTTCCAGGCAGCAGGATAAGAGAGCCAGCCCTACGATGCCCTGTCGCGCTCCCCCTCCTACGGGAGAGCGGGCAGTCAACTTGCCACGGCCACGGTTGAGACGATAGGTACTTCGTTTTGCGCCTTTCCCCCCCCCCCCCTCCTCCAAGACAGGTTGCGGCCGCTGAAGAAGGATGCGACCCGGGCGGAGCGGGGGCCTTTTCGGCGCCACCCCCCCACCAACACCACCCCCCCCCCTGCACAGTACAGTTCACCTGCAGCCTTGTCTGCCGGCAGGGCGCAAGCAGACGAGAGGAATGCGTGGTACCAAGAACGATCCCGAGGCCTTTTGAGGCGCTGCCAGGATCCTTCGCAGGCACTGACTGCATCAAGTACGTACACACAGAGCTTCGTGGGCACCACCATGGACATGACGGGACGCGCGGGGATGGAGGGCAGGCGTCCACTACCAGAAGGTAGAGGTACCTCTACTGCACAATCTATGATACTTCGGTACCTGCCTCCTTCAGTTCCTTCCAGCCCAAGCTCGCAGGGTTTGTGCTAAGGGACGGGACCGAGTACTTCGACATGTGGACCGGCCGCCATGGTGGTGACAGTCGGGGTCTGCATACTTAAGAAGGCGAGGCTTCCTCTTCCCGGCGCCGCTGGGAGTTGTCTGACCACTTCGGTTCCAAGCCTACCTACCCATCCTCCCAGGTACATATCGCCTGTCTCCCCCTTTCGAGCTCGTCCGAGTTGGACCATCCCTCACCAGCCTCATCATGTTTGCCATGCCGCAACACGCGTACGCCTTCCAAGCGCAACCCGTGCTGCCCCCGGCTTCGAGGCAGTACTCTGGCCATGCCACCAGCAGCGCCTTCAGCAGCTCAGCAAATCCCGACGAGGACTGGACCAAGATCTCGGACCTGGCCGAGCGCAGGAGGATACAGAATCGCATTGCTCAGCGCAACTACCGTACGTTCCCTGCCTCTGCCTCTGCCTCTGCCCGGCGGTTGGCGCATAACTAAACGCTGCGGACAGGCAAGAAGTTGAAGAGGCGCCTGGAAGACCTCGAAAGGCGAGCGGGGAAGTCGGACGGCGCCACGACTTCGGGCGGCGACAAGTCCAGTCCGGCGGGCAAGAACAGCGCCGGCAGCAAGCGCTCCCCGCAGGCGGCATCCAAGCTGTCACAGGCATCCAAGCTGTCACAAAAGGCAAGCGTGCAGTCCGCGTCTGCCGCCGCACCAGCGCCACAAAAGCCTATCCAGCAGACATTCACGCCTCCCTTGCACGCCGAGGAGTGCAGCTACCACCAGCAGAGCTCATACAACGACGGCCGGGATCGATCGCATACCCCGCCCATGTTCTCGTACGCCACGTTCCCGCTGCCGCCGTACAGCGGCGCCCAGCCCTACCGGACCGTCCCAGCCGAGTTTTCGCCCGATTTCATGAGTTCGACGCCGGTGCCCGTCACTCTGCCGTCCATGAATCACTTCAACGAAGCCATCAAGCGTGAGACCGGATACCCAGGCCACGAGGAACCAGTCTACGTGCCCTATCACGGCTACCTGCCCGGCATAGATATTGCCGGGGCGCCAGTTTCCTACGATGCTGCACACCCACATGTGAGTTCTTTGCGCCACCTACCTCCTCCACAAGCCACCAACAAGAGAGGGGGGAAAGAAGGAGATGAAGAGACAATGGCGAGAAGAAAACCCGTCCCGCATCTTTCCACGCCCGCGACCGCAAAGAAGTGTGTGTGTCTGTGCAACTTGCTGATGGGGGTATTCGACACAGACGCCGCCTCTGTCACACTCTTTTGACCACTCGGCAAGCTGCTCGGACTCGGGAAGCTACGAAGCCTACCCGGCGACGCCGCTGTCGATGCCAGGTTCGCCTTACATGATCGCACAGCAACTTTGAATCGGTGTGGCATACGCCTTTGGTCACTTGACCGCATTCCATTCCTCCCCTCTCCCTTCCCTCTCCAGGTGGCGGATCATGGCCAAAATAGAGCTGGCATTTCCCTTCTGAGCTGGTTGAACCCCAGATGTCTAGACGACTCGCTTGCGACTCGCTTGCGGCTTCGCGAGCAGAGTCAGAGTGGCATCCATACAATTTTTCGCCCGGGACGAGTCTCGAGGCGGGGAGCAGTGCAGAATTGTGTCCCCCTTGTTCCCTGTATTTGTTCACCATGGGTATCGGCTACCAAGTGAATCGCAGAAGAGGAGACGGGAACACCCGGTCACACTTCTCCTTCTTCCCCACATGGCACTCGAAGCAGGGGTCTCACACCGACGACCAGGACTGGGACAAGGATATGGAGGTGAAGCTCGCGAACTCGACAGGCGCAGCGAGAACGGCAATTGTTTGAACAGAACAAACTCATGCTCCAAAAAGACCCTGCCAAACTTTACTTGTTTCATTCCCACACATGCTGTTCACAGCAACGTACCATCGTCTACGCCCTGCAAGCGATGCGCGCGATGCGTGCAATCGGCACGAGCGGCCTTGATCCATACAGCAGGTCTCGACAATCGCAATACAAGCTACGAAATACCGAGGAGCTAGGCAGCAGGTAGAGTGGAGGGCAAGTGTCGTTTCCTTGGCAAACGGTGCATGACATGTTCGTCATCAGCCCTAAGTCACAAGCTACCACCTAGATTTGTGGACCGAAGACTTGGTCGAGTCGGGAAAAATAAAAGACTAGTAGCAACGACGCGACATATCGCCAGCGTCCAAGCCACGAATGTGTCACGCACGTACCATTTTCCAATTTTCCACACAGCCCGCAGCACAGCCGTCGTTTCCGTCACTTGCTACCGGGGAGGGCGCCGGGAAGCTCGGCCCCAAAAGAAAATAACTGTGGGGCATACGAGTCCTACCTACTAATACCCAATTTCCCCCTTCACCTCGTTCACCAAGAATTCCCCCTTCTCATAAGCCATCATCAGCCCCGGTAAGACGTGAAGCATCTCGTGGCTGACTGGGATCCCAATCATGAAGCTCGTCATGTTTCTGGCAGCAGAGATGTACAGCTCGGTCCTGACGCTGTTCGGTGGCATTGACAGGTATGTTGGACGAAACGAGGCGCCTGCATCGGTGGATGCCACACAATCAAGCTTTCTGACCGCAACCATACACGGCCCCCCCCCCCCCCCAAGACCGTGGAGTACGAGCCAATGGACAGCCATCAACGACAAGGAGGCCCGCGGCGGCGACTCCTGGTCGAACGTCTCGATCCAGGAAATCTCGCTGCCGCCGGCATCATGCCAGGTCCTGGTCTTCCAGGGCAATGTCGACACGCAAAAACTCGGCGGTGCCGGTTTCGCAGCTCAGCAGACTGTAGCCAGCATGCCCCCCTTCAACCTGAGCGGATACGAAGCCCTTGTCGTGGACTTCGGCACACCTGTCCCTGCCGAGGCCAAGACGTTCACGCTGGTGCTGAAGGACAACGACCCCAACGAGGATACCGCCGGCGGCGGCGGTCATGGGATCCAGTCCACGCTGGGCTGGGAGCAGAATTTCGCGCAAAACACCCTGGACAAGCCCGAGAGCTTCAGGCGCGTCACCCTACCCATGGCCGGTTTCCAGCCCTTCTACCGCGGGAGGCTGGTGGAGGACGCGCCCCCGCTGGACGTAGGCTCCATCAAGAGGCTGCAGCTCATGTGTCGGAGGTGCGTTCCCTGCGTTGGCTGCACTCACTCCCGTGCACGATCTCATCGGACACGCGGCACCACGAGGTCGATGGCTGGCCTTCTCGCCCGTCCACGGACTGATCCTCGTGTAGCGACTTTGGGAAGCAGTCAGGCCCCTTCCAATTGACGTTAGCCTCCATCGTGGCGATCAAGTCGGGGACCGCAGGCGACGGCGACGTTCCGTCCTCTTCCTCGTAGGCGACGGACCACGTCCGAGCGAGGTGCACCAAGCGCAGGATCGACGGATAACCATGTGGGAAGAGCCCTGCAAAGCCCGGAAGTAATTGCTCCGAAACTAGACACGGGTTCCTCGCGTCAGCCCTTGCTATTCCCGACAACCAGTGCCGTGGACATTGAGTTGATGGCGACCTAGGTAGTGCCCATAGGTAACAAAGGCCCTGGCCCGCCACGGCAGACAGCAGGTTCGAAGTACAAGTGCTCATTGTCTTTTTTTTTTTTTTGCTGGGGGAGGGCGGGCGACTTACAATGCCTTCGCAACTGTACCTAGCAATTCCCATTCTGAATTTTCATCGGTGGAGGCTGAGTGGTTCTATCGAGGCAATAATCAAGGCAATACACAGCAATGTGTAGTAGTCCTAAATATTGATCAGTGCATTTGAGAGGTATCAATTTTCCTACCGGCTCTTCCCCTTCTCCCCAAATCCAATAGACAGACTCTGGGCCAAGCGCAAACATTGAAGTAGGAAAAAGGGTAGAGACTAGGCCCGGCAAAGAATCAGGCCATATTAAGTTATCGGTGATCCGTCGCCATGGACGAACAGCTATTTTCGCAGTACGAAGGTACATCTCTTGCACTACTCGACCATTCTCTTCTCCCTCGAGCCGACACGATGTGCTGGAGCGGGCGCGATGGGCAGGTTTACTCTTCGCCCTCGATAGGTTCCTCTTCAGCGTATTCCTCCTCCTCCTCATCTATGCTGGCATCCTGGTACTGCTGGTACTCTGAGACGAGATCGTTCATGTTGGACTCGGCCTCGGTGAACTCCATCTCGTCCATGCCCTCACCAGTGTACCAATGTAAGAAGGCCTTGCGACGGAACATGGCAGTGAATTGCTCGCCGATGCGCTTGAACAGCTCTTGAATCGCAGTCGAGTTACCGACGAAGGTCGAGGACATCTTCAGACCACGAGGAGGGATAGAGCAAAGGGCTGTTTGCACGTTGTTTGGAATCCACTCCACGAAGTACGATGAATTCTTGTTCTGCACATTGCGCATTTGGTCCTCAACCTCCTTCATGGAGACCTTGCCGCGGCTGGATAATTGTCAGACAGGATGTCCACATCGGCCAAGAACGAGAATGCGCTCAACTTACAAGATGGCAGAGCAGGTCAAGTAGCGGCCGTTGCGGAAGTCGGACGCAGCCATCATGTTCTTCGGGTCGAACATTTGCTGCGTCAAATCCGGCACAGTAACCGCACGGAAGGAGTGAGAACCACGGCTAGTCAAGGGAGCAAAGCCAACCATGAAGAAGTGTAGACGCGGGAACGGCACCATGTTGACAGCAAGCTTTCGGAGGTCCGAGTTCAGCTGACCAGGGAACCGCAGGCAAGTCGTAACGCCGGACATGACGGCCGACACCAGATGGTTGAGATCGCCGTAAGACGGGTTGGAGAGCTTGAGGGTCCTCATGCAGATGTCATAGAGAGCCTCGTTGTCGATGCAGAAAGTCTCGTCAGAGTTTTCGACAAGTTGATGGACGGAAAGTGTGGCGTTGTAGGGCTCGACGACGGTATCCGAGACCTTGGGCGAGGGAACGACCGAGAAAGTGGCCATCATGCGATCAGGAAACTCCTCGCGAATCTTGGAGATTAGTAGAGTACCCATACCGGCACCAGTACCACCGCCAAGGGAGTGGGTAATCTGGAAGCCCTGAAGGCAGTCGCAACCCTCTGCCTCGCGGCGGACTACATCCAGAACTTGGTCGACAAGTTCAGCGCCTTCGGTGTAATGTCCCTTGGCCCAGTTGTTGCCGGCACCGGATTGGCCGAAGACGAAGCTGTCGGGGCGGAAGAGCTGGCCAAAGGGGCCGGCACGAACAGCGTCCATGGTACCCGGCTCCAAGTCGACGAGGACAGCACGGGGCACATACTTGTTGCCGGAGGCCTGAATAGAGGATCATGGGTCAGCCTGGGTGTCTGGTCGCGCAGAAATCAGGGTATCTTTGTCGAACAAGACGGGTACTAACCTCGTTGAAGTACACACTCATGCGTTCAAGCTGGAGCTCAGAGGATCCGTTGTACCTATCAAGGCGGTGAGCCATCGCGCTAGACTCGAACTTGGAGGAGCCACCTACACGCCATTGCTGTCAAGACCGTGTTCCCCGGAAATGGTTTGCCTGCAAAGGATGTCAGGTTTGCCATGTTCGAAACGCTAGGGAGCCCCAGTCCCTTCGCCCGTTGGGCCAAGGCCACACACCAGAAAGCAGCGCCGATTTGGTTGCCCTGGGAAGTGGTGATTAGCTCAACCACAGGTCTGTCATATCTTTAATTGAGGCGAAGCGATTCGGAGCGGTTACGTACGCATTGGCCAGTTTGGAGGTGGACCTGGAGAGGAAGGCAGTTAGCACGTATTTCCGAGCAGTGATAGATACCAAATCGCTCCAGAGATGATCGTGGACGTTTCGACAGCAGCAGTTCTTTGCCGTGTGTTTGATGGTGGGGCAATTCAGGGGCAGAGAGAGAGAGATGTCGGCGCGTCAAACAGGGAGAGCGAACGACTTACAATCTCACGCATTATGGCGCTCCGTGTGGCTCGACGTGGATAGCTAGAAGTGACGCAGAAGCGATGAGCAAGGTCAAAAGGCGATGTGCCGCGGCGACAGCAGGACCAGGAAGTTGTTGGGAAAGGTGGAGGTGGGAAGCGCAGCTGTTGATTTCCAGAGAAATGAAGAAAGCCCGGAGACCTCACCGCTTAGTACCAGAAGGGAAAAGAAGTGGACCAATCACACTGGAAGTCTGTGCGCGACTTGTTTACCCCGGTCCGGGAAGGCGCCAAGCGCGAAGCTTCCCTGTCGGTGTCACCTGTCACAGGCTGACGAGCGGGACATGAACGGGCCCTAACCCTCTCAGCAACGCGAGCCTTCAACACACTGCAGTAGTATTGTCGCGGTCTGGAAAATGCGACCCGGAAAACCAGTGATCGGTAAGGTGCTCGGCAATATCCTGGGAGTGTACACGATTGTGCCCTATTGTGCCTCCTCAATGAGACTTGACAACGCCAGCTGCATCCGCCTGGGACGCAATCTTCTTCTTGTATGCCTGCACATCGCCCGAGAACTTGTTCACAGTGCCGCCATCACACACCCACAACGACGTACAAACCCTTTCGAGCGTCCAAACATCGTGGGAGATCATGAGCACACCGCCCTGGAACTCTTTCAGCGCTTCCGCCAGGGCGTCCATGGCCTCCACGTCGAGATGGTTCGTGGGCTCGTCCAGGAGCAGCACATGCGGTTGTTGCAGCGCCAGGATGGCGAAGGCAACGCGGGACTTCTGACCTCCGGACAAGACCTCCATCTTTTGCAGCCCGGTCGTGCCCGTAATACCGAAAGCGCCGAGTTGGCGACGGTATTCCTCGTCCGTTTTGCCAGGGTGCGTCTTAGCCATAAAGCTGACAGCGCTCATGTTGAGGTCGAGCGCGTCAATGTGATGCTGTGCGAAGTAGCCGACGCGGATACGCGGATTCTGTGAGATAACGCCCGTTGATGGGTCCAGCTTACCCAGTAGCAGCTTGAGAACCGTGGTTTTACCAGCACCGTTGGGCCCTACTATGCCAATTCGCGAGTCCAGCTGAACGTCGAGGTCGACATTCTTGAGAAGGATGCTGTCCTGGGAGTAGCCAAACGACACCCCAGACATCTGGACTATCGGTGGTGAGATCTTCTCGACGTCAGGAAACTTGAAGTGAACGCTGTACTCTGCCTCAGGTGCCTCCAGCACTGGCATGCGTTCAAGTTTCTTGATGCGAGATTGTGCTTCCGACGACTTGGCGGCGTTGTATCGGAATTTGTCGATGAAGAGTTGCAGATGTGCGCGCTCTGCCATCTGTTTTTCATACTCGCGTTTTGCCGTCTTCTTCCGCTCTTCCTTGGTGGCGTAGAACGAGTCGAAATTTGCTCCTCTGTAGTAGTCAAGACGCTCAGAATGCTGATGGATGATATCTGTCGCGACCTCGTTGAGGAATGATCGATCGTGGGACACGACCAGCACCTGCGTGCATCAATCAGCACAAAAGCAATGGCACCTTCTGCCAAATCATTTCTGAGACTTGCGGTCAATCCAGCTTACCGTACTGGGGTAGTCTTGCAGATAGTTCGACAAAAATGTGATCGAAGGAACATCCAACTGGTGGACAGGTCAGCATTGGCTTTGACACCGAGACATGTTCTCTTGACGTGAAGACACTGAAGCCGAGCATACCATGTTCGACGGTTCTGTTGATGTATCAGTCATCTACTCAACCGAAGTAAAAGCATGAGACGGAGCCTTGGGTTCTGCTGACCATCAAGAAGTAGCAAGTCTGGCTCGCAGAATAGAGCCCTGGCAAGCGCCAAGCGCATACGCCAACCTCCAGAGAAGGTCTTGGTAGCAAATTGTTGCCTTTCAGGCGAGAACCCAAGACCTGCGAGAATGCTAGCAGCCCTCGATTCGGCTTTATCCGATTCCATCTCTGCGAGTTTGACCTGGATATCGCCAAGCCGCGAGTCCTGAGCCTCTCGCTCTTTGTCAAGCCTGGCGGCATCCGCCGAGGTATCGGCGAGAGATGCTCGTTGGGCCTCGATTTCGGCCAGCTTCGCGGCAATATCCTAAGGCTCTGTGAGTGATGGTGTATTACTTTCAAGGCACTGGGGTCTACAATAGCCTACGGATTGTTCCTTGAGCAACACTTTACGCCAGACGTCGGCATCTAGAACAGCCTGCAGTGCGGGTGTGTCGTCTCCGGTGATCTGAAAGTTCTTAGCATGAACTGGGCGTTATAGCCAAGGAAATCCCGCCTACCTCTTGTTCGACGTGCAGAATGGAGATATGTGTTGGGATGGGCACCTCTCTCCTTGACAAAGCCCGGAGAAGTGTCGATTTACCAACACCGTTATGACCGACGAGACCGTAGCGATGGCCATAAGCAAGGGTCAAGGTGGTGTCAGTGAGGATTCGCGTCCCGCCTATCGTGACATCAATGTTGTCAATCTTGACGTCTTTGGACTTGCCGCCGGCCCCAGCAAGCTGCAGAGGATTGACGGCCATGTAAAACTCCTCGTAAGACTGCGTCGAGTCGGGCTGGTTGATCAGCTTAGATGCCTCGTACTCGACCGTCTTGAAGGTTTTCTTATTCTGCTTGGCCGCAATCTTCTTTTCTGCCTTCTCCAGCTTCTTCTTGTCAACCTTGGACTCAACTTTCCTGGCGTTGGCCGACTCAAGATCGACGCCGCCAGTAGCCACAGCCAGTGTCGACGACATGTTCCTTTGAGCGCTGACTTGTATGGTCTGGTCCAGCCTCTTCACGAGCGGACCTCGCCGCTCATGGTTGTCTGCATTGGCAACGGCGAATTTGTCCACCCATTTTGCTACAAGCTGGCGTATCTTCTCCTGCAAGGCGACATTGCTGTCCCCGGAGGCGGAGAGGAGGAGGTCCGTCACGGTGGCAGCGGCCTCGGCGACCTGGGAGAGACCGGATGGGTCATCGTCCGACCAGGCCGTGCTCGCGTGGGTCAGATAGCCCGCGGAATACTCCGAGACAACAGGGTCGATGTTGGGCAGCACGGATCTAATTTCGGCATCCATGGTGTCTGCTTTGTCCCGTGAAGTCGGCAATCGTCCGGACAAGATGTAACGCACGCCACGGTTATCACTCGGCAAATTTTACGATTAGATTGCCGCGAGTTTGTGTACTGGCGTGTTGCTGTTGAAGGTGATGAGATTGAAGTCGTTGCTCCAAGTGGAAGCATCTTGCTTAGTAATAGAGCGGGCAATTCCGATGTGGAGAGATTGAGCGGGTTTGATTGGTTGAACCTCGTCTTTCAGGGAGCTCGCGAGCCCCGCTCGCGGGGATAAGAGGAACCCGCATGGAACCCCGTGATACATCGTCGTCAAGCAAATCTACGCGGCAGCTCGATCGGGACCATCGCGTCGAGTCGTGTCGTCAACCAATGAACACGTGTGAGCGGACGCCGAATATGGATATAGCGCACCATCAGCCAAGGATATCAGCCTCAGAAACGCCGTAGCCCTCCCTCATACGGTACAGGCGAACGGCATTGTCGTGTCTGGCGACCGAGATTTCCTGCCTGGTGTTGTTGATTCTCTGCCTCAAGCAGCGTGTTTTGCCCTGACTGTATGTATTCCCCGGGCGTAAACCACCGCGGCGAGAAACACACTAGCCGCCACGGCTTCATCTGAAACCTGTTTTCCCACTGCATCAGTGCATACGGAGTAATTACGTAGTAAGACACCACGCTCTCCAGTTGCGGAGAAGCTAGCGTCTTGGGAGCCGATGTTACATCAAGCACAAGGGACCCGGTTAATGGGCTCCTGATGTGGCCTTGTGCCACAAAGTACTGAATATGATAACATGTTGGCGAAGCCTGGTGTATCTCGTGTAGCTCCAGCGCTACATGCTTGTGCTGATCAGGTCAGACAACGCGCCTGAAGTTGACGACGAGAGAGTCGGAATTGCGGGGTATTGAGACCCTATCCTGAGCAGCTCTGCAGCTCTGTGAACAGTATGTACACCCAATGGCATTCGACCGGGCTGCCGTATCTCTATCGTGGACACCACATTTTGACAGAGACGTGACAAACTGGCATCGGAGATGGGCTGCCTGTTTGTGAAGAAATTCAGCCATAGCCCATGGGGAGACGGGCAAGACTTATCGTCACTTGCACACGTGCGGCCATCCACGTGATGTGCACACGAGGTTATCCCAGGACTACGGAGGGACCGGGAGGCTCATGGCCTCACTCCTGGAAGTCAGTCGATTTGTTTTTGTCCGTAAGTTTTGCACTCATGAATACCTCTACCTACGTGGACATGGAATCTGCTTGACCGCTTGGTAGATTCGGGACTAGCCATATCTTGATTGTCTCTTGCGGGCGTGGCATGGGAGTTGGCCGTGCAAGGGGCTCTTCAGATGTACCTGAGGCAGGGAACAAAGACATGGACATGGACGTACGTTCTCGGATGTACGAAGGAATTGGCACACGACTCGACGCTGTACAGACTCGGAAGCCATCATTGGACGAAAGACACATGGCCGCGCTTGTCGGGCCTCCGAGCGTGGGCCCACGACAAGGCACGAATTCAACCAGAAGGCAGGCGAGGCTCGCACCGAGATTTGTGTGTCTCTAGTCGCAGCAGGGCACCGGTCAAATTAGACTGGTTCGAAAAAAACTTTGTGCGCGGATCGGTCCCGAGCTAGCCATGCCGCCATGGAGATTGAAGGGGATCATGGCCACTTAGACGAGCCTGACATGCCCGCTTGGACAGCTAGTCTAGCAAGCCCAGTTGCTTCCTCGGCCTTCTCGACCGGTCGTATCTGCGCGAGTGCGCGGTTGGGCGTCCCCGTTACCGGTGACAACGACGAATACATGCCAGCCAGTCAGCCCAGAGGTCAGCAGAAGGAGGTACACCTTACCCACGGTCCACGGATCCACTGATGTAAATGGCTTGGTTCTTGGCTGGTGGCCGCCCGTAGCATGTAATATGCATGTGCCTGTTCCACTGCGTCTGCTACTCCTCCAAGCTTCGCAAGCGACGGGCTGTGGGTGCTGGAGCGTGGGCACAATACAGGGCTTGATTCCACGATCTGAACACGTTTGACTGAGAATTGTTTCGAGGCTCTGTAGGGTAGTTTACTGGCCACAAAGACCATCGACCCACGCCTCTATTGCGAACAACATATTGCCAATGGCCTTCTTCGTATTGACGCCGTGCCAGGTATGATATCTGGGTTCATGCCTGCCGGCAAGGCGTTTCGTTAGACGCTGCACTGACATGCTTCCAGAACGTATCATGCGACAGCTTCTGGTGCTGGATTACTTTTTGAAAAGGATGAAAAAAGGAAGATTAAAAAAAGACAAGAAGCAAATGCATTGGTAATAATTTCCGGCCAGCATCCCGGCTCAGGTGATTGATGCCCCAACGAATAGGAACGGACGCATTTTGTTGCTCAAGCTGGCGGATACGGGCTTGCAACATTTGTTTTCCATCGGATGAGCCGTGCAATTCGCAGCGCCGGATTGAAGGACCCGGCGGGCAGGCGGGCAGACGCTACTAGTAGTACACGAAGCAGTCACACCCGTCCGCTTCGAAGTACTTTGTACACATTCCCACTTCCCAGCTCCCGGGCCCCTGAGGCAGACCTGGTAGGTAGGCAGGTACCTACAGGCACTGGCAGAGGAATAGGGCCCCACGACCCACCATTATCTACGAGTCTTAATGCGGGCTTGCCCGTCCCTGTTTACTTACGCATGGGACCGGGTAGCCGCGCTCCTTGTTTTCCTTGAAGCTCTCTCGCGTCCGCACACTGCACTAAGGCAACTTCTCGCGTACTGGGGAGTCAAGTGCGGGCACCGGAGATTTCCCCCTAATTTACGGCAGGTAAGCCGAATCGTTTAGAGTATGCAGTACCTGCCTGCACTTTACAAAAGCTCTATTACGCCTGGTGGTGCTACCCGCTTCTTGACCTACACGCACGCCCTTGTTCCCCACCGCAAATTCTGACCCGACTTGTGTGTCCAGAACGCAAGCATTACGGGTCTTCATTTTGCACAGGCACGGCGGCTGAAGCCACTCGACAATCGACACTTTGCATGCCGCGTGACCGAATTCCAATCGGCGAGCGGTAACGCTCCCCCTAGGCCTTGAGCCTGTCGGACGGCTTCCAGAACCGAGAACTGCATTCCTACATCCAGGTCCTGCCATGTCCTGATGATGCAAATCACAATTGTCACGAGCGTCGAATTTCCTTCTGCCGCCTTCGGTCCCGGCGATTCGACGTCGTCCTAGCCTTGAGCAGCCAAGATGCAGGCCGTGCCGAGTGTAAGTGGAGGAAACAATTCTGTCTGCAACCACATGCATCTTCCTCCCACTGGAACACCGCATGACTACCTAGCCAGCTCCCAGGTGCACCGGTCTTGCAGCAACCGCCGCTGCTAGCATAGCATTCTCGTGTCTCTCACTGACCTTTGCGACACAGCTCGTGGGGACCGGCACTGTCATTGCGGCCGCGGCTGCCGGCCTAGTATTCGGCCAGGTATCGGACAGCGATGCTTCTCGGCCGGCATCCAACAAGAGGAAGTTTAGCTCCGAATACAACAGCAGTCGAGGCCAAGCCTCGCACTTCCGTCCCAGAGCGAGTACTGCGGCTCCTACGTCTCCAGCCAAAGACTTCCCATACGGCAACTTCGAGCGAATAAGCAATGGCGTCTTGACGCCTGGGCCCCTATCCTCCCCCCCTACATCGAACTTCGCATGCGGACAACGAACACATGGGCACCAGGTCACGCCACCAAGAGCAGCGAGTAAGCGACAATCGTTTATCCGAACGTCCGATACCACGCACCAACCCATCCTCGAAGACGGGCGGAATTCGGTCTCTTCGAGAGTCTCTTCGAGAGACTCCTGGATTAGGCGCTTTTCTACAAGACCACTGTCCCAACATGGCCACAGCAGTCCGAGATCGAGTACGGGGATAGAATCACCATCTGTGGCATTTTCTCAGAACTCCAGTGTCCCAATCTTGTCTCCCGCTGGACGCGCTGCACCACCGTCGCAACCTAACAAGTTGGTCAAGAGGGGTGCGCCCGGGCAGCCTGCTGATTGGAATGGGACGTTCTCGAGGAGACGATCGAGACCGCATATGGCGAGTATACGACGACCGGCCACCAGTCATCAGCGGCTTGAAGGCCTCCAGCAGTCTCAACCAAACGAAGGGGAGGCAGAGCAGTGTACAGGCGATAGGGAGCACTTTCGATCGTTGAACAGCCCTCGTGTGGATGTTGCGAGTGAGGAGGCAGCCTGGGCTTCCTTCTTCCGGTCAGAGGTGACGAGGGCTTCTGGACGAGCCGTTGCTTGGCGCAGCGAAGGAGGCGCGAGCAACACCGTGGTCTCGACGAGACGGCTGTTTTTCCGTGCGGGCTCAATGCCACGCGCGTTTCTAACAAACACCAGCTCACATCATTGTCCTCAATCTCCAGGAGACTTTGGAGCAACCATTAACCTAGAAGGAGATGTCGAGGCGAGCCCCAAAGATTCCAGCAACCTGTCTGGCTCATCTGAGAAGACGCCGTCCAATCGACCTAGGCATTCGATCTCGATGCACTTTAGCTCTGCCAGCAACTGGATTGCGAGAACAGGAAGTCTGCGGCGTCCCAAACGAACATGCACCGAGGTGAAGGGTGAAGGCAGAAGGCACGTATCGATGCCCGAGGGGCTCACCTCAGACACACCATCCCATGAAATGAAATCGGTCGTACCGGATTGCTTCAGCGCTACAAATCCGGAGATTCGAGGCCTGGAGGCTTCCTCACACTCCCATCGCAGAAGGAACGCCTCCTCGTCTCCGTTGCCCCCGTTATCGCTCTCGTCAAGCTTCAGTGTGGACGTGGCGCGCCTGGCTCTATCAACCTCCCCTCCATCCAATCGGCCGGGCTCCAGCCAGCATACGATGGGAGGCGTGTCTGGTACGGTCTCAGCTAGAGTCGTCTCTAGCGAACGAGCCTCGACATTGGTCAGCTCTGATCTCGAGACTCGAGACGCTGTGTCGGTAGAGGATGAGGATACGGACTACACAAAGTTCGACTCGTTTCGGACCGTGGGTTCTTCGAATTCTTCGAAAAAGGTGGGCCTGGCCGAAACCCCTCTTGAATCCATGTTCGATGAGTCTCCGCCGAGTACATCCGGCAACAGCAAGACTCAGCGTCTTTCGATCCAAGAAATGCTCGGTCTGGCCTGGACCGGCGACACCAAAATAGCCGAGGAAGACGAAAGCATTCCAACTGCTATTCGAACCACCTTCCTTGCTGAGTCTGCGGACCTCGTTGGGCGCGACCGTCCAAGCGTCGACGTGGATTTTCACGGCACTATGGCAGACTCGGACACTGTGCAATACGGCTTGGAGAGACTGACCTTGGATGAGGAGGATGACGAAGAATGGGCTAGGGACGGTGAACATACCTGGAACAACCACCTGTCACCGCCATCCAGCGGTGTCAACTCCCGAGGTGCCAGTCCCACACTTCGTCACACGCTCGGCAGTACCAGCGGAAGCGCGAGCCCAGAGTCTCGATTTCGAGAAAGCAACTCTGATCGACCGAGGAGCAACATTTTCGACTGGAGTGAGCCATCCTTGCACGAAAAGCACGACCACAGCAGCCAGTCGCCGCGACCGAAAACTGTGCACGGAAAGCAGGAAATGGACTTAAGGGGAGGCCGTCCTGTAAACCGGAAAGGGCCATCTGCGGCCCACGTGCGCAGTCAAAGTGTGCCTATCGTGCCGGACGTCGGTGAAAGCTCGAAAACGACTCCCAAGTTTGGCACATGGGGACTTGGCTCGAAAAATGTCAGCGAGGATTGGGACTCGGATTTCGAATTCGAAGAGGAAGTCAATTGCGGCCCAGGAGGCAAAGATTCTGCGACCGGCTTTTCCGTGGCAGTTCCCGCGTCTATCCAGGCCACACAGCCCACAGTCAGGGCCCATGCCGGACAGATTCGAGAGCTATCACTACTAGTGAACGATCTGAAGCGGCTTTGCCGACACGGGCGTGATCTCGACATCCTGCACGGCTCTGCCAGCGCTAGATTCATGGAGGCTCAGGACATCATTGCTCTAGCGTCTCCCGACGAAGATGACTCTACCACAAACAGGAACAAGCGCTCTAGCAATCTCGAGCCGACCTTCCCTGACGATCGCTCCTACATCGCAGGTCTCGACACATCCAACCTGGGTCCTGTGCAAGGTCCCTTGGATCTTTCCGAACCCGAATTGACGAAAATTGCCGTTGTAAAGGAGAAATCGGGCCATAGGAGACGATCTGTCATGTCTCCAGAAGACGACATCTTTGGCGGCAGCGACTTTAATGTGTCGAACCGTCCTCACACACCAGACATGGCGGTAAACAACCGAACCGCCGCGGTGATTGCGTCCGTCGTGGAGGCGATGCAGCAACAATATGCTACTACATCGAGGCCCACCAGTCGCCAAGTATCCCCATCGAAGACGCCGGAGTCGAAATTGTTTTTCGACACGAACAGCCTCCAGGACCTAGTGAAGCGTGCTGGACACCTCCGAGACATGCTTTCCGATGCAGTTCGCCGCGCCGAGCTGTTGACACAAAGTCCTGCCAGTACTCCGCGGCGGGAACGTCAGCCACGACATAATGCTGATGGTAACCCGGCCTTCACGCGAGTCTTCACGGATCCATCGTCAAGTCCGCCGAAGAGGCTGCCCAAGAGCCATTCAACGAATTCGGTACTGACCCGAGCGTCGATCGACTCGCCCCGCATGCATCTCATGACTGTTCAGTGAGATGGTTGTTTCCTTCTCACGCGATGTCACGACCATATCGTCATACCCGAATAGAGACGAGAGAGGGTGCACGATCATGCACGACAGATGTGCGGAACCTGTATATGTATGGTTATCCTTATAATGGGCTGAAGTTGTTGGGCCACACGTTGTCCTGAGAAGAAAGAGGACATGGAAGGGTTGTCATGGTCAAAAGAGTGGATGGACCTCCGCATGCAGACGTGGACGGGGCTAATGTCACCTCCGGGTGAACCCTTCGTGGCGTCAGGCTGAAGAGCAGAATGGCATGACTTTGTACTCGGCGTCTCTCATCAGCCACTACGGGCGGGTACAAAAGCCACTCGACGATTGTCTACTCCGTTTGCATTTCTGGTTCCCCTGTTCGTTGTTTATCACTGGCCTGGAGGCCGACAGTGAGAGATGCAAAAGCCGTGTTGCCTTGGTCCTTTATGCTTTCCATATATGCATACTTCTCATCTTGTTCGGATGCCATCTTTCTCGTGTCCGGTGGTCTCCCTGTTCCTAATACTATGGCACATCAAAAGAGCGAGCCCGGGCTGTTGGTTACCTGGATAGTACGCATCTCGGCATCGACGTGCTGCGTGATCATGTCGGTTGGCATTGATGCGCTTTCCGTCCCGGAGTCACTGGCTTCGGGATCGCCTCAGCCTCGTTCGTGGAAGCAAGGGAGGGTGTTCCATCGATATGAGGGTTGGATGTGTTTGTCTAGACGGTGGTGTGGCGATGGCGTCTGTTGCGCGACTCAAGTGAGATTGGACGAAGCCCGTCCGTACGCAGCTTGCGGAGGGCAATGATTGTTGCTTTCACAGCGTGATACCACGGCAGACAGCAAGGCATGGAAGCGTTGGGAATGCCGACGAGAGCCGCATGGGCTGACATGCGTTGTCGTTGTAACCAAGTACAAATGGGAAGCTGGCGGGTTACCCATGAGATTGGCGGCCAGTCACATATTCACATCGAACATGGCAAGGCCAAACAGCAGGGTCAAGCGTGTACATGTACTGCACAAGTGGACAACTCTCCCCAAACGAAGACATCTTGACTGCGGGAAAATTGCCAAATTGTCGAGCACTCATCATGAAATAGTGCTAGTAGTAGCCCCCGCCCGCCCCCTTGTCCTTCACTCGCGCTCGGGAAATACGTGAGGGACGACTCGAAAAACTGGGACGCGAAGCCCAGGAAGAACCCCCGCCTCAAGAATCCTTGTTCGAGGCTGGTGTAGCGTTACAAGCGAACTCGTTGCAAAATTCCCCATCCTTTCTCATTCGGTCTCCCGAGACAAAGCTAACGACTTCCAGTGATCACGCTCCGCCTCCAGCTTCGCAATCTTCTCTTCCAATTCTTCCAACTTCTGGGCTTTACGTTCCCGGGATTTGCGAGCAGCCAGCGTGTTGCGCGCCCTCTTCATCGCAACCGTGTCGGAAGGGTCCTCGACAATGATGGGAGGAAGAGGCTTGTCACGCCGGCGAGAGCTGACACCAGAGACAGATGAGTGACGCCCAGATGGCGGGGAGTGAGAGTGAATTGACTTTCGACGTCCCTGAGAGTTGGTTCGGTCCGGAGCATCAATGTCTTCTGTTTGCTCTAAAGGAGACTGCCCTATTGGTGGTGCCGGTAGTGTGTTGTTCTCTTGCGGAAAAAGTGGAAACCAAACATCTGAGTTAATTGAGTCGCGATCACCATTGTCGAAGTTGGGCGAGACGTCATAGGAATCGACAAAATCAGGAGACTCGTTATAAACAGAAGGTGAAGTCAAGGTAGTCAGCGCAGCCGAGTTCGGTGCCGACATGAAAGTCTCATGGATAAGGAGGTCTTGAGGAGACACAGTACCGGCGTTGGTCGAGCTGGTTGTACTTCTGTTCAGATCGAATACAATCGGTAGAGCAGGCGAGGAATAGGCCGTAGAGGCGCCGCCACCGAAGGCGGTGAAGTCCTCCAAGTCTAGATTTGAGGGCGTGTGTAAGCTTAGGCCCGCATGAAGCTGAACAGAAGCAGATGTACCACCGTACCTTGATGGACCATTCTGGCCGACGGCAGGCTACCAGTACTTTGCGAAAACAGCGGAACGGACGGGCGGGCCGGGGCCTGCGGTTGCAAAGCGACTGACGACGATGGCGCGGACGAAGCGTAGAATTGATTTCTGCTCCGTGCAGGGGGGTTGATCCGATTGTTGAAAACCGTGGCAGACGTTTGGTGCCCTGTGGCTCGAATGATGCTTGCAACTCGCTGGTTCTGCAGAGACGGGGAGTAGCTGGGCGTCTGTTGCGGAAACGACGACTGATGCAGAATTTGGTTACTGTTCACACCTCCGTGGGCGGAAGGGGTCCGGGCCGGTCGACTATGTGGACGGTATTGCCTGGCCGGTTGATCGAACAAGACGAAGTCTTGCTGATGGGGCGGCAGATCCAAGTGCTGTAGTTGCAATTGTTGCGCAGATGGTGCCGGCAGGCTCGATGAACTGGAGGGAGGCCATGTTGACTGGTGGGAATCCGTTGTGAAGACGGGGGGGTCTTGCGTGGGCAGAGCGTTGTAGTTCAGATCGACCTTTGCAGGAGGAACTGACTGAATTGGGGGACGGTCAGGAGGGATGCCGTTTCTCGATGGGAAAGGAATCTTGGCGGTTGCTTAACGCAAGTCGTAGAGAGACGCTGGCCGGGGCGCGTTCAACGCATCTTGTTCAAGATGCTCGGTGTGATGGTGGAAGGGTTGGGGGGGGAGGGGTTGACAGAAGGAGAAGTTGGAGCAAAGTGTGCGCGGGGTGGGTGGGCTGGATTTTTGTACGGCCAGGCAGCAAGGCACCTCAAAATTCTTGTGTGGTCGTTGTGACTCACTCTGTGTGGGGCAGTGCCAATTTCCGCGGCCCACCAATTCGGGACGCCGGAGTGGGGCAGCCACTTGGCAGATGAACCAGGTACGAAGTAAGAAGTACAGAACTCTATTCCGATGCTTGGCGTCGACTAAGTAGAAGAAGATTGAGTTACCTCGCAGCTACCTACACCTCTGCGTTGGAAGTACAGTAAGCACGAAATGCGGTCAGCGTGGCCGTGCCCTTGCCATGATGCTGCCGTGTCGTCTCATTTGCGTCTCTGACGCGCGCAATCCATCCGTTCGTTCTCGACTACACCTGCACGTCCGCCTCGTCGTCCTCCCCGGCCTCGGCCTCCTCGAGCCAGCACGTCCACTGCTTGGTGCACGACGCGGCGCCCAAATTGAGCAGCACGTACGACGCCCCGATGAAGACCTGGCTGTTCCATTCGCAACTGCCCAGGAGCACCACGGCAATCATGAGGATGACCGTGTGCCGCGGCCGGTGGGGACCCGGTAGGACTGGTCGTCGACTCGATAGCTGCACTCCTCCATGCCCGAGTACGTCGTATACCCGGTTGGTATGCGTGCTCGGGTGGTTGTATTCTCTCAGGCCCCAGAGAATATTTCTCCAGTGCTTCTGCCCTTGGGCTTCACGGGTTCAGGCACCCTTCTGCGGATGCCGTTCACAGTGTCCTCGCAGAAACTGCGCCAGAGAGACCGCCAGTCCTCCATGCATTCCTCCTTGCTCAGCTCATTCGTGCTTGCTAGGCGGCATCTCCGGTCAGCGGCTAATTCGCCGACGATGGTTTCCGCTTTCTTCTCGGTCAAACAGGAATGCTCGATGCTCCATTCGACAAGCTGGCGCCAGCCGTGAAGCGTCATGTCCGACTTGCCCGCAAAAACCTGGTAGAAATCGTGGGACAATGTCGACCTACGAAACCCGCACGTCAGCCCTCGATTCCCCAATCTGCACAGGAGGACCGCATATCCCGCGGGCTTTTTACTCACCTAAACGGCGTGCCGTTATCTGAACTAACGGTGCAGTGAACATTGTTGGCCAGCAGGTTGTACATGGAGTGACCACTCATCCGGGGCGTCAAGCCCAAAATCTCATTGGATATGGGGCAAACCTCGAGGCAGATATTCTGCTTCTTCATCTGCTCCATGATGTAGGGGTGCCGTGCGAGTGCAAACCCATGGCCTATTCTCTTGGAGCCCAGCAGGAGCGCGTCGACAAGGTTGCCATCAGTCTCGGAACCTATTTCCAGCGTCTCGCCACAGTGGAAGAGGAAAGGGATGTCCTGGTCTGCCACAGCGCATTTCTCTTTGAATTCGAGAAATTCCTCGGTGAATGCTCTCAGAGGTCTCCCCTTACTTTCCTCGCCGACAAGATCAAACCCTGCGTCCGTTAGCCTCGTGGACGGCTGTTGAACCCGATGACATACCGGCGATGAGATTGGGCCATTTGATCTTGAACCTGAGACACTCCTCGAGTGCCTCCCAGACGAGCTGATTAGAAAACGAGCGAGGAGTGCAGTAGATGATTTTTAGTCCCCAAAAGATCCGCCTCTTGTCGTCTCTCAACGTCTGGCACCACTCCCGATACACATCTTGGATTATTTGCACCGTCTCCTCATTGTCCAGCCTTTCCGAACCATCGTCTTTCCAGATCTGATTCGTCTGCATGAAATTTGGCCGAATCTCAGCGTACTGGATGTGGTCACGCACGAACTCCTCGAGGCACTCCCATGTGTATCTTCTGAAAGCCTTTTCGTAGTTGAACAGGCCTTTCATCATCTGCGTACGTGTATTGAAATTCTCCCAAGCACTTTCGTCGTTTTATGTTAGCATGTGGCGTCCAGGCTGTCACGGGAATAGTCTTTACTAACCCGTCGGCGGTTTGATGTTTGTTGTGAACTTCTTCGTCGTCAAAAACGAGCTTGCTCAGAAGCCAGCCATCAACGCCTGACGGATGTTCCGGATAGTGTTGCTGAAACTGCTCCCTGAAGATGGAGAATCTCATGGGTGGCCGGCCCGACGGAGGGTTTTCCACCGCGGGATATGTCTTGTCGAACAGGTTGCGTACGAGCATCTTCTGGGGATGCTGTTTGGAGGGTTCCGCCTCTTGGACTTCGGCTTCTTGGGACGTTAATCTTGCTGGGTCCATGATGCTGAACTGCAGCTTGCAACAGTCAAGATTCCAGGATGCCTTGGATGGGTCGAAATGCGGGGCAAGACTGATGTTGCTTGTGATGTACATCTGGTCCATCTCCTTTGCAATGTTGAGCAAGACTTCGGGCTTCAAATTAGAGTTGAAGTGAATGTGCAGATGGGCCCCTTTCGGCATGTCTTGAGCGATGCCGAACAGCTTCGTCTTCTCGATTACATCCACATTGGAGAGGAAATGGTCGCCGTAGAAAAGCGGATGTTCCTGGCCATGGTAGCCCTTCCGACGGCCCCCCCTTGCGTAGAATTTGTCCACGTCCTCGTCTCTGGCTTTCCCGACAGTCTGTGCGGCCCGCCTTTCGACATCCAGTGCGTTGCGGTTGCACTTGAAGTCGAAAGCCAGCGCATCCTCTCGTCCCACAAGGAGATTCCGCTGAGCAGTGTATTCTGACACCACGTCCTTGGAAACACGGGGCATCCATGGTAACTCGGGCTGTTGAAGTTGCGAGCCATCCAAGAGGCTGGACCTCGCATCGATGGCCAGATCCATGGCACTGACCAGGTCAAAGTGGTCTGCGGCCATCCTGTTGACGTGCTGACTGGCGGTAGGGTCGGCCATGGGCGCAGCTGGGCGCTTTATATGAAGTGTCTTGACCTGCTTTACAGGGAAGCGCTTGAGACT
The DNA here is from genome assembly GCA_029339225.1 of Phyllachora maydis. Classification (NCBI taxonomy): domain Eukaryota; kingdom Fungi; phylum Ascomycota; class Sordariomycetes; order Phyllachorales; family Phyllachoraceae; genus Phyllachora; species Phyllachora maydis. Next base: position 1,956,879 of record JAQQPM010000008.1, on the reverse strand, counting down.
TTCCATGTCGTGCTCGGCATGATCCAGGCGGTCCCCGCGGTTAGTGCTGCGCTTTATACCCGTACGACGCAGAAGACTCGACATGCCGTCGCGAAAGTTTCATGGCGGGAACCACGAGAGTCACAAGGCACATGGAGCGGCGTGCAGGCAATCAGGTGCCAGGATATATGCGCCGGACGGAAAGGCCTTCCCAGCGTGGAATTCCCAATTCACCTCCTATGTTCTTGTGGAGATTTCGCCTCACTCCACGACGGCGGCGTCTATCAGGACTTGATGGTTGGGAGGCCGCGTGGCGGTGCTGACTGTGTAGATGAGATAGGTAAGAGGTACTAGGTTTCTAGGCGAGGCAGTCAGGGCGGCATGCAGGGTGGGGCGCTAGCCGGCTCCACCCACCCCACCCTCCGCCCTCTGCGGCTCCGTTCCGACTTCTATGTACTAGGTACGAAGCAACTTTAGCCCCTGTGCTGATACATGCTTCCTGGTTGCCTAGGCAACTCTGGCGTCGCCATCTGACCCACTTGCTCACGCTGCTCCATTCCCCTTCTGCATCCTGCCGTTCATTGACGAGTCTAACTAGGGGTATACTCGATGGAATTTGGAGGCCCCGATACCTCTAGTCAAAGACCTCATCAATTAGGCACGTGTTCCTCCGCCGGAGCAAAGGATAGTATCGAATAGCTGTCATCCCACTTCTATCAACCTCTGCAGATCGTCCCACGGATGAGCTCAAAAGACCAAGATACAACTGCACTTGATGCGCCCATCTATAGTCATTGCGTAGTTCATGGGCGATATTTTGCAAGTAGCGCAGGATGGTGTGAACGCCGCCAATGCATTGCCTTCGTCATTGAAGAAACCAGACAAGATCCCCACGGACGCAACCTTGTGGAGACTGCGGGCAAACTAGTCATCAAACTTGATGCCGCCCCGAGCAAAGGGATCAATGCGTCCGCCATGGTAGCTGCCTCGCTTCTTCTTGTTCTTTTCCTTCGTGAACCCCTTGCCCTTGGTCACGATGAGATCCTCGTGCGCTTTCTGTCCCCACTCGTGGCCCTGGAAAGCATTCGAGGCAAAGCGCGGGTCGACCTTGACATCCTTCGAAATCCGCGAGAATGGCACAGTAGGGGCCTTCTTCTGGTTCGCGCCATTTCCGCGATTGTTGTTCTTGACAGGCTCCGGGGGTAGAGGTGCGAACGCGGAGACAGGGAAGATCTCAGGCGATGTCTTGCCCATAGTTCCGGAGCTTTCGGATGCGTTGTCCTTCTTCGAGGTTCTGTCTGCCTCAAGTTCGGGGTCGGGGTCGGAGCCGGAGTCGGATTCGGAGTCGGAGGAGCTGGAAGAATCACTGTCGCTGGATGAGCTCGTACCATTCTCCACAGGCAAGGGGACTTTGGCGGCCTCTTCTGCCTCGCCGTCCGAGTCCGAGTCGGAGGAACTGTCAGAGGAGCTGTCAGAGGAGGAGTCTGGCGAGTCGGAGTCCGATTTTTCGTCGTCACGTGAAGCTGGTTGCGCGATCTTCTGCTTCTTCGCTCGTGGTGCTTCCTCTTCTGAACTCGATGAGGCACTGGAGTCAGAGCTCAAACCGGAGGATGAGGAGCCGGAAGAGATCTTTCCCTCTGGAGATGCTTTCCTCTTCAATGGATTAAACGCTGCCGGCGCCGTTTGCTTCGATGTACTCTCGTCCTCGCTGGAGTAGCAGGAGCTGCTGTTGCTGCTGGTGTCCGAGCTCGAGGACTCAGAGCACGACTCCTCCTCCGCCGCATCCTCTATGTCCACATCATCATCGTCAGAGGAGCTTGAACCGTCCTTGTTGCTCGATTGGCCGTCACTGTCACCGTCACTCTCCTGACCGGCTAGCGGCGCGGCCATCTGGGCCGTGGTGTTTGATTTGGCTGCTCCCTTACCGGATGCCACGTATGAATCGAAGATGGTGACCAGAGTGTTCTTGCCGTCTTTTCCCTTGACCTCTGCGTCGCTCATATCATCCCAACCCTTTCTGACTCGCTGCTTCTTAAATTCGCGAAGTGCGTCGCCAAAGTCGTTCTCGGAGAGGAAGGATTCTACCAAGCCAAGCAGTTGGGCCGGGGGAGAAGGCTGCGATCCTTCGGGCATCCGCAGGGCCGACTTGCCGGGCTTCGTCATGGCCGATTTGATAGGCTTGACAGTCTTGTCGGACTTTTTGGAGTTCGGCTTCGATTTGGAGGGGGCCATAGTGGGAGTTTGTGTGGGATAAATCGGGGGAGCCAGGCCGCGGAATTGACTGGATGTTGAGTTGTGCGAGAAGAGCCAGGCAGGCGGCGCAGACATAGGAAAGATCGACGCCGGGTAAAGGGACGACGTGAGGACGCCCGACCTCCAGGTGCGCTTGAGGTTGCTTCACCAAAGGGTCCATGGCACGTCGGATCTCTAGTGCCCGGGCTTGACCGCCTCGAAATTTTTAGCGGAGCCCCAAGATAAGGAGGAAAAGCTAAGATAAGATATATCCCGGGCCTCTGGATAGCCCAAGAGCGGAGCGGAGCGGAACGCACGGAGAGGGATCAGATGGAAAAGATGGACCGTCGCTTTGCAATTCAGCTTCAAAACTTGATTCGACGTTCTCGGGCAGCATACAGGCTCTGACAACTCCACATCAGAATCTGCGGACCGCTTTTCTGGGCTTGTGAGCTATCGTGTTCTGACGGGCGGGTCCGTGTGCGGGATTGCGAGGCTGCGAACTTCGACGTCCTCGAGTGTGGGTTCACGATTGGTTGGCAACAGTCTATCTAAGCACACAAAGTCGTTCGTTCAACCTAGGCATATTGTCCTTTGGCGTGTCTTCTACAGGGTTCAAAAATGAAGCCGGATCGTCAGACTGACGTCCAACACGTGAGATTGGCCAACCAGAAATTGGCGCCGTCCAACGGGCAACCGTGATTGCTTCTTGATATTCGTTGTAAACAACAGCTTCTATCGACTCCTACACAGTAGAAGATTTACGGGCCCGAACAGTCGCATCTTCACTAGAGAGCGCATGGCAAGTTCTTCGCCAGTAACATCGCCTTGGGATGACTATGCCGCACTTCGGCCAGCCCCGAAGACTTTCTCTGTCACTGCTTGACCACGGTTGGCATCTTGTTTTGGGAGGGATATGCCCAGATTCCGGGACGTGATGTAATACGATCCATGAGCTTGTCAGGTTTGCTGGAAGGGTTTCCTGGGTATCCGGACTCCAAAGCTACATGTTCTTGAGCTCGTGTATGTAGCTCGGCTTTGACCCTTCCGTGACCTCCTCACTGCGGACTTGCCCATTTCTTTTGGTCCGCTTCGCACGGTGTCCTTTCCAGAGCGCGATTGACGACAGCGCTTCTTCCTTATAGATATCACTCATCATGATCTTTATGGATCAGGTCTCAGATTGTTTCCCTGGACTCTGGTCAATGTACACCAATTATGCCCCATGAACTTGTCTCGGATTCCCTTTCAAGTGTGCCCCATGTTAAAACTTCGTTCCGTCGAGGCGTTGGCCACGGAATCTCCGTTCACCTCTGTAACTGACGGCTTCTGTCGCAATTTCATTCTTGCCGTGTCAACAATCACTGTCTTGTTTCCGGACCACGACATCTCTGGAATCCTCATTGCTCTTACCCTTTCTTTGCCCTGTGCTCTCCAAGAGCCTCGAGGTCCCGGCCGCACCGCTCCCATACCTCCGTTCCGGTCAGATATGTGCTGCCCAACATGAGCAAGCCAACCATGCCGGACGACGCAGGAACCCAGCCCACCACGGAACCCGGCACAGCCAGGTCTAGCACATCGGAAAAAATTCGCCTAAGCACCAATGCCAAGCGTGATTTGATGTACCGTCGTCGTTGTATCCTCTGCTCCCTTCGCAAGCGCACGATGCGGCGCAGTCGATCGCGCTCTTTTCGCCACTCCCACCGCTCACCAATAGCGCTGGTCTCAGCAGACTTCTCGTCAATCTCACGACTTCGTCTCTCTCCTTCCGCCGACATGTCCTCTTCTGCATTCTCCTGGGCTGGCGTCCGGACCCCCCCACCTCCCTCGCCATGCCTCGCAGCCGCTTCCCCCGTGCAACTCCCGTCACCGAACACTTCCCCGGTCTCCGGAACCGGGGCGTACGCCATGATCTTGACCATCCTGACGGCCGCCGCCGCAATGCTACACACCAGCGCCAGGAACCAGAACCGCTGCGCCTCGACATTGAGCGTGGCCTCGGTCTCAGCGCCCCAGACCCGCAGCCCGTCCCCGACCAGGGCGTTGGGCAGCAGCAACGACTCGAGCAGCAGGTTCATGCCGCTGAAGGAGCACCCGGTGATGTCGAGCCAGACGTCGAGCGGTTTGGGGCCGCCCGGGTGGTCGGGCTGGTGGGGGGTGTGCCGATACAGCTTCCAGGCGCCGTGGAAGGCCTCGAGGAAGCGGAAAAGGCGGATGCAACGCCGCGTGATGGCTACGCGGGAGCGAAGGGTAATGAGAGTGGGGAGGAGTTGTCCTGCCGTGTCGTGATCCCACTCGAGCGGAGTTGTGGACAAGGCGATGCGTCCGAGGAGGCAAGTGAGCAGGTTGAAAGGGAGAGAGTAGTGTGTGACGATTTGGAGCAGGGCTTGGACCATGCGGAGAGTGCGCTCGAGGCCATCTGCACAGATTGTTAGCGAGATGCGAGGCAACTTTCTTCGCTGGCCGTAGCTGAGCGAACCATAGAACCCCATCGCTCGCAAGGTTGATCTTGAAGGCACCTACAGGCGTTGGTAGTGAAGTAGACGAATCGCTCGAACGTTGAATGATGGAATGTCATTGTGCTGCGGGCATCGGCCACGATCTTGAATGGGCCGCCAAGATGATACAGGTTACATTTGAACAGCGAGTGCCCTGGTACTCCAGCAATCGCTTCTTTCCTGTCGCGAGATTGACCAGGCAAGTACGTTTGCACGGCTAAGTGATATCCGGTATTGTCAGGTGTAGTAGATGTAGGTGATCTGACCCCTGTTTACTAATACTACCTACCTAGTAAGTAGGTATCCTTTCAGCGAAAAGGGGATCCTGGCAATCCGGGCCTGCCGCTTGGCCCGCTGGCGCGTCCACTGCATGTACTCGAGACGGAGCGTTACAGTCATCTGCAGTTGAACAAAAAATAGATACAGTTACAGTGCTGAGCTTGCTGACCAGGGCAGGTTCCAATCTACAGGGAATCCCATGAATTGTGCTTCCAGGATCATTTTTAGACCAGTGCTCTAAAAGGCACTCTGGCAGCCATAAACCCGAGGTTCCCACCAGCTTACATACCGGGAGAAATCAACTGGCCTTGTTTCTTGGCTGCATGTTGCCAGCCACCCGCAAGGGCCTCGCCGCCAGTTTCCTTCGCGAAGCTCTGCATCCGTGCCTCGAGTTCTGGTCGGAAGTGGCGGATGAGTCCTTGGATGGGCCAGGCAAACGCCTCACCCAGAGCTGCAAGCCGGGTCGGGTCAGTACCAGCGTACGCGAAACCTGAGGGGACCGGACGACTTGCCACAGATGGTGTGTCCCTCCACTTGCTTCGTCAGCTCTTGTAGCATGTCAATCTCGCGCGCCCGACCCATTCCCTTTTCGAATCGGCTCATGATCTGCTCCGTCCACTTGCTGCCCTCGCGGCACGGTGTGCATTGGCCACAACTCTCGTGGCGATAGAAGTGGCTGAGGCGGGAGATGGCGCGGACGATGTCGGTGCTCTTGTCCATGACTATGACAGCTGCCGTGCCCAAGCCGGATTGGCTGTCCTTGAGCGCGTCGAAGTCCATCAACTGATCATCACAGACACTCTTGGGCAGCACGGGCGTGGATGAGCCGCCGGGGATAACAGCCAGTAAATTGTCCCAGCCTCCGCGCACGCCGCCACAATGCCTGTCGATGAGCTCTCGGAGGGAGATGCTCATCTCTTCTTCCACGGTTACCGGGTTATTCACGTGTCCGCTGATGCAGTAGAGCTTCGTGCCCTGGTTCCGCTCCCGTCCAAATCCGGCAAACCAGCTACCGCCCCGCCTGCAGATGGCAGGAGCCACAGCTACCGTCTCCACGTTGGCAACAGTCGAAGGGCAGCCGAACAAGCCAACGGCCGCCGGGAATGGTGGCTTCAGGCGCGGCTTTCCGGGTTTGCCCTCGAGAGACTCGATCAGGCTCGTTTCCTCGCCGCACACGTAGGCGCCAGCGCCGCGGTGGATGTAAACGTCGAAGTCATAGCCAGAGCCACAGGCGTTCTTGCCGATGAGGCCATCGGCGTAGGCCTCGTTGATGGCGTGCTGGAGCACGGCAGCCTCGTGCACGAACTCGCCGCGTATGTAGATGTAGGCGGCCGTGGCGTTCATGGCGCGGCCGGCGACGAGGCAGCCCTCGATGAGCTTGTGCGGATCCTTGCGCATGATCTCGCGGTCTTTGCACGTACCCGGCTCGCCCTCGTCGGCGTTTACAACGAGGTATCGTGGCTTCTTGTCCTGGTCCCAACCCTTCGGGTTCATGAAAGACTGAAGGAGACTTTGTGGTCAGCGTGCGTGCCCTGCAACCGTGCCGGCCCATCTCGGCTCGGAGCGTGCAAATTTTCCAGAGAATTCCCACCCATTTCAAGCCCGAGGGAAAGCCAGCTCCTCCGCGTCCCCGCAGCCCAGACGCCTTGACCTCGCCGATGATCCAGTCGTGGCCCTTCAATATGATCTCCTTCGTCTTGTGCCAGTCGCCCATCTTCTTCGCATGTTTTAGATCAGGCGGATATCGACCGTACAGGTTCTGAAAGATGCGGTCCTGGTCCTTGAGCCCGCCGTAGGTACGTTGCTTCGGTGCGCCATCCTGGACCGTCGCAAATGCCCGGCACTGGGGTGCGCATGCCGCGGTCGAGGCTCGTGAGAGCGATCGGGCAGACACCGTACACGGCACTGAAGTTCTTGAAAGCATTCTCGGAGGTCAGGCGTCTGCTCGATCGAGCAGTTTTTGGACGTTCGGTGGAGGAGCCAACAAAAGTACGAGGCGTGCAAAGTGCGACGACGTCGTTGAAATCCCGCCAGGCCGATCGCCGGAGATTCCAAACAGATCGGCTGTCATTGGTCCGATCTTCTTGGATGGGGCGTACCGTGTCGCCGGACGGCCCGTGCTCAGTAGAGTTCATATGCTCAACCTGAACCTACGAAACACCTGTGAATAGATGCGGTCACGGTACCGCGACCTTGGACACCCACCATGAGCCCGCACTCTTCACGCGCACGATTCCTGCGGTAGAATCAAGCCCAGCCAGTGGTCATTTACGTCGAAGACTCTTGTACGCTCGGCCGCACGCGCTTATACCATGTCCTCCACCACCTCCTCCTCGAACAAGCGCAACTCCATCGTGCCACCACTGTCCCAGGCCGGCCCGCGACCAGCCGTCAAGATTGCGCCCTCAGTCACCATTGACGGCGCGGCCCATCTGACAGGCTCCCACCCGATCGGTATTGGCGCCGAGAGCGTGATCCACCCGCGCGCAAAACTCAACTCCCTCGGCGGCCGGATCACCGTCGGGAGGCGGTGCATCGTCGAGGAGCGGGCGACCCTGGGAGCCCCCAGCGCGGAGGCCCGGCAGGGCGTGACGCTCGGCGACTACGTCGTGGTGCACGTGGACGCGGTGGTCGAGGCCGGCGGCACAGTCGTGCAGGACGGCGCGGTCATTGGCGTGGGAGCGCGGGTTGGCAAGGGAGCCGTGATTGGAAAGGTGAGCATTTCGGAAGCGGGCCAGCGGCCCTGTGAGCTGATGCGCATGCCTTCTAGTATTGCACACTTGCACCCATGGAGGTTGTCGCGCCGGGGGAGGCCCTCCCTGATTATACAGTTGTTTACGGAAATGGGCTGCGGCGGACGGATCGGAGCGTGAGCAACGATGCCAGGCACAAGGCACGGACTCGACAAATCGAGAATTTGATGCACTTGATAAACAGCAATCCGGCAAAATTTCAATCATAGGTGATTCTCGACGAATTCGAGGCAAAATGATGCGACACATACGGGAGGCTCGTTGGGACTGGCTATCTATCCAGGATCCTTGCGTGATGCATGACCGGGTGCCGGCAACGTCGTCTTTGAGAAGCGCCACGATGAAGCGGCCCAAGTCGTGGGCAGGCAAATGATGACAAGACTGCAGTCATAAGCTCTTTGGCGCCATCCACTCGCTCGTACCAACCCTCAGGTTCAGTCCTTGTTCAGCCCACCACCTTCGCACCTTCTTCTGATCCCCCACCGAGTCGTCAAGCGCCTCCTCAATGTCCATGATCTTGTACTCGACTCTTTTCCCCTTCCCCTTCATGCCCGGCAGCTCGCCATGTGCATAGCGGCACCACCAGTCCAGGACATCGATGTGGGCATGGATGGTCGGCTCTGACAAGATCTGCGCGTCGAACTGGAGCTTGTCGTCGCCGCGGAGCGCGCGCCACAGCTCCAGCACCTTGACCTGGCCCCACCGGCTCGCCATCTTGCAAACTTGCTCGTGAAAGCCGACCGTGATGCCGCTGTCTTCCCACCACCGGATTACAGCCGTGTGGCCGTACTGCACAGCGCCAAGGAGAGAGCGGCCCGGTTTCAGCACAACCTTGGGGTCCTGGTGCGCCGCCTCCTTCCACCATTCCAGCACGTGCAGATGACCCTTGGAGCTGGCCTGCTCCATGGCACGTTCGTTAAACTTGAGGGGAAGGTTGGATCTACGCCACCATTGAAGGACATGGATGAACCCCTTGGCTGACGCGCCGTTCAACGCTTCATTGTCGTAGTATTTCTCCAGAAAAGAGGGTGAGCGGGCCCACCAGTCCAGGATGTCGGTCCGTCCGTAGTATGCGGACGCTTTGGTCGGAATCGTCTTCCCGTCGAAGCATTTGAAGACTTGAGGGCAATTAGTCTCGATGTAGGACAGGACCTCGCACAAGTTCAGCTTGAGAATCAGATGGACTGCCAAGGCTGACAAGTCGTGGAACGAGGACGGTGCCAGAGACAGCTTCCTGCAGATCTTCTGCGGGCTTCCTGTCAATATGGTCCACTCCAGCTCATGGTTGTAGACCTGAAGAGGATCATTTGGATCCTTGGGCTCCGACCGCCAACCCTGGTTCGTGGGCATCTCCAGACGCGTGAAGATGCCGATATGAGCAGCCAACTCCCAGTCGTTGGCATACTCGAATACGATACTGAGGATCTCTGGTGGCAGCACCGCTGTAGGCCCTCCGTTGCTACGGGGGGCGTCGATCTTCTGAACAGCAACCTCGACGTCGTGGCCCAGCAACAGAAGATCTGCTTGGTTCTTGATGATGCTGACAACCTCACCGAACGCATCCCAGACCACTTTTCGCTTGAGGGCAAGAGTTGGGGTGCCGTGGGCCTGCCTCTCCCTGTTGGGCGGCGAGGGACGCTCCGGATCCTCATAATGCCAGAGGATGGGCGGCATAACCCTGACCCAGCTCCATTTCCTATGCAGCTTGCTCAACTGTCTCTTGGTCACGGGGTTCTCCCACATGTGCTTGGTCATGCCCGGCACCAACAGGATCCTCTTGGACGTGTCCCAGCTCCGGAGGACTTCCAGCAACAGCGTGTCCGCAATGCCGCACATCATCTTGGCCATGTTGTCGGCGTCAAGCGGCGCGAGCACAAGCAGGTCGGCCCACTCGACCAGCACGTGGGCTTCCCGCTGGCCGTTGTCTGCCTCCTCGGCCGTGGTAGCGGGACCTTTCTTGACGCTCCTGTTCTGCAGGACGACGGATTCGGAGGCTAGCCGGTGGGTCATGTCGTCGACCAGAGCCCGCGTGGAGATATTGGGGTCCTTGGAGAGACGGACGGCAATGGCCTCAGCATGAGCGGCATCACGAGGTCCATTGGCCACGATGAGCAGCCGCAGCTTGCGAGGGCGCGACTGCGGATCATGGACGGAAGAAGGAGGAGACATTGCGTGCTAGGTGTCGCGTAGGTCCCAGACTGTGTGCGCCAGGTGAAGCTTCAAGAAGGCCATAGTGTTGGATGACCGTGAAGAATGAGTGGGGGCAGATTGCCTGTGACGTCGCAATGAACCAATCGGAACGATGTACGTCGACCCATGTGGATGGAAGCTAATAAAGGACTCTCTCTCTACCTTGGGTAACAAGTACCTAGTGAACCATGGCACAGACCGCCGCCGCGCTAGAAGGCTTCCAGAAGAATGTTGCTGCCGACAACCCATCAGTCGGACCGTTTCGCACTACGCCATCCAGATGCTCAGGCGCTTACCTGATCAGGAAAGCAGATGCCATGATTCGCATCAACCGCCTTACGGCTGATTTAGTCAGCCCACATTTGCCAATCATGCGGTCTCGCCGGAAGCAGAAGGGAGGTCATGATGATGTGGAAGTCTTGTCGTCGTGTATCGAAAAAGGCCGGGACTCCTGCTCTCCTGAGCCTTCCAGACCTCCTCCTCGCAATGGTGGCTGCAAATCTCACACCAAGGCAGATAGAAGCGTCCAGTCTTGGTGGCTGATAGTGATAGGCAAAGCTGTTGAGTCAACCTTTTTGCTGGCGCCATTGGCGGACGCCTCCCCATGGCTTGGAACCCTGAAGGCAAAAGTATGCCAGAACTTAAAAGCAGCTACTTAGGATGGCCTTCCCCTGCGTTCGAGAGATAAAAATGGTCTGGTTGGGATGGTGCATCATCTTGCCTGCCATTTTGTGTTTTTTGCCTCAACCTACATCACACATCACCCCCCATCGTGACCCTTCTTCCACTTGCTATCCGCAAACGTCCCGAGCCCCCTCGCTTCTGCCTCTCGCTGTCCCTGGACTTGACAAGGTCTCGTCTCTGTTCATCGTTCATCTTCTTCTTCTCGGTCTTCAGCATGGAGAAACAAGGTCACGTCGTCAAATTGACCCTGGACACCAACGACCTGGATGTCCATCCTCCGCAAGCCGCGTGCTGGACGTCCGCTTGTCCAACACACCTCACCTCCAACCTTTCCACCTCCCCCGTGCCTCCGTCTCCCAACATGAACCTTTCCGAGATCTTCCGTACACCCAGCCAACGCCGGCAAAACCGTCAGACGAGGGAAGACGAAAGCCTCATGCGGGCACGCTACCAGGAGCTCCGCGAGCGTGACCAGGTCTGGGAGGCAACCGACTTCCTCAAGGCCTTCGTAAAAGAGCGCTGGGCGTCGCACTGGCCCTTCATCACCATCGACTGCGGCCTGACCATGGAAGAGCTGCGCGCCCTGGGCCGCCTCGACAAGGCCCAGGGCATCCAGGAGTGCCGCCGGCTCGTCCGCGTGCCCGTCATCAACGAGGAGATCGCCCTCGCGCTGTGGACGCAGCTCGAGACCGACGTGCGCACTGCCGACGCCGAGGCCACCCGCAAGACGGTCCAGCTGATCGGCGACGCCTGCACCGAGAACATCCGGACGCCCGGCGCCCTGGTCAGCTGTAAGGAACACGGGAGGATGCTGGAGAAGGAGAACAGGGTCAAGAGGCGGGAGAGGCGACGGGAGATCGAGAAGCTCAAGCACAAGCTCAAGACTGCATCGCAGGCTCAGCAGCCTGGGAAGCCGACCCCGGTCTGCGTCTTCTGCAGCGAGAGTGGGCGGATGCGCTGTGGGGTCTCGGAGAGGCGCTCGGTCTCCTACTCGCCGTCCGAGTCGGCGTCCTCGGCCGGACCCAGCTCGACAATGTCCCTCCTCAGCCGACTCCGCAAGGCACTGGGTGCACCACCAACAACAGTGTCACCTACGACCGCCACCAGCCGCGGGGGCGGCCGCCGCCGCAGTAACAAGAGCAGTCGTGCCAACTCACTCACCACAAGCCCTGTCAGCCCGGACGGTTTCTGGCAGTACGAGGCCAAAGCGACAGCCAGCAGCAACCTGTCGCCGAGGGCTTGGGGCAATTCTTGTCCAGGCAGCAACACCTCGGCTAGCCGGCCATCAGTCTCCCGTTGCAGCTCCAGGTCCTCATCTTCGTCGTCGTCGTCCTCGGATCGTGTCCTCGGCAAGCTCAAGCACATGGCGGTCCAGAAGTCGCTGGCTGCCCTTGGGGAGAGTCTAGCATATGGCTACGGCAGCAGGCCGCATGCGCTCGTTGCCGTGTCGGCGAAGAGGTGCCACTCGTCGTGGTGAGAATATGCTGCAGCGTGCTGCGAAGGACCCAGTAAAAAAAAAGCATTGCATTTCATGGGTGACGGCTGTTACCGGCATATCCCCCTGGGGAACATGCAGATGTGTCTTGAGGCATCTAAAACCATGTATTTGGGCAAGGAAATTGTGCGATACCCATGCTTTTTTTTTTCGAGAAATTCGGCCAGCTTCACATTTCTGATCTGTCTCCCATGCGGCCATTTCCTGATACAGGGGAGGGCTCAGCTTGGAGAGCAAGTGCTCCTTTGTCTTAGAGATCATCCAAGCCCAAACTTGGCACTGAGCCGAGAAATTCCCCCTTCTCGCCCTTCAGCAACCTGTCCACGTCCAATCCACTCAAGTACTTCTCGCTCACTCCCGTGTTCACCCTGATAGACAGCAACTCTCTCAACTGCGCCTTCAGTAAGCTCACGTCAGCTTTCGTGAGCTCCCTCGCCTCCTGCTCCTTTCTCTTTCTTGCGCTGCCCCGTCCGGCCCACTTCCCCACGCTTTCCATCTCGTCCGAGTCGTATTCCACGCCGAGCGCCTCAGCTGCCTCCCTCACCCAGTCACCTTCTTTCTTACCCTTCTCACGGGCCAGCTCAGCGTCGGCGATCTTCTTGGCCAGCACGACCCGCTCTTTCAGGCGCGATACGATCCGGCGGTCGATGTCGGCTGTCTGGATGAAGTAGCCCTCGTCACTTGCACCCGATCTTTCCCGCAAATGGCTCGATTGTCCGCCCGCCTTGGCCTGCGCTGCCGCGTGCACCTTGGCGATCAGCCGCCGCGTTGGCACCACTTCTTCAGGAGCACAGAGAAGGATGCTGATGCCCCGGCTCTCTGCGCGGGCTGTGCGCCCCGACCGGTGCACATACGCGTCGGCTGCGCGCGGAACGTGATAGTGGATCACAAGGTCAATGCCTGCTATGTCGAGCCCGCGGGCAGCGACGTCGGTGGCGACCAGGATGGCGGATGCCGTTGCATTGTTAGGCTTGGGTGCTGCGAATCGTTCAATCGAACGCAAGCGCGCTTTTTGGGGCATTTCCGAGTGCAGTGCATGCGCTGGGAGTTTCAAATGTTGCAGGAACGGAGTGATTCGACGGACGGAGCTGATGGAGTTGGTGAAAACAAGGGTGCGTCGGGTTGGCTGTAACAGGAGGACGGAGTAGAGGTAAAGGTCTTTCTCCATGGCACCACACTCGACGAGCCCTTCTCTCAACCCTTCAGCCATCTGGGAAACAGGGTTGACGTCGATGAATCGAGGCTTTTGTCGAAAGTTGAGTTTCCTTAGAAGGTATTCCATCGACTGTGTCTCGTCCAGGAGATCGTACCGCCCTTTTCCCGCCAGCTTTTGCTGCAGGTTCTTATTGAAGGTAGCCGAGAAGACCAGGGTTTGCCGTTGCCTTGGGCTAGGCTGGTCACCGACTTCGTTGCTGTCGTCCCCTCCATCAATCTCGTTGGACTCTGTCCGGTCTAACGCTTTGAAGATGTCTTCCGCCTCTTTGAAATGGCCGTCTGTCAGCAAGCGATCGGCCTCATCTACCACGAGAAAATCGATTTCCTTGAACGATTCGAGGAAGGCTGTGCTTGAACTCATCACTTCCCATAACCGCCCGGGCGTTCCTATCACGATATCCGCGCTCTCGAGCTGGCGTTGCTGTTTCTGTATTGACAAACCGCCTGTCACGGAACAAATGTGAGGCGGGGTGGGAAGACCGCCGCATAGATCCTTGACGTGCTTCGTGATTTGGTGCGAGAGCTCTCGTGTTGGAGAGAGAATCAATGCGATAGGCACGCCCTTTTTCCTCACTCTCCTGCGTTCCTCTGACATAGCAAGCCATTTCTCAACAATGGGTACACCGTACGCCAACGTCTTGCCAGACCCTGTCGCCGCCTTTCCGATTACGTCGTGACCCTCGAGGATTTCTGGTATTGCCCTTGCTTGGATATTTGTTGGCTTTGAGAATTTCAAGCGGGAAATAGACGTAATCATGATCGGAGAAAGCTGCAGTTGAGACCATGCAGACATGTCGACAGGCACTGCCTGTTCAATGTCGTTGTCGATTTCCGCGGCCTGCGCAAAGACACCTGCCTCCAATGCAGACTCCTCATCACCAGCCTCCATGACCTCCTCTTCATCATCCACTCCATCCACGGGGACGACGCTGTTCGCCTCGTGGGTGCTGTCGACTTCGGTGACGGTGGGCAGATCGTCGAAGCCCGCGAACTCGTCCGACTCTTCGTTCGCGCTGTCTACAGCAGCAACCTTGTATAGATCGTCAGTAGTGCGCCTTTGGAAAGATCGAACGACTTGTGTGTCGAGTATTCGTACAAACTGAATGGTATCACCGTGGCGAACAATGTCCACTCCGACGGCTTCTTCGAGGCCGAAAAACCCTTCGGCGTCATCGAACATTTCGGGGACTTGGACTGTGGACCAGGGAAGCGAGTCGACGTGGACTGCCTTCCGGCGCTTTGACCGCTCCAGCTGTTTGTTCGGGAGCTTTCTTTTCGCCATCTCCGTTGGTCTGTGTCAACTTGCATCCCGTGTCTGTCGACAGAGTCGGTGCCGTCGAGAAAAAAAAAGGCGGAAGCAGTGGGCAAAATGGGGAAACCTGGCGATAAGCTGCGGGCAGCATTCGATAACAGTAACTGAGCCGAGCTGTATGAAAACCTTATGAAAGATGTAATGACTTTTCGTGCAGCCCGTCGAACAAATCTCCGATATCCCCCTACTTCTCCATTCAGCGGCCCTTGAGGGCACGAGGCCGTGTACGCCTCGAGGATGGGAAAGACGTCCAAGGACAAAAGAGATGCCTATTATCGCCTGGCAAAGGAGCAAGGTTGGCGAGCCCGGAGCGCCTTCAAACTGCTCCAGCTCGATGAAGGTCGGTCTGGACCCCAGGCCATCGCCGAGTCGTTGCCTCCCGTCGCTAACGTGGTTCTGTAGAGTTTAACTTGTTTGAAGGTGTCACGAGGGTGGTGGATCTGTGCGCTGCGCCGGGATCCTGGTCACAAGTCCTGTCCCGCGTGTTGATCAAAGGCGAGAAGTTCGGACGCTCGGCGTGGGAGGATCGCGAGGTCAAGTTTCGACAGCAAATGCTGCATGTCTTTGGACCTGCTGAAGCCGGTCACGGCAGAGCGTCTCGAGACGAGCCTCAGCAACAGGCGCGCCCGGCACATGTTGCCGAGGAGCCAAAGCTCTGTCCCCGCAAAGACGTCAAGATCGTCGCCATCGACCTCCAGCCCATCAGCCCCCTCTCCGGCATCATCGCCCTCCGCGCCGATATCACCCACCCCGCTACCGTGCCGTTGCTGCTCAAGGCCCTAGACGCGGACTTTGAGCCGGCCACCATGAGTCAACAGGCGGCGCACCCGGTAGACCTGATCTTGAGTGACGGCGCGCCCGACGTGACGGGTCTGCACGACCTAGACATCTACGTGCAGTCCCAGCTGCTATTCGCCGCGCTGAACCTGGCGCTGTGCGTGCTGAAGCCGGGCGGCAAGTTCGTGGCCAAGATCTTCCGGGCCCGCAATGTCGATCTGCTCTACGCCCAGCTCAAAATCTTCTTCCACAAGGTCTACGTCGCCAAACCGCGGTCCTCGCGTGCCAGCAGCGTCGAGGCTTTTGTCGTGTGCATTGACTTCCGGCCGCCGCCGGGCTTCCAGGCGAGTTTGGACGAACCGTTGGGCATGGGGCAACGGCTGCCCAGGATACTGGAAGAACAACGGCGGAGAGCACCGATCATTGCTGATGATCGCATGCAAAACCCAGAGACTGGCGCCTGGGATGCCGTGCCCGAGGTTCTCAACCGTGTGGATGATGAAGGCATTGAGGACATGGAAGTGGAGGACCTCACCAAGGACCATCACCACGAAGCCCGCTGGATTGCGCCGTTTGTTGCCTGTGGCGATCTCTCGGCGTTTGACTCGGACGCCTCTTACAGGCTTCCTAAAAACTACGTTTCTCTGGACCCGATTCAACCACCAACGGCACCGCCCTATAAGCGTGCCATCGAGACCAGGAGGGCGAACTCGGGAGGGCACGCGCACGCCGGCAGCAACACTTGACAGCATGTATGCAGCCAATGGCACTGCCACATGGTCAAGCATGTCAATAAGCGGCCGAGAAAGACAGAAATGCTCGCCTGGCGGGCGTCCGTCATCCCAAGCGTCTCCTCAAACAGGTTGTCGGCCTTTGTGCGGCCAGCGACACGCAAGCCACTGGACAATGGACACGGCGCCCAGCGACAAGAGGATCAAATGCGAAATGGAACCATGCCTTCCTGGACCTTGACAAAACGCCGGGTCATGCCAAAGGTTATGATGAAATGCCCAGCAGTGCAGGTATGACCTCAAAATTCTGTACACAGGTAGTTTGACGAGGGTGGGGCCGGGTGCTATACGTCATACTACTGCCGGACACGGTCGATTTACCGGGGTCGTTGGCTCTTTACCGTCCATTTGAGATGACGACCATGGCGAAAGGGATACCGAGCGGAGTGTTCCAAAGGGTACCTCGTATCTATTCGTGTACTGTGTGATTACGAGATTCCAAGAGATTCAAACTCCCTTGGACCACGATTGGCTGCGACGCTGGCTGCACGGACCTGCAGGTGGTCCAAGTGGAATGTGATTCTCTTGCATCGCGCGAGCGGGGATCGATTATCGCACACGCGCTTCCTGCGTGGCATCATGACAAGACCGAACGAGGTCGAATGGACTCATGTCGGCCGTCGCAATGGCCGTCTCCGCCACCAGCCGGCATCGCACAGTCGAGAGCCGCCGGACGTGGTCGTGCCCAACCCTGAACCTTCCCTGACCTGCGCCGATATCCGGACTGCACATGGAACGCTGCGTCGAGAATGGCGGGATTCGGACGCCTGCGCCTTGCTCCGGCAGCTGCTGAGCGACGAGGCCGATAGCTTGCCTGCCGTATCAAAAGCCGTGTGTCTGGGCATCGGGTCGTTCGATCCCGCCAACGGGTCGTGGCGGGCGAGACGCACGGCGCACTTCCAGCTCGAGGCCTTTCTCTCCATGGTCGAGTCGCTGCGGACGAGTAGGTCGACGCGGTCCTGCTGCTTCTCGGCGTGCGCTCGGAGAGGCTCGACTGACAGGTATTCCCGTAGGTGGTAGCTCCGGTCCGTCCATCACCCCGATCATCCAGGAGCCTGCGTTCACTCCTGCCGACCAGCAGTTCTGCGAGGAGCTTGGCCTCCAGGTAGCCGAGGGGTCGGGCGCTTTCTCTGCCATCGATTCCGAGACCATGGTGTTCGGGATACACCTCTATCTCCGGACATGGCACGATGCTCTCGGGCACCGCCCGGCCATGGTGGTTGGCACCAGCTTGGAGACGTGGACCAGCGTCCAGATGCCGCCCGCGCCTCTGGAGACTGGTCTGCTCGAGCCGTTCATATACATGGACGCTTCGTACAGGAAAGAAGCTCTTCCTGACCTGGATCAGATGTTCTCCAATTCGTGCATATACTGGCGGGATAGGCGGGAGGGACAGCGTGGCTGAGCGGCCGGCCCAGTTGACCCTCACCCGGCCTGGGCTGTGGCAAAAAGGGCCAAATTTCCGAGTTGCCCAGTCGCCCCAGAGCCGAAATTGCCGATGGCGACAGGATTGCCCCTTCAGGCGAGCTTTCCAAGCGGGGAACACATCATGATCTGCAAAGTCTTGGCCATGTTGACAGGCTCGGAGTGGCAGGGTGCGCCCTGCTGGGGCTGGGCATGCTTTGAGCCGGCGATGCAATCCCTGTAGCAGGGAACTGTGGCTCCGCAGACCCGATTTGGCAGAGCGGAGGAGAGTTGGATCATACCCGCCGGGACTGGTCAGTATCAGATATTCGGCCAATCTGGGGACGGTGAGGTGCACCGCACCACCCACGCCTTGGACATGCCTGATGGACGTAAGCCTGTATATCTAGTGGTCTCTCCTCCCGGCTCGACCTGCGCCTAAACACCTCGCCTGTCCAGCTCTACCCAGTCCGGTGCCACCCAACCACCATGAGGTCTCTCACAGCTGCCGCCGCACTTGTCCTGCTGGCCGGCTTAGCATCGGTGCAAGGCGGGTCCGGGAAAACGAGATTCGCCAAGACCAACGGGCTGCACTTTGAGATGGACGGGGTGACGCAGTACTACGCCGGCACCAACTGCTACTGGTGCGGCTTCCTGACGGCCGATGGCGACGTCGACCACGTCATGGCCAACATGGCCTCGGCCGGGCTCACCTTGGTGCGGGTGTGGGGCTTCAACGACGTGACGACCAAGCCGGCGGCCGGCACCGTGTGGTACCAGTACCTCTCGGCGTCGGGCTCGCAGATCAACACGGGCGCGGACGGGCTGCAGCGGCTCGACGCGGTGGTGGCGGCGGCGGCAAAGCACGGCCGCAAGCTGATCATCAACTTTGTCAACAACTGGTCCGACTACGGCGGCATGGCGGCGTACGCGGCGGCCTTTGGCGGCACCGCGGCGGGGTGGTACACCAACGCGGCGGCGCAGGCGCAGTACCGCGCCTACATTGCCGCCGTGGTGGGCCGGTACAAGGAGCAGAGCGCCGTGTTCGCGTGGGAGCTGGCCAACGAGCCGCGGTGCAGCGGCTGCGATGCGTGCGTCTTTCCAGTCTCACGTGGACATGGATGCCGGGACGCTGACGGCGGCATGGCACACACAGGTCGGTCATCTACAACTGGGCCAAGAACACGTCGGCCTACGTCAAGTCGCTCGACCCGGACCACCTGCTGACCATGGGCGACGAGGGCTTCGGGCCGCTCGACGGCGGCGACGGGAGCTACCCCTACACGACGGGGGCCGGCGGGTACGTCTGGCAGAACAACCTGGCCATCGAGACGCTGGACTTTGGGACCCTGCATCTGTACCCAGACACCTGTGAGTGTGCGATGCCGAGATGCCCTGGCTGGGTGACGGGGCAGACACGGAGCTGACACGAGCCGGCTCGGGTGGAGGGAGCCAACCATTGACCTGGGGCAATCTGTGGATCAGCACGCACGGCGCTGGTTGCGTCAACGCGAGCAAGCCCTGCCTGCTGGAAGAATGTTAGCGAGCCTAACGCAAGCTGGACCCTGCGTCTGGACGTCTGGACGTGGGGGGTTGCTGTGCTGTGCTGACCAGACGATGCCAGACGGCGGCGGCAACAGCTGCCCGGCCGAGAACCCGTGGCAGAAGACGGCGCTGGCGACCAAGGGCATCGCGGGCGACATGTTCTGGCAGTACGGCGACACGCTGCCCAGCTGCAACTGCAAGACGGCGCAGGACGGCAACACGGTCTACGTCAACGGCACCAATTGGGACTGCATGGTGACGCAGCACGTGGCCGCCATCCGGGCTGTCGCTGCCGACGCGGGAGGTCGGTAAGGTAGGAGGGCAGAGGGGGGGCCTGTGACAGCACTGACAGATCCTTTGTCCGGCGTGTAATTTCCCGACGCGGTAATCGTTGCGACATGGAGACATGGGGGAGCCGAGTTGTGCCGGTGCCGGTCGTCGTGGTCGAGGACCGGCCCTGTGCTGTGCGCGCCGCGTGCGAAAGACGGGCAAAAGCTGTCGACGGGAAAGAGAGCGAAGAATGAACGGGGCGGATTTCTGACGCGTCAAAGAGCTGTCTTTTTTCCATGTTCGAAACCGGCCTGACCGTCCCAACCCGTCAACCCGGCGAGAAGGTTTGTTTGCCCCTCCCTTGTTTACTTGCGAGATTGATGTTGCAAGGAGAGTGGGGGCCGTTGTCCGTTCCAATTATACGGACAGTACGACGTGCCCTGAAGGTCGAACGCACCACAATTGGGCCGCGCAGAGGGCAGGGGGGATTTCCTCCCACGCAGCAGCCAGGCTCGCGAGTTTTTTCCCGTTGATGTTTTCTCGCTGTCGCTCTCTCTCTCTCTCTCTCTCTCTCTCTCTCATCACCACACCCGAGTGTCGCCTCGGCACGCCCTCTCCCTCGCCTTGCCTGCGTGTCAACCGTGATGGCCCTCTGCTAGACCGGAGCTGCAAAAGAAGACGATCCAAGTCGCGCGCGGCCAGCTCCAGCTCCAGCTCCAGCTCCAGCTCCGATGACTGCCGAGTTATCCCCGTCGTTGGCGGCGGCCGTGAAGCACGCGCGGTTCGCCGAGGAGGAGGACGCGTTGACGTCGCCGCATTGCCTGCATTGCGCCAAATTGTCCCCCGCGTCCACGGCACCGCCGGTGTATCTTGCCCACGAAGACCACGCGCACCTCTCGCAGGCGGTGACCCACGCCGAGCTCACCTTCTACCGCGAGTCGACGCCGACGCCGACGCCGCCGGTCAAGCTGTCCGGGGAGGAGGCCGAGGAATACGACAGGACGGCGCCGGTGTTTGCCGCCGGCAGTTGGGGAGTGTGCGGCATGAGGAGACGCGTGTTCTGGTCCATCCTCGCCATTGCCGCCTTTCTTCTGGTCGTCATCCTTGCCGTGGGCCTCGGCGTTGGATTGATGCACGGGTCGTCCACAACCAAGACGGCCGCGACCAACGGCACCGACGCACCCGCGACCATCAGGTTCGTTCTCTCTTTCCTGTTTCTGTTGCCGTTCGGCCCCCAGGCTGACCTCGCCGTCACTGTAGGCCCGCTCCCAACGCCCAGGGCCCGGCCGTCCCGCCCGCCGGACAACCTGCTGCGGCGAACCCCCCGCCCGCGGTAACGACGTCCACGGGCTCGATCGCCACGCCCGCCGCCTTGTCCGTCACGGGGTGTCCCGGCGTCAACGACAGCGTCATCGAGGTGTCCGTGCTGCACAAGTCCTTCCGCCTCGAGTGCGCCGTCGACTACAGCGGCCCCGGCGGCGCCGTCGACCTGAGCAACTTCGAGGCGCGCACGCTGAAGGAGTGCATCACGGGCTGCGCCGGCAACCAGTACTGCACCGGTTGCGCGTGGGGCCGCGGCGAGCACGAGAACGGCGCCACCCACGTCTGCTATATGAAGTCGACGCTGGGCGCCTCGCACTACGCCCAGGCGGATTGGGTGTTTGCCGTGTTGCAGTGACGATGGGCCGGCTCGGTGCATGTCATCGTGTCTAGGATTCCAATCGCGCCCGGTCAGAAGATGACCACGGCCGCACCAAAAGGAGAAAAAAAAAAGAGGAAAAAAAGAAAAAAGAAAACTCCGCCATTGATGGGTTTCCCGTCCCTCGAGGATCATTCGAGACCATCAAACTGCCGTCCAAACACCCAGCCCAATTCGCCTCTTCTCGCTTCCGAAACCAAAGACAAAGCGTGATCACCGTGAAGCACCTCACCACCGTCCCTCCTCGTCTCCGCCTCCGCCACGGGCATCACCCTTCTCCCTCCTACCTTGATCCCTCCACCATCTTCAACCACGGCGCCTCCGTCTGGCAGCCCCTCATTCAAATCGTCCCCGGCCGCCTACCACGCGGCGTGCGTGCGACGTTGCTCGTCGTCTTCGACAGTTGCCTCAAGCGCTGCGCCGCCGTTCCGGAACCAGACGACCCTCGACGACGCCAACGTGCCCGGGGCCCGGTCGTGGCGCGCACGATTTCCACGGCACGATTGTGGGGCGGGCAGACGGCCGGCACGGGCGTGCTGGCGAGCTATGTGGACACGCTGGTGGTGGCGGCGGACGGGGTCGGGTATTTCACGACGGCGGCTGGGTGCGCGGGGATAGGCTGTCGGTGTCGCGCCGGCGAACCTGAGCAATCTGGCGGCCGGCTTTGCGGCCGCGGCGGTGGCATCACCAGGGGACGACTGACTGTAGTAGTAGAGGAGTGGTGTCTTGGCGGACATGGGAACCCGAGGGGATTCGATTTCCCCTTTGTATTAAAAAAAAACAGTAGAAAGAATTGTAATGGAGAACTGGGTTGAGATGGATAAAGACGTGTGAGAACAACAGGCCGGGCTCACTGGATCGGGTTGATCTCGTAGCCAATGAGCACCTCGGTCGTGCTGCCCTCCCAGCCGCGATGTCCGGCCGCCGTGAACATGATGCGGTGCGTCGGGTCCATGACCATGGCGCTGATGACGCCCGCGCGCGGCGGGCCCGGCACGATGGTGAAGGGCGGCGTGGACGCGTGCTTCGAGGTGGGCGCGCCGGCGGCCGGGTCCTGCAGGTCGTACAGGCGCAGGATGTCGTACGAGGCGCACATGAGGTGGCGGCCGTTGGCCATGGGGCGCACGCACGAGATGGACCCGCTGCTGCCGGGAAACTTGAGGGCCCGCTCGGGCTGCCACGCGCTGCACGCCTTGTGGATGGAGAACTCCTCGACCACGGCGTTGCGTCGCCCCACGAAGATGCGGTTGCCGTCCGTCGACCAGCACGCGCCCATGCACCACGGCGGCACGCCCGGCCGGTTGCTTATGCGCGCCACCGGGTTCGCCACCCGCCGGTCCCAGATCCGGAGGTTGCCATCCATGGCGGCCGAGAGGAAGAGGTTGGCCGAGGACTGCGAGGAATCCATGTGCGCCGGGGCCGGTTGCGAGGAGAACACCATGGCCGGATGCTCCTGCTCCTGCTCCTGGGCATCCTGCGACGGAGCTGGGGCGCCGTCTGCGTATGTGGCCGGCACGGAGCCCGCGGGACCAGGGGGCACCGGGGTCGAGCCGTGCAGCGTCGGGTCCACCTGGGTCGTCTGAGAGTCGAGATTGCTGCTGACGGCATCGCCGTTGACGACCTGGTCGGCAGCAAGCCCTTGGGAGGCCACAGTCGAAGGCGCTGGACCACCTGGCGCCGCCTGGGATGATGCAGCAGCGCCCAGGCCCCCCCCGTCTGGCGGCTCGCCGAGACCAAAGGCACTGGCACCTCCGTCGTGCATGGCCTGCTGCGCCGAGTCATCGCGCATCATGTCCATGGCGCCGGAAAAATCCACGTCATCGTCGTTGCCAAAGGCGCCGCCGCCGCCATCGCCGCCAGCTCCGACCATGGTGTCGGTGTCGCCGAAGAGGGAGCCGGCAGGGCTGCCGAACAGGGACTCGTGCTCGGGCGAACCTGATGTTGTCTCGCCAAGACCGTTGGCTGCTGGTGGTTGCACGGGTCCGAACAGGCTGCTGCTCTCCTGCGCGTTGGTGAAGGGCTTGTCGTTGTTGGTGGTCATGGTGTCGCTCGTGACCTCGACCTGGCTCGCGGCCGCCGGGATCGGGGCCCCGCACTCGGGCCGCGGCTCGATGGCCGAGATCTGCCCACCGGAAACGGGGTACCGGCGTATGATGTCGCCCGTGTCCAAGCTCCAGTCCAGCATGTTCTTGTCCCAGCCGCCGCTCAACACGCTGTGCTCGTCGGGCGCGAGCTGCAACACGCTGACCGTGTTGGTGTGGCCGTCCTTGAGCACGTGGATCCTCTTGCCCTCGTCGTGCCGCACGCTCTGCAGGCTGATGCAGCCGCTCTCCAGTCCGCTCAGCAGCCACAGGGCGTCGCTGTGCACGGCCAGGCTGTACACGGGGCTCAGCACCTTGTCCTCGGCGCGCGTCGTCGGCGCCGACGGCTCCTCGTTGCCCCAGTACGACATCAGTATGCCCGCCTTGACGACGCTGTCGACAAACGGGTGCCGCTGCGCAACAGTGAGCAGCTGCTTGCCGTTGACGCTGCCGATGCCGTCGTACTTGCGTATGTAGCCGTCCGACCCGCCCGTCATGAAGTAGCGCATGTCGGGCGTGATGGAGATCGCGTTGATGCTCGTCGACTGCGGCGCGGCGATGGTGGGGATCACATCGTAGTTGCGCGCCGTCACGGCCTCGGGCCGGGGCCTCAGCCCGACTTTCGCGAGCGGGTTGTACTGCGACGGCGAGGGCGGGGACTCGGCCTTTGAGTCCACTTCCTTGCCCTTGGCGGAGGACGAGTTGGTCGTGCCGGCCTCGGCCTCGGGCCCGTCTGCGCCTGCGCCTGCACTGGGGACCGAGGCCGCGCCTGTCTCGTCGCGCCCGTCACGCCCGGTCTTGTCATGGGACTCGTCTGCGTCTGCGTCGGCGTCGGCGTCTGCCTCGACGTCGGCCTCGTCCTGGTCCACGTCCTGATCTGGGTCCGCCTCGTTTTCTTCGTCGTCCTCCTCGTTGTCGACTTCGTTGTCGTTGTCCATCTCGTCCTCGTCGGCGCCGGCATCGGCTTCATTGTCGACGTCCATCTCGTCGCCGTCGTCCATCGTCTCTTCCTGCTCGTTGTCGGAGCTCCCGGACTCGTGCTCGTCGTCGTCCATGGCGGCGACCTTGGGGGGATGCGCTCGATCAGGTATTCTAGCCGACAGGACGGGGGCTCGCTGTATGGTCGCATCAAGCTGACCAACAACCGACGGAACCAACAAAGGTCTGACAAGGCTGTTTCGCTTCAATGCGCAGACAGGGTGGGGCAGATGAGTGGTTATGCAGCCCTGCAGCCGTGGGTCAGGGGTCCCACCCCGGATAAACCCCGCTTGTTAGATCTTGGCAGGGTTCATCAAAGTACCTCGTGCCTATGTACATACATCCAAATTGCAGACCCTCGTCCAACCCACATCATCCCTCGGCATCGCATTTACGCCTGCACCTCAGTTGCCCCCATCCTGGCCTCCCGACGATGGCTGCTTGCCGACCGAACATAGTAAATAATCATTTGTGGCATTCTCGCCACTGCGACGTGTCAGTCCGTGGACCTTTCAACGGCTTTTCACGACATACCACTTAACCGAGCAGTCGTTGTCCGTGTCACATTTGTTGATGCATGACACCTCCTTGGCTAGCACTTCCGAGTCACAGGTTGCTTGGTCGCCTCCCGCGATCTTCGCGGGGGGCGTGGCCGCCGCCGCCGCGGCCGCGAGGGCGAGGACAGCGAGCTGGGTGAGCTGCATGGTGGGACAGACTCGATGGCGCGAGGTTCTGGGAACGAGTCACCCGGGAAATGGAGATCCAGTACAAGAAGGCAACAATGTGCTTGGTGTGGGTGGAATGCGAGATGCCAGGAGACGGCACGCATGTTGGGATTCCCGCCCAATAAATAGACACCGACCATCGTGACGAACGTACGAGGTCCCTGTCCGTGCACACGCACCTGACCGGCGACACTGTTGACATGGCCGAACGACTCATCCGGTCTGAGATTCCGGTCTGAACTTCTTCCGGTGAGAAGGAGCCGTCATCCGAGCTTTGAAGAAGTTAGGCAAGTGACCAGGACAACCGTGCGCTTCCATGGTCGACAACCGGCATAAGAAACAAACAAACAACAACAACAACAACAATAGACCAGCCATGGCTGGGCAAGAGCGCATCCCACATCTGAAGCCGAGCAAGAATAGCGACTGGCCTTCCTATCTTCAAAAGACCACCAACAACTTTGGCCCCGCCCAGGCCACTCTTGCCGCCAGAATTATGGTGGTTCCAGCAGTTATAAACACGCCAGTGTACACCTTGACTGCCGTCCAGCCGCCGCAGTGCAAGAAGATGGCACCGGCAATCGGATTGGTCACCAGACCGGGAACGCTCAGCACCAGGAAGATCAGGCCGGTCCGGAAGCCGATCTCGGGCAGTGGAGACACCTGGGCCACCAACGCCCCGATCAGGGAGACGTAGGCGCCCGAGAAGAAGCCGTACAGCACGGCAAACGCGATGACGGCCGACTGGGTCGCGGCCGGAATCCAGAAGGCCAGAGTCAGGATGGCGGTGACGTAGCACGATGCAACAAAGGTGTTGTACTTGCCCAGCGCGTCGGATACGAAGCCCGCCATGAGGCGGCCAAAAAGGCTCCCCGCGTTCAGGATGGCGATAAGGTACTGGGCCAGCTCCTTGTCTATCCCGGCCTCGATGGCCTGCGAAGGGAGGTAGTTGATGGGGACGTAGATGCCGAACGTGAGCAGGGACATACCCAGCATGAGCAGGACAAAACCCGGCTCCCGGAACGGCGTGACCATCTGTTCCTGGGTCAGAGACCCGGGCCGGGGTGCATGGCGCGCGCGCACCGTCAGGTTGGCGATGGCCAGCAGGAACAGGATCAGGAAGCCCGAGACGCGCATTGCCCAGCCGAAGCCGACCTCGTGGATCAGCCGGTCGACCATGATGGGAAAGACGATGCCGCCAAGCGACGAGCCCGTGGCCATCAAACCGTAGGCTTTGCCGCGGTTCTTGCCGAACCATCCCATGATGCAGTTGAGCGACGGCTGAAAGGTGCAGGCCACGCCGATGGCACTGCACACGCCCTGCGACAGGAGGATTTGGTAATACTTGGTCGAGATGGACGCCATCATCAGGCCAAAGACGTGCAGGAAGGAGCCGACGAGAACAATGTGGCGCGGGCCGTAGCTATCAAACGCCCTGCCCACAAGCGGCCCGGAGGCCATCATGAAGAAGAGTTGGAGAGATGGGATCCATGCTATAGTGGCGGAGGAGTAGGTGTTGAGAAGCTCTGTGGAGTAGTACTCCTGGAAGATTCCGATGCCTGCAGCACGAGTATGAGGATAAGCCGACTGTTTCCCACGCACCCGGGTCACGGGGCCAGTCTCACTGTTGATCCAGCCGAAGGAGCAGAAGGAGGTGCACCAAGCACCGAGAACGACAAGCCACGCTACAAGGCCGCCATCAGGCGCATCGATGGCCCAGGGAGCCGGACTCGATTTCCCGGATGCGCCATGCTCGAGACTGGAGTCCACCTCGGCCCGGTGGCGCGAGACTTGGCCGTCGGCATCCGACCCCGCGAGCTCGGCGGCACGGCTGGGGCCAGCCTCCTCTTTGCCGGCTTCTCCCGACACTTTGGGAGACGACATGGCGAGAATTCCGGGCCGACACAAGGAGCCAAGAACAGGGCAAGACAGCTCGCCAAGGAAGAAGAGTAGGCCGGGGAGAACAATGGAACAGCCAAGCAGTACCTTCTAGTAGCAGAGCAGGGCCAGCAAAACTGCCAGAGTAGCATCGTCACAGCTGAGCTCGGCGGCCATGAGGCCTGACGAAGGAGGTGCTAATGTGTGGGTCAGCCCCTATCTGACCAGAGACAACCTAACCCCTATTCGTATCCGATCTCGCCATCTCGCGCCGTTGACCCGGGTGCGCTCACCCACAAGAGCCATGTGGATGGCCCGGATCAAGCACACGACTTCCGCAAGGGGCGCGCACGGTTGCCCAATGTGCCATCCAGAAGCAAATCTGCATGTCACATGTACAAAGGGGCCCTCTAACCGCAACAAGCAAGCTGCGACCACCCGCAGAAATCCTACTTGGATTTGCAAGTACTTTGTACCATGTCCCTCTAGTTCGATTTGGTTCCCCTTCTCACCTAGGTAAATGGCGAAGCCCCGCAGCAACTTCTTCGCCCCACCGGATCAGGCAGGGAAATAAGTGCCTTGTATTTATTCCCTGACCGGCTGCCCGAATTGGATGCTGGGACTAGGAACTTGCGACATGCCCGAAATAGAAGTCTGCGGAGGCTGAGCGAACAAATTCAATCCGCAGCCCCGGCCGTTTCACGCCACTGGCGGCGGGCTGGGAGGACCCGCTAGGCCCGACTAGGCTAGCTCGCCTGACCGCTGCTAGGGGCCCCTTGGCGTGCATTATCGTTGGTCAATTTCTCACAAGGTCCATTTATATAGCGTCATGGCATCGTCGGCAATGGCGAGATCCCGCATGCAAGCTTTGGCTTTGCTTGCTATCTTTGCCTGTTTTGCGTGGCGGAAGAAGGAGCATGTCTTCGAGGCAGTTTCCCCGGTAGCCGTATTGCTCGAGAGACGAGAGACGCCCAGGACCAGGACCACGGTCACGACCAGGACCACGACACACCGACGAAGACGAAGCCGGAAAACCACACCAAATCACCGCGTTCTTCTGCGATCCTGCGCGCGCCGCCCTATCCGTGACACCCGTGACACCCGTCATACCCGGCGCCATGGCGGCCGTCATGTTCGAGCTCGAAGGCCGGCTCCCGACCCACCCCGAAGTCGGACCCGCCGAGACCGGACGCTTCGATGGACTTCCCACGACCGAGTGCCCGACAGGAAGCCTGACCTTTGTACGGTCTAAGAAAGGTGCATACACAAGCGAAAGAAATCTGAAACTCAGAAATAGTTTGCTGGCCTCTGTCGGGTTCCTCGAGGTCGCGAACGCCGGTGACTGTAGGTTGTCTCCTGTGCGATGGCTGAGGTTCCCTACTCGATCATTCCTCCGTGGGCGCGTCGATACTAACCTCCGTGTCTCGTAGTCGCCGTACGTGCTGGGCCGACGAAAATGGGGACTGGACGGGGCCTGGACGGGGCCTGGACATGGGCTAACGCGTTTGACCCTGGTTAGGCCAATGTCTTCAACGCAAACCCCGTACCCGTGTATGCCATGGTGATCATGGCACTGGGCGGTGTTGTTGCCTTTACCATGGTAGAACCCACCACGTCCGCTGGCAGCCAGCGATAGTGCGGGTATGCAAGGCCGATTCTGACTCGTGTTGCTGCCAGATCTATTTCGCCGCCATGGACTGCCGTCTCGCCTTGCGCAACCTGCGCGGCCTTCGGGAAGAGCGCCGGTACCTCCAGAGTGAACGTCGACGCCACGCGCAGGGTCAACATGGAGCCATGCTGCTGACAATCGACTGCCTACTGAACATCAATTTCCGGGAGTCGGGCATGGAGGTTATCGACCGTCTCGTCATGGACACCCTGCTGGGGACTGGCGCCTTTTTTGTGGGCATCGGCACCTTCATGGCCATCGACGGGCAGAATTCTCGGATATACCGCGCGAGCAATCTGTTGACGGGCTACATGGGAAACGCCCCTTGCGCCCTCTATGGTCTCATGAACTTCCTGTGGTCGACCGTCTATGTCTGGAGGAGGGCAACGCGCCACAAAGCCGCGGCGCTTCCGCACGTTCGGGACAGGCGATTCCGAGATCTGCTCCAGATGCGCGCGTCCAGCGTTCAGTTCCACGGCGCCTTGAACGGTGCGGTAGGTCGAAAAAACACCACCAGTCTCCACTCCACTCAGCTCGGCAGAGTACTTGTGTGTGTGTGTGTGTGTTACACACTCGTTGCTCCTTCTTGGCTAACCGTTGTTGCACGAGCTGATGAAGTCGGGTATCGTGGCCGGGGCCAGTGCCATGATCACAGCTACACTGTGGTGGGGCTACGTGGTACTTGCGCCCTGCTTGGTTACATCGGCCCTGATCAATGGGTTTTGGAGAAAACGCGTAGGCTATGACCGCAGTTTTGTCCGAGACTTGGTGCCCATGGACGACGAGACGATTCTGGAGGCACTTGCCGTGGTGGACGACAGCCATCGACGCTTCTTGCTCCATTCCGAGAAGGACGATCCGCTCCCGGCGCTGGTGTCGAATCCAAAGTCGCTTTCGTCGGTCATCGAGTTCATCACGGAGAACCAGTTGTTTGAGGAGTTTTGCTTGCGCGTCCTGCGCGAGGCCGACCTCTCGGACAAGCTGTTCGGGGCGGCGGACCGCGTGACCATCAGTTGGCGCGACATCACGGCCATCACCGACGAGGCTGTTGCGTCGCGGCTGATCCGGATGGCGAGCCAGATGATTCGCGACCGGGCTCCGACCTGCTTCCGGCATCAGGAGCGATTCCTGCTGGAAGCCCTGGGCTGTCACATGTATATGACGGCGGAGACGACGAAGCGAGGTCATGTGAGCGGCGCTGCGGCGGAGGCGCGCAGAGACGACCCGCGGTACAGGGGAGCGCGCACCGAGATCGGCCGGCACACAAACGACTGGATATTTGGGGGGTTCTCCGTCTCGCGCCTGGTGCGGTCCGCGTTTGTCACGTGAGCGGAACCATGGCCAGGCAGGTGCAGATGCATCCTAGGCATGCATCTGGCACTAACTCATGCACACTGCCCATTTTGAGTTTTGACAGCCAATGCTGAGTGGAGGAGTGGGTGCGGGTGGAAAGATGCACTACGATTCTGCCTCCACATGCCTACCAGAGGCTTGTATCTCTCTCTCTCTCTCTTTCTCTCTCTCTCTCTGTCTCTCTCTCTCTTTCTCTCTCTCTCCCTCTCTCTCTCTCTCTCCCTCTCTCTCTCTACACTCAGCGCCGAGAGCTTCGGTCGAGAGAGGTACGGAAGAAGGTAGGGTTTTTCTCGCCATTCCCCATTCCATCTCACCCACCCGCGAACCTGATCATCGTCCGGCGCGACCATCTCCACCAGTCTCCTCCAGCCTGCTCTCCATGTCCGCCAGGGTCTAGCGACAAACGTAGCCCGCCGTCGCCGCCCGTCGCCGCCACCGCGCTGCACCGCACGTCACGCAAACCCCGGCTTTGCCCGAAAGGTGCCGCTGCCGCCCCCATCTATGCGCGGCGCCTCCACGTCGAGCCGGGCGTCGTCGTCGCCGCCGCCGGCGACGCCCCGACAGTCTTCGTCGGCCGCGTCCGCATGTGCCGAATCCCCGTTTGCTATCTCGGCCGCCGCACTGGAGAAGCTGGTGTCGTCGAGAGACCTCGATGCGCTGCACGAACGGGGCGGGGTCACGGGATTGGCAAAGGGCCTCCGCTCGGATCTGTCCCGGGGCTTGCATGATGATGGCGGCGAGGTTTTCGAGGCGAGAAGGCGTCTCTATGGCACCAACCGGCTGCCCGACCGCAAGACACGGGGCATCTTCCAGCTGATGCTCGCCGCGCTCAACGACAAGGTCCTCATCCTCCTCTCTGTCGTGGCGGTCGTGTCTCTGGCGCTGGGCCTGTACCAATCCGTCGCTCTCCCGCACGGCCCGGATCGGCCGCGGGTGGAATGGGTCGACGGGGTCACCATCATGGCGGCCGTGGTCATCGTCGTCGTGGCGGGCGCCCTGAATGACTACCAGAAGGAACGGCAGTTTGCCAGGCTCAACAAGAAGGTACAAGATGACGGACAAGTCCGCTCCGTGCGCCTGGCGGACACACGTCACGTCAAGGGACGCTCTGCTGACCGTGCTGATCAGAAAGAAGACCGAAAGGTGCGAGTCATCCGGTCCGGCGAAACCCGCCAAGTATCCGTCTTCGATATCTTGGTGGGCGATATCCTCAAGCTGGAGCCTGGAGATCTGGTCCCAGCAGACGCCATCTTGGTGACGGGACATGGTGGTGTGCGGGCCGATGAGTCGTCCATGACGGGGGAGTCGGAGCAGGTCCCAAAGCAGCCGGCCGACGAAGCCCTGGCCAACAAGTCTTGCGGATCCGAGCAGCTCGACCCCTTCATTGTCTCGGGCAGCAAGATCGTGTCCGGTGTCGGCGACTGTCTCGTGACAGCCGTCGGTCCAAACAGCACGTACGGCCGACTCAAGCTGAGCATCGGCGAGCGCACCGAGGCGGCCACCCCCCTCCAGGTCAAGCTCAGCGCTGTCGCCGACAAGGTCGCTTTTGCCGGTGCTGCCGTGGCTGTGCTGCTCTTCGTGGTCCTGTCCGTCAAGTTCTTCGCTCAGCTTCCGCGGAACAGCGATCCGCCCAGCGAGAAGGCTCAGGCCTTCCTCCGCATCTTCATGGTGTCCATCACCATTGTCGTGATCGCCGTGCCCGAAGGCCTGCCTCTCGCGGTTACACTCGCCCTCGCCATCGCCGTCTCGCGTATGCTGCGCGACAACAACCTGGTCAGGATCCTGTCCGCCTGCGAGACCATGGCCAACGCGACGTCTGTTTGTTCCGACAAGACGGGCACCCTCACGACGAATAAGATGTCGGTCACAACCGGGATTGTCGGTCCGGACGGGCGCTTTTCGCTGCCCGACAATGAGGACAACAACAAGTCCGGCGCCCCAAACCATGGCCAACCGTCCAGCGACCCATCGTCACAGTCGGCCGCCCGAGATGCCGCCATCGGAACCGACGACTCGGTGGACGACACGGTCGCCTCGCTTCCCCAGGATGTGCGGCATCTTCTGTTGGAGTCCATTGCCGTCAATTCCGCCGCGTTCGAGGGCGAGGATGAAGGGCAACCGGCCTACATCGGCTCCAGAACTGAAGCGGCCATCCTGGACTTCGCCAAGCGACACCTGAACATGGGCCCGCTTCGTTCGGCACGTCCAGCGGCAGATCAAGTAGCCGACCTGTTCCCCTTCAGCTCCGAGAGGAAATTCATGGCCACCGTGGTGAAGAAGGGTGACAAGTACCGCATGTTCGTCAAGGGTGCACCTGAAATCCTGCTGGAGCGGAGCCAGCGTATCTTGCAGGACGCATCATCGTCGCCGTTCCAGACCGTGGAGGTGTCCGAGACCCACGAGAAGACGCTGCAGGGCGTCATCCAAGAATACAGCGGTCGGTCGCTGCGCACCCTCGGTTTCGCCTACCGCGACTTTGACGAATGGCCTCTCCGCAGCATGGGCCACGACCACGACGGCGAGGACAAGGCGGTCGTCCATGGCGCCTCTGACACCATCTTCTTCCATCTCGTCTTCCTGGGCATATTCGGCCTGCGCGACCCGCCCCGTCCCGGCGTACGCGATGCCGTCGCCCTCTGCCAGCGGGCCGGGGTACGCGTGCGCATGGTCACGGGCGACAATGTGGACACGGCCAAGGCCATCGCCCGCGAAGTCGGCATCCTGACGGACGAGGGCATCGCCATGGAGGGCCGGCAGTTCCGCGAACTTCCCAGAGAGAGGCTGGCCAAGGTGTTGGCACGGCTGCAGGTGCTGGCGCGGGCGAGTCCCGAGGACAAGAAGGCCCTGGTCCGGATGCTCAAGCAGCAGGGGGAGATCGTTGCGGCCACGGGCGACGGGACAAACGATGGGCCGGCGCTGCGCGCCGCCGACGTGGGCTTCTCCATGGGCATGGCCGGGACCGAGGTGGCGCGGGAGGCGTCGTCGATCGTGCTCATGGACGACAATTTTGCGTCCATCGTCAAGGCGATCCAGTGGGGAAGAAGCGTGAATGACGTGATTCGGAGGTTCCTGCATGTAAGTCGGGCTGCCGTCCGAGCCAAGCCTCCTCCATCGCAACTGTGCGACGTGCGCTAAGACGGCAGCTGCTGCAGTTCCAACTCACCGTCAACATCACCGCCGTCACCTTGACCTTTGTAACCGCCATCGGGAGCGAGACGGAGGAGTCGGTGCTGACGCCGGCGCAGCTGCTCTGGGTCAACCTGATCATGGACACGTTCGCGGCCCTCGCGCTGGCGACGGACCCGGCGTCCGAGGCGGTGCTGCACCGCAAGCCCGAGGGGGCTGGCGCGTCGCTGGTGTCGGCCACGGGCTGGAAGATGATCCTTGGACAGGCCGTCTACCAGCTTGGGGTGATACTGGCCCTGAACTTTGCGGGCGCCAGGTTCTTGGGCCTGCCCGAGCAGGAGGGAGACCGCACGCTGCAGACGCTGGTCTTCAACACCTTTGTCTGGATGCAGGTGTTCAATCTGTTGAAGTAAGCCGTGACCATGCGCCCATGCCAGCCGGGCCGCGAATCGGTGGTATTCCCTCGACTGACAAACCACCGGCTCCAGTAATCGCCGGCTTGACAACAAGCTGAACGTCTTGGAGGGGGTGCAGCAGAACCCGTCCTTCATCGCCATCAACATGCTCATCATCACAGGCCAGGTCCTGATGGTCCTCTTCGGCGGCAACGCCCTGTCGACAACGCCCCTCTCGGCCACGCTGTGGGCCATCTCCCTCGCCCTGGGCTTCGGCTCGCTCCCCATCGGCATGCTCATCCGGCTGCTGCCCCTCGAGTCCCTGGCCGCCTCGCTCGCGGTCCGCGTGCGCAAGGGCAACAAGTCCTGGGCCGCCGCGCACGAGCACGACCCGTCGGCCCGCTCGCGCTGGCACCGCGCCCTGGGCTGCGTGCGCGCCGAGCTGCTGCTGCGGAACTCGCACCACCGCCAGCCGCGGAGCGTGCGGCTCAAGTCCATCATCGACGAGGCCATCGTGCCCCGGGTCCGGCAGCGGGTGCCCGGGCACGCGGACGAGGAGGCGCCGCCTGCGGGCGCCGCCGATGCTGAGCATCACGAGAGGACGCCGCTGCTCGGGGGGGGAACCGGCAGGAGCGGGAGTCGCCTGTCGTCGTCGAGCTCCATCAACGCACCGGCCGTGGTGGCCGGCTACGTTGCGGGGAGTGTCGCCCGGTGGCCTTCTCCGCAGCCGTCGCGGAGCGAAGAGAGATGACGATGGATTTTCGTGGCGGACGAGGTAGTTTGTTTGGGGCTGGGGCTTCGCGCACAACGACATGTGAAACTTGGGTGGACGGGCCGCGTCGAGAGGTCGGCAGTGGAGTAGACGCTGCGAGTACGCGTGCGTGCGGGAACTCGCTCTTGCAAAAGAAGTCTCGTCATCCATCACTGGAGGGTATATTTGAAGACAAGGAAGCGTTCGCACCCTGACCCGGTTTCGTTGGCCCAGGCTCGATCTACTCGCTTTTTTTTTTACCTGTTTATGCGATTCTCCCCCCCCCCGCTGAGAATGGCTTCCACGTGGACACAGGTTGCCTTCTCGCACGACCTCATCAGCGAGCACTCTGCACCGACGCGGGATTATCTACAGCTTGGTGATGGGGGTGTTCTTCGCGTCCCTTTCCTTCTCCTCGTTCCAGATGTTGATGTTCCATCTCGGATTATCTGCAGCAGCGCGAGATCCGGAGGCGTCAGTACACATACTGCTCTCAAGTCGTCGTCGACAGGGGGGAAACTCACATGTGAAGGGGATGTTGAACCGGGTCGGGGTCTTGCCCAGCACCTCCAGCACGGCGATGTCCTGCTCCTCCAGCTCGATCTCATGGAAGTTCTCGCGGATGCGGGATGGCGTGACGCTTTTCGGGATCACGCTGTGGCCGCCCAGCTGGGACCAGGCGAGCACCACCTGCGCGGGGGTCACCTCCTTGCCCTTGGACGCCGAGATGCGCTGGGCAACCTGCTTGACCTCGTCGGCAGCGATGACGAGCGGGAGGCCCTGCATGTTGTTGCCGAACGCCTGGGGGGGAGGTGGCGAGGGACGTCAGCAAACACGACGGGGCCGCATGAGTCCGAGGGGGGGTGGGGGAGACACGTACCGAGTAGGCCGTGAGGTGGATATTCTTCTCCTTGCAGTACTTGACCAGCTCGGGCTGTGGGAGCCGTGGGTGGCGCTCGATCTGCAGCACGGCCGGCACGACGTCTGTGTCCTGGACGATGGTGTTGATGTGGTCGACGGTGAAGTTAGATACGCCCACCGAGCGCACCTTGCTCTTGGGAAGCTTGGTCATGGCTGCTTGCGGTTAGTCACGAAACATGACTCACAGAGAGATTGGGACGCTCGACTGCTCGCTCACCTTCCCAGGTCTGCGACAGGGTGACGCCCTGGTCCAGTTCAACCTCGGAGTCGTCGCTGGTCTTGGGGAACAACAGGCCCTTGTCAGGGAAGGCCACGGGCCAGTGGATCAGGTACAGGTCCAGATACTCGAGCTCGAGCTCGGCGAGACACTCGTCGAGGGCCGAGGCCACGCGCTCGGGCCGGTGCTGGTGGTTCCACAGCTTCGAGGTGATGAAGATGTCCTCGCGCTTCAGGCCCGAGACCTCGGCGAGGGCGCGCTTGATGCCCTGGGCCACCTCTTTCTGGTTCCCGTACACGAGGGCCAGGTCGAGATGGCGGTAGCCCGTCTTGAGGGCCTCGAAGACGCCCTCGCCGACCTCGCCCGGCTTGGCTTGCCAGGTGCCGTAGCCCAGCTGGGGCATGGCGTGGCCCGAGGAAAGAGTGACTTTCTTGCCGAGCGACATTGTGCTGGTGATGGGGGGCGTGTTTCGTGACGTGTAGGTGGCGGGGAAAAAAGAAGGGCGTGTCTGCAGGCACCGCGAGGGGTTGCGTAGTTTGTGGTGGCGGTGTGGAGGTCTACCTCCAACGGTCAGTCCCACCGATGACGTCGTGGCAGGCCACGTCGGGCGGGACGGGTAGGAGGCCCGGGTGGAGGTTCCATCCAATCAGGTTATTGCTTGGCAGCTTGCCTCCTTTTCGCTTGCTTGCCTGTATTGCCCCAAGAAAAAAAAAAATTCCGTCACCCAGCCGGAGTTTTCACGACAATCCTGGCGACGGACCACCTTGTGTTCTAGAAACTCCGCACCTCCTCGCCTTCGGGGTCCTCGAAAGACATGACCATGTGCTTCAGGGCGGGGCTTTTGTCAAAGTCTACACTACACGACCGAGTAAGTAGTATACTTGGCACGAATATATACTCTAGTGAGCCCATCACTCTCGTACGATTCGGCTGGCCCGGCGTTTCAGCACAACCCAGCCTGCACCCTGATTCTTGGTGTGGCCCCTTGGAGGAGGAGATCAGGAGAGCGGGCCGAGGGGCTGACTTGATGTTATCCTCGTCAGTCCAGTACAAACAACCGTGGCGCAGCGTTGAGCGCGAGTCAGCACGACGGAGCACCCGTCGCAGACGCTGTGGCCCGGGATCCATGTAGGATGAATGTGCATTACATTGCACCGGCTCGAGGCCCGCACATTCTGTCAAGGGGCGGATGGAGGTCAAGCAGTGAGGTCAAATAGGACCGGGTTCTACAGTCATCAATCCAGGTAGTTCAACTTATTGTTTTGACATTTCACTACCTGGCAGAGTACGTGTTCAAGCTTTGCTTGGCTGCCACCGTTAACTTGGGGAGAATTTCAGGTCCTCGTGGCCCGCCACCGGCGTCAGCAGCGACGGCACCTGGATGCCCGGCACAACTCCGCTCGCGCCCGGGTACATCACGTCGCTGTAGCCGCCCAAGAAGGCCTGGACCCCCGTCGTGAGGCTGTTACCGTCAAAGGCACAGTGACCGGCATTCGGCGTGTTATCCACCGTTTGCAGCGTGTCGGGGATGAGAACACCGATACTGTCGCTTATGGCTTCGTACCCCTTGATGGCGATGACGAGCGGTTCCTGCCACGTGGGCGTCTCCTGCTGCGTGCTTTGCCAGTGAATGCGCGTGGTGCCGGCCCACTTCTCGGGCTCATTCACCATCACGGCAGATTGCATGCCGCCGCAGAGCAGCGCCACGCCGGCTGCGCCGGACCCAAAGTCGTTCATGTACGAGGGCATGAAGTAGCCGGTGAGCAGCAGCGAACCGGCGCCTATGCCTGTGAAGTAAACTCGGCCGGGGTTGTAGGCCACTTGCTGGGGCAGTGTTTCCATGACGAATTTATAGACAGCCACTGCGTCGAGCTCACCATCGGGCAGCTTGGACCCGTCAAAGTTCCGCGTCCCGCCCGAGTGCTGACCCCACATGGAGTTCACGGCGGCGGCGTCGTCGTTCTCGGTGATCGGAGATACGACGACGTTGATCAACGAGTCGTTTTGCAGAGACGGGAAGGGAAATTTATCGGACAAGGGCGCGCCGTCGTCGTCGAGGATGACGTTGATGCCCATCGTGCCTTTAGCCCCCGGGGTTTGATTGCCGCCGGTAACTCCCGAGGATGTGGTGAACATACTTGCCGGGGCGTGGATTCGAGATACCAACGACACATTGCTGTGGACAAGTCAGCTCATGAGACAGACAGCCTCGGGGATAACAAGTAGAAAAATTCATCGACCTACGCAACTAACGCCGATATCACAAGTAAGGTCATAGGGTCCTCTTCCTGGGCCTCGACGCCGAAGCGGACGAGGTCCAGGAAGAGGACGCGGGCCAGGAAGGGGAGGAGTGATGAGCGCATTGTCGGCGATGTGTACACCAAGAGGTGATGGAGAAAGATAGTGTTGGTCTTGCGGACGGGTAGGCGTGACAAGGTAAGAAAAGTGTAGGTGGCGAAACTCTGTTGTGTTTCCGAACAGAACCAGCACGAGGTAAACAACCTGCTGGACTATGGGCGCAATGGAAGGGTTCGATGACGGTCTGGAAGGCAGGCTATACACATATATATACTTTGATTTACTCGGCAAGCTTTGGACATTTCCCATTTGAATCATTGGACAGGGTTGCCCTACTCTGTACTTGGTACAGCCACAGGCACATTGTACTGAAATCACAGCCATCCACGGTCATGTCATGCTCCCTATAGAGTGGAGTCTGGCAAGTCCCGGGCGCCGGAATGCCCGGCAGGAGCATCAACGCATGGAACACTTGAAACATAGCCACCCACGTTGTGGACCGCTGCCTCCCGAGCGGGCCGGATTTACGAATACCTGGAAACCTACCAGGTTATGAGTGTATAGTGTACGAACTAGTACAGAGTCAGTCCGAAGTAAGGGCAAGTTCCAGGAAACACATCCTCGCGGTAAGACAAACCACGCAAACGCCCAAAGACGGCGGCATGGCTCCAGCCACCACGGCCAGGCCCGCTCCAGCGCTGTCCACATGGAACCAGGCACGAGGCTGGGAAAATGACTCTGTACTTGGCATAGAGTCAATAAGGGTCTCATCGCCGTTACTCGATCAGGCCCGACGGGCGTGATGATTCACTCACCATGCGAATCGTACGACAAGATCCATCTCTCCCTGGTCAGGTCGTCGTCGATGGAGTCGCCCCCCCCCCCCCCCCCCCCCCCGTGGAGCACATACATGTGTACACCCAGCAGAGGATCCATGTGGGTTGGCTTCACAGGCTTCTCAGGCGTGAGATCGGGTTCGGTTCAATCTATACTGCAGACTCGGAATTCCATCTGTCCATTGTGACGTGCCGCCGCAATGGGTGGGTGTGATTGCCGTCCCAAATCGGCTGCGTGCCCGCATCGGCTGCCGAAGTGCGGAGGACTATGCTACTACGGTCAAGTGCAGCGGCATCAGTCGATGACGTCGATCGGATGCTTGGGTCACGAGGAAGAGTCACAGAAATGCCCACGTTGGCGCGCCAAAGAGGCAAAAGCGCCGCTGCTATACGGGCCGCTGACCTTGGAGTTGTACTCTGCTATAGCTATCTCCCTCCTTCCCCCTAGACTCCCTACAGCAAAGTATCTTGGAGCTAAGGGGGAGGTGTAGGACGCCTCGTCTACTCCACCATCTCCACGTGGCTTCGGTATATATATATATATATATATATATACGCAGGGCGCAAGTTCCTCGTGCTCCCTCTTTGCTACACCCATGCTCCCCCATCACTGCACCGGCTGTCCGATTGTCTTTGTTGGGTCAGCAAGCACACTGAACCTTCAATTGTTGGCGTCCTATGAGACAGCAAGATTATTATGAGCAAGCAGTCCGAAGCCCTCGGCAACATCTAGAGTCTCCTACCCTCCCCGCACGCCATGCCGTCGCAGGCTGCCCGAGACCGCGCCGTCGGGCATGGACAACCCGACGAAGAACTGCCGCTGTTGCGGGACAGGCAGAGGAATATCGGGCTTGTGACGCGGGCTCGACGGCACTTCATGCAGGACGTGAGCCGCTCACGGGCCGACGTCGTCTTGCTCTTCTGCTACACCATCACCGGCCTTCTGGACGCGTCGAGCGTCTCCATCTGGGGCGCCTTTGTGTCGATGCAGACAGGCAAGTGCGGTGTCTTCACATCGAGGAGGCGCCGCCGCCGCGCGGGCGGCACTGACCGGACGTAGGGAACACGGTCTACATCGGCCTCGGCCTGGCCGCGCCGTCCGAGTCGACGCGATGGATCAAGTCCTTGACATCTCTGGCCTCGTTTTGCGCCGGAAGCTTCCTGTTCAGCAGCCTACACGGTCGATTCTCGCCCGCGCAGCGCTGGGTCGTCTGCGCGTCCTCGTTGGTGCAGGCGCTGCTGATCCTCGGCGCGGCCGTGACCGTGACGCTACTACCCAAGCCGGGTGTCGGGGATGAAATTGGCTGGCATGTGCTGGTGCCCATCGCGCTCGTCGCCCTGCAAAGCTGCGGCCAGGCCGTGACGAGCCGAGCGCTCAAGTACAACAGCCTGACGAGCGTGGTGCTGACGAGCATCTACTGCGACCTGTTTTCCGACGCCAAGCTGTTCGCGCTCGACAATGTCGACCGAAACAGGCGGCTTAGCGCACCCGTGCTCCTGGTCTTGGGGGCCTTTTCCGGAGGTAAATTTGCAAAGAGTGACATGGGCATTGCCGGTGCATTGTGGACGGCAGCGCTGCTGAAGCTGCTCGTGGTCGTGGCATGGCTCTGCTGGCCGGCGGAGGAGGGCCAGAGAGAAGGCGAAGAAGGATGAGTGTTTAGGAGTGAACATTGAAAAGGTATCCAGACCAATGCTAACAAACAACTGCTCGTAAAACAGCTGCGATGGAGGTCGACGTGAGGAACAAAGGTCGTGCTAGGTACATCCGTCGCAGGTGCTCGAACGTAGAGAGCCATACTTCACGTGCCGTGTCAATCGCTCGATGCCCCAGAGGTTGTTGAGGAAGTTGCGAATACCTGTGTGTGGGCACTCGCGCCAGGCGGTTGAGGGAAAATGTAATGTTTTGGCCGTCAAGTGCCGTCTCCCGCTACACGAGATTGTCGCCGGCGGGTACACCAGAGAGCGTCGAGGTCAGCCGCCGACAGCAATCAGTACTCGACGGTGGACGCGCTCCGCTGTCACCTGCCGACGGGAGGAGGGACGTGGTCCCCGAAGCCACCATGCTCGTCCAAGCTGAGAATGAAAAGTGTCCCGTGCCACACTGTCCTTTCGATGCGGTGCTGGGGGGTTGGAAGCTAGCGGCGGAGCAGGCGTCCACGTGCAGAGCGCACGACAGAAGGCCAGGGGGGCTTGCAAGGACGCGGTCGGGGAGAGCATCGCATTGAAATACCCTCATCGCCGACTGCGGTGCATATCTTGGACCACCACCCTTGCCCCGCTGCGGGCTACCAACGCCCATGCCGTTGC
Organism: Phyllachora maydis; assembly: GCA_029339225.1. Taxonomy (NCBI): domain Eukaryota; kingdom Fungi; phylum Ascomycota; class Sordariomycetes; order Phyllachorales; family Phyllachoraceae; genus Phyllachora; species Phyllachora maydis. The sequence goes on along the minus strand of JAQQPM010000008.1, from coordinate 1,916,221 downwards.
GGCGGACTGCCATGGAATACCGAGCAAGTTGTGCGGCACTTGCCCACGCGCTGCCCTGACGTCCACCGAGACCGAGCCGGATGTCAAGGGGGAAAACTAGGAAACTTGCCGAACGAGGCGTTCTCTTTCACTCAAAGGCCGTAGGAAGCAGCGCGCAACGCCGCTCCGTCCGGACATGGCACTGCTGGCCGGCGTTTGCTCGGTGTCCCATTATAGAGTCACCTGCGCGACCAAGCTGCATTGCACCCCACAAACGATGAAGGCGGCCGTTTGCTCCCAGCACATGTCAGAGACGGGACAGTCGCAGTGACTGGGATGGCCGAGCATCTTCAGAAAAACTGGCACCGCCAGAGGACTCGACAGGTGAGTGTGTTGAAGAGCCAGGCTGGCGATGAATATTTCTTCCACGAATAGAGCTGGCCACGCAGCTGCTCCAACTTTCGGGGCACGTGTGTTTGTGGCAAAACGCTCTGAGGCTCCTCCTGGTCACGGAGCAGCATAGAGAATGGAAGAACGAGACTGCTGAGTATCAGCAGCCTCGGCTTCTCGCCGTGAGACTCGTCGTCATGATCCATGCGATGCACGACAAAGCGAAGCTGTGGTGCCTTGAGCCCATGGAGCACGAGGCCTTCGGTGTCGATGTCGCAATGAAGAAACCGGTCAGCGACGCAGGAGTAGTCGAGGCAGGGTTCGAGGACTGCGAGCTCATGGTCGTAGCGGCAGCGCCAGGCCAGTCGCTGGAGGCTGCGTACCACACTCCGTTGATAACAACGCCGTGCCCCTGGAGAATCCTGGATACGGTTTCGGCGGGACAAGATTTGTTCAAAGAACGCAAGTAGCACGTTGCTATAGGGCTCGGCGGCAGGCTCAGTGACGATGTCGCATTGGGCGGACCCGTGGTGTTGAAGGTGGACAAGTCGATCGAGGCGCCCGAGCTCACGGATGTGCCCAGAATGATGCGGGCAAACACCTGAAAGGCCGTCTCGGGCTGGTAGGCCGGCACGAAATGACCCGACTGGAAGATGCGCGAGAAAGACAGGTTACCGAATTGTCGCACGACGCCTCCGATGTAGCTGTCATTCACGATGATAGGCGCATACCCGGCTTCGGGGAAGTTGGCCGCGTACGATCCGCCGATGCTCGAGGCGATGCTCATGGAGACTGCCTCTCCGCCCAACCAATTGCAAATGAAGTCTCTGTCGCCATAGACCAGGCCGACGCGCACGCCCTTCTCGACCAGGGCTGCAAGTTTGGGAACGATGGGCCCGCGCTCCCAGTCTCCCGTCGTTTGGAAGGCCTGATAAACCTGACCACTGACATCGCTGTAGTTGACGCGTGACCCTATGGCTGCCTGCACATCTTGGCTGTTGAGGTATTCGATATAATAAGACGGCGGGAAGGACTCCGGAGTCAGATGTGCTATATCATAGAAGCTCCTTCCGGAGTCCGCGTAAGGGTTCAACAGCTCGGTGGTGCATGCGATTGTTGCCTGCTCGCACGCCGTGTTCACGCCTGATACGCGGCCTTGGTTGTCGGGATCCAAGGCCGATGTTGCGTTGCGGCACTGGGTGGTCAAGTCGAGACACCCGCCAGACTGATAAAAACTCGCATTGTTCAGCGCCGCGCTCACCGGGGACAGCAGATACAGCCCGTACGTATTGTTGGCCATCATGTGCGTGTAGTATGGCCCTTGCACGGCATCATCGACACAGCCGTTCATGATGCCGAGCGCCTTCAACTGGATATCCAAAACAGCCGAGTTCGAGAGTGTTCCGTTGCGACGACGCCAATTCTGTTCCTCCCACAATTCGGCAAACACAGGGCCGTATCTTCCACCGTAGCTCTCAGCAAAGAGATTCACGCCCACGGAGCTGTTGGGCGGTGGATTGAGCTGGGGGAATGCGCCCAGAAACGCCTGAAGCACGTGCCATATAGCCATGGCGGCAATTTCCGTCGTGTTGGCCGTGTTGTTGCCGTTCAGGGAGCCGAAGGTGCCGTTCAGGAACGTCTGTGCCGTGCGGTCGCTCGGCAGAGATTGCGGGGGGACGACAGGTGTCCCGGTGACCAGATCTAGAGATCCGTTGGTCGGCACATCGTAGGAGAAACCGACCTGGTTCGGCTAGCCCCAGTGTCAACAGCCCTGTCTCGCCTTTGGGTCGGTAAGTTGCGTACCTGATCAATAAAGAGCATGTTCGAGGCGCGGTCCCAGCCCCAGTCCCTCACGGCCGTGCCAAGTCGATTGGCGCCAAGCTCAACGACCTCGCAGGGGCCAGTCTCGTCGAACAAGCCAAACATGGAACTTGAGCCCGGGCCACCACTGAGCCAGACGGTCAAGCTGGATGTCGGTTGACGCGCGCCAACGAACCAGAAGAAGATGTTGGCGGTGTAATTGCCGCTTGGCACTGCCACCCAGCCCGTGTACTGTTGCTGAGTCGCGTAGGCGGTCGTGCAGACGTTGGCGGGCACCGTGTAGGTGATTGTAACGCTCGGATCGGCCGGCGAGGCGACCGTGGTCAGCTTCGCCGTCGTGTTCCAGGGCGCATACTGCGCGAGGCTGGGCCGGGCCAGCGACAGGATCCCGAGCAAAGGAGGCAGCGCAAGGCTGCTCATCGGGAGGTGCATGGCGGAGAGGGAAGGCGCTGGGCAAACGTCATCGCGTCCGGGTTCCGCGACCTCGACGACGCGGAGGACGGCGGAGAGGTAAGAACGAGCCCGGCCAGCGAGGACGGAAGAGAGTGTCCTGACAAATCCTGTGTAAAAAAAAAAAAAAAAACAATGCTGGCCGACCAACGCGCGTGCCGGGACGCGTTATACTACCTACCTCTAAGCCTCGAAGGTCCATCCTCGCTACCTGTTGTGGGTACCTTTACCTAGTCGGGCCCGGCCTTGCCAGGGCTGTGGGTCTCTGGACCCGGTGTGCCGAGTGCCGAGTGCCGAGTGCCGAGTGCCGAGTGCCAAGTGCCGACTGGCCGACCTCTATGTCTGTAGATCCCGCTCCCGCTCGCGTCCGCATGTTGATATGATATTCTGTTTTCGCACGTTGAGCATTATAGCCATGGCGTATCATCGGTTCTATGCCCACATGGAAATTGGTCGTTCTTGATGAACTGATATGTCAGTGCGCACGAGACGCAACAACTCTGGGCCTGGTTGGCTTGAGCTTTCGGCAAGGCCATCCTCAACTCCCCGGACCGCCTGACGTGCATACCGCTGACGTGCATGGTATTGGGAACTGATGATTGACCACTCGGCACCTGGACGGCCATCACAACCCGAGACCACTTCCATTTCCCAGTACTGAGTCTTGTCTCCGTATCCTGTCGTTAGATGAGAAGCCGAGTCCACCAGGCGCGAGGAAGCGGGGCGATGGCGAAAGCCGGGGTACTTGCACAATGTCATCAGAGAGATAAGGGTAGGTAGGTAGTATGCGTCCTACTGCTCGAGGAACAGACAGAAGCACGACTGGGCAACATGGCATTGTTGGGTCCGGCACTGTCCGCCTGCTGGCCCTCCGTCAACCATCTGGGCGCGTTTTGGGGGCCGCCTTGCGTCCTCAGCTCAGTGCACGTCTCTTCGTATTCCAAAGAAATAGTTGCCCACTTTCTCGCTGCCCGTGACTTCTTTCCATCCCAGACCCGGTACATAGACTACGCCCATGACCCGGGGACTACCCCAGCCGGGCCGCTGGGCATAGTGCGTCCTGAGTTCATCTTCATTGATGTATTTTTGCCAGTCGTGCGTCCCCTTGGGAACCATACCCAGTATGTCCTCGGCCACCAGGTTTGTTGTGAACCAGCTCATCCACGTCCGCGCGATCGTGCTCAGCACCATCCAGCCGCCAGGCTTGACGAACTGTCCGCACCGCTCCAGGAATGCCGCCGGTTGCTCCACGTGCTCTATGACTTCCCACAGCGCCACGACATCGTATTGAGTCGCCAGACTTCCGGGCAGCGGCAACGTCTCGATGGTTGCACACAGGTACTCCAGCACTTTGTGCCGCCCGTCTGGCGCCACCCTCTGTAATGCGGGGTCAGAGCGAGCGTGACGGCGCGCCACCTCAAGAACCTCTGGGCTGGGGTCCAAAGCCGTGACAAGATCGGTCGTCGGCAGGCGAGCCGCGCTCTCGGCGAAGATGCCACCGCCGCAGCCGACATCGAGATAGCGCAGTGTCTGCTGTCGCGAAGCCGTCGGGGGCGGATCGGGCTGCGAGGAGTGGCATGCACGGATGAAGTCGTGTCGGAGCGGGTTCATGAGGTGGAGGACGCGCGAGGAGCCATGAGGGTCCCACCAGGTGCCGGCGAGGGAGTTGAAGTGGGAGATCTGCTTGGCGTTGACGGACGAGGGCGGCGGGGGCGAGGCGGTCGAATGTGCGCGTGGGCGAGGGAATGCAGGCCTGCCCGCGAGAGACGTCGCAGCACGCCGCGTACTCCGCACAGGCGGCTTCATTCTACCTGCGTACACGATCGTCTCTCATAACGGTCAAATAATGCGGGCAACGTGGCGGCCGGGCGGGCATAGCACTGCGGAGCACGTCATTCGCTTAGTCATCAGCCACCGGCCAGTCCCCGGGCCAACACCTCCTTCCGGGCTTTCGGGCCTCTGCTTCGCGCGCACATCTGTCTAGCCGAGGTCCGGTTTGAGGTGTTGGCAACGACGGTGTAGGCCGCCCGGGGCCGATCTTTCATTGGGAGCCGTTCTCGGCGGCCGAGCAGTATAAAGAAAAGAAGAGGCACGTGAAGCGCAAGCGGCCCGTGAGACGAACGGTTGACGGCGGGAATCCTCAACCACTAGCTCACTGGTTTTTTATCTGACCCCGCTCAGTCAGGGCCAGAGATCAGGGCCAGAGAAGAGCAGATTGCGCAGCCAGACCGTTCCCCCTCCTCAGCCAACATGCCCGTCGAGACAATAGACCTTGCGCGGTTTGACAGCATCCCGGACACAGTCGAGGCCTTTCGTGAGTGACCCGTCGCCCTTCCCCGCGTTCCGTGTGACCTGAAGTCGCACAGCTCACACAACCGCGCACCCCGTGCGACGCAGGCCATGGCGAGTTCGTCGTCGTCCTCGACGACCCAGGTCGTGAAAACGAAGCCGATCTCATCATCGCCTCCGAGTCCATAACATCTGAGCAGATGGCCTTCATGATCCGCCACAGCTCAGGGCTGATCTGCGTGCCCCTGACCGCGGCGCGCACCGACGAGCTGGGACTGCCGCAGATGGTCGCGCGCAATGAGGACCCTCGCGCCACCGCCTACACGTTGTCGGTCGACGCCGCCGACGCGAGCGTTACCACAGGTATCAGCGCGCACGACCGCGCTCTGGCCTGCCGTCGACTGGCCGACCCTGCTGCCACGCCGGCCGACTTCCGCCGCCCCGGCCATGTGTTTCCGCTGCGCGCGCGCCCCGGCGGGGTTCGCATACGGCCCGGCCACACCGAGGCGGCCATCGATCTATGCCGGCTCGCGGGTAAGAGGCCGGCCGCGGCCATCTGCGAGCTCGTGGACGACGGTGTGGAGGTGCCGGGCCGGGCCGTCCGCAGCCAACCGGGCATGTTACGAGGCGAGGCGTGCATCGGCTTCGCGAAGAAATGGGGGCTCAAGGTTTGTACAATCAAGAACTTGGTGGCATACCTGGAGAAGATGGAGGGGGGAATTGAGATCAATGGGTCCTGAAACCGGCAACGAGCTTGGACAGTAGGTAGTCCAGGGACAGCTTGGAGACTGCATGCAGCCTTCACTGGGTCTGCATGTTGGCTCCCACGAGGCTAGGAGGAACGTTTGGCTTCTCTCCATGGGCAGTCGCGGATTTTGGGTGTCCAGTTCATTTCAATGGAGTCATTGTGGAAGACCTCACCACTCAAGCATTGCATCTCGTTGCATCTACGTCGCGCACAACACTGTGCTAAGCTGGAGCAGAAGGCGCTATGCACTCTGAGCTTTCGTCTTTCCTTCTACTCCCATCCCACCCAGCAGTGCGCGTATGGTGGTTCCTGATTCCGGGCTTGAGTCTCGCTGCCGTTCGTCTAGCCGGCCCTGCGCCTGTCTACATGTAGCTGTTCCTAGACGATGTTGCAAGGACTGGCTGGTCACCTCTGGCCCCGGCATGAGGTCCGCTTCCGGGTTTGCGGCGGTACCCGGAAAGACGGTTGGAGTCTGTGATAGAGTATGCTTACCTAGGCGGATGGGTGTGGATTCTGAAGACCATCCATGGCACGATTGAAGAGGAGGCAATGATCAGCCTGAAGGGTTTGTGTCTGGTAGTACGAAGTACTTGCTCGCGTTTATGCGCATGCTTGTGTGGCTTCTAGCTGTCATAACACTAAGGCACCGGATTACTCGAGCCAGGGCTTGTTGGACGACGTGGGGCTCGTGTCGCTTCGGTAGAACTCCGGTTTCTGTTGAACTGCGCAGGTTCGGGTGATTGATTCTATGCTGATCTGGTCTGTGTTCTCTATCTCTAGTCTTGACCTGCGCTCTAGCCTCCGTTTTTAGAGAGTTCCTCTCTCCCCCCTACTATGTTTGGAAGCCTAGAAAGGAGGCTTAATCTGTTTAATATAGGGAAATATAGCTATATCTACCTTAATTAATAGGGCCTTTTTATAACCTACTTCTATTAGGGATACTAGAGTTCTACCAAAGCGATATAGGTGCTATATTATCTAATATACCCTTAGGTCTAGGTTTATAATACTAACCTAAAGCCTTGTTATAAAGCTAGTCCTTATTTTAGCAATATAATTAGCCTTAATATATACTTATAGTCCTTATATTTTAGGGCTTTATAAGGTTATAGTTAGTGTCATGGCCAGAGCAAAGATGGGTTGTAGAAAGATGTTGTTGTATATAGGACAGAAGGTCCTAGTGTAAAACGAAGCTATATATATATAGGATAATAACGGACTATGACAGCACCCTATCCTAAAACTACAGTTGTCCTTAACTACAAATAATAATCGTATATAGTAGTGTTATACGTATTGTTGTTCAGTCGTAAGTATGTCACTTCTAGTTCGTATTTAAAGGTAGCAGTACTAAGACCTATATATAGGGTTTAAGTAACAGTACTAAGGCCTATATATATCTAACCTATATCCAGGCCTATACGTTTTGACCTACCTTTCCAATTAGGTACCATAGCCTACTAGTTAGGCCTACCTTCCCTATTAGGCAATAGACCTACCTATTACTAGGCTAAATACTAGTATAGCGCCGAAGCTACCTTCCTATACGTTTGATACTAGCCTAAGTTGCTATTAAGTTGTTAAAATTTTCTCCCCTATATATAAACCGCATAACCTAGTTAGCTTTTATTAAGAATCGTCGCCGAACCTCTATAGATATAGCCCTAACTCCCCGATCTACTCCCTTAGTAAAGAAGGTCCTATATAAAGCGTATATTAGGTCTATTATTTTTCATACGACAAAGGCTATACAGCGTAGTAGGCCTGTTAATATTTTTTCTATAGAGCTTTATATAGTAACCGCTGCTAGGAGGCAGCAGTATAAACACTATATAAAGCAGAAGAAGGCCAATTATTTAGCGGTATGTTAAGGAGCTGTTAGTAAGTCGGGTATAATGCAGTACTAACGCCTATAGTAGCCTATAGGGGTCTTATAGTATAAGATAGAGGAATATATACCTATATACTGCATTGCTAAGAGATTCTGTACTATATCGACAACGGATCCTAACGGACCTATTAGGAATGTATAGTATTATTTCGACTAGCTAGAACGGTCCTAGGTTGCTATAGTAGTATACTAGCTGCTATATAACCTTGATACTGCGACTAAGGTATATTATACAAAGTATAGTATAAATAGGACGAAAGTTTTTTCTATAGTAGGTAACTAATAAGGTAGCAGCTAGGTGGAGGTTCGGTTATAAGTTAGAGGCTAGTTGCTAATACATTGTATAGGAGAAGATTATTATATACGAAAATTTTATATAGAATTGTCGTTAGTACTACGCCTATATTATACTGCTGCTTGCCCTCTAGGGCGCTAACAAGGCTTTAGAAGATTTTACGCGCTATTGTAATATATGGTTTTGTCAGACGTAGCCTGGTCTTAACGTATATAATAGCTACTATATAGTTGTAGTAGCCTTAAAGAAGAGGCTAGCTAAGGCGCTATATAATAGTACCGAACCTCGTAACAGGGACGCTTAGACAGTGGCCCGTACAAGTGTCTATGCCGAATTAGGCAGGTGGTCGTTTTGTAGAATATAGGGTTTTTTATGCTCTGCTGTTTTAGCATATTTTATACTAAGTTAGTGCTAAGTCGGTTTAGCGTTATAAAATAGGTAATCCCTACTCTTAGAACCAATCTAGTAGGCCGGGCTTAGCAGGGTATTTAGTGTAAAAATCCTATATATTGCTTATACAGCCTTGAATGTTTATTGCCGGTTCCTAGGTAGGTTTGTAGGGTTTTAGCTATTAGATCCTATATTTAAGGGTACTATTTCTAAGGTAAGAGTTAAGTATCTTATCGAAGTACTACTTAATCTCTAGTTTAGGGCCTTTGTTAGATAGGACAGCTCTATAAGTTAATAATAGTAGGTTTATAGAATATTAGCCTAGTAGTCCTTTAGAGGTAAGTTAGACTAGAGATATATAGAAGATAGGGAAGATCTTATATAAGGGCGGGATATATACTGCTACTGCCCGTCTATATACCTTAGATACCCTCTAAGGGCTAAGCCACTTATAGCTAAGCTTCTTAAGTAGCCAACCCTATTGAATATTAGCAGTACTAACCTATACCTTATCTCTAACTTTATACTAAACTAAGTTCTAGCGTTTTCTATTTGCAGTTTTAGCTATATAAGTTTAAGCTTGTTCTAGAAATAGTTAAGCATAGTTCACTACTCTTTATAGTCTCTTATAGATAGACTAGGCATTTAGGAACTCTTTTTGTTTAATATCGGTATATAGGGGAGTTATAGGCAGCTTAGGTTCGACGCCTATATTAGGGTACTATCTGTAATTAGCAAAGAATAGTATAAGATAGGTTGCCTCTAACTTATAGTTGTTACTTGCAAACTCTACTAGGGGTAACTAGTCTACCTAATTGTTTTGGTAGAACGAAATGAAAGCTCGTAGGTACTGTTCTAGGTAGGTATTTACAATTTCTATCTGTCTATTAGTTTTAGGGTAAGCTATAAAGGAGTATTATAGGGTAATTCCTAAAAGGCAGTAAAGTTTCCTCTATAAGGTACTAACAAACTAAGTACCTCTGTCTAATATAATACAGTCTAGAGTACTATAGAGTTGGAAGATATTTATAACAAAGGTAGAGGTAAGTATAGTAGTAGAAAGGTTAGGTATTACAGCGAAGTATCTTATTTTTATTAGTCTATTAACTATAATTAGAATATACTAGTAGTTAACCCTATATTAGTAGTAGGTCGGAAAAGGTAAGATATAATCGATACTTATTATAGTCTAAGGCTAGAAAGGAACTAGCAAAGGTATAAGGAGGCCTGGCGGAGCTCCTTTAGCGTTCTTAGTATAACGGTAAATATAGTATACTACAATAAATTGCATAATATCTTACTTGATATACAGCTAATAATTAGAGTGTTATAGGAGTTCTAGTATCTTATTACAGCCTAGGTACCCTACTAGCGATAGACTATGGTTTCTATAAATAACTTATAGCCTTATCCTATTGTTAGGTAGGATAAAAAGACAGTTATTGACATAAAGTCGGCCACGAATTACCATATAGTTAGCTATAGCGGCCTGTAGAAGCAGTCTAAGCTTAGGCGGAAATATATGGTAATTAGGGTCCTAGATATAATCTAGAAGCCTCTAAGAATCCTAGTAGTTAGAATAGGCAGCCTAAATAACAGAGTTGATTAGATTAGATATATCAAGTATAAGGAGAAGAAGAGAAGGGACAGTTGTAAGTTAGACGTAACCCTATTTGGAGTTTAGAAGTAAAACCTAAGATCTCCTTACAATCTAGGCGTCTAATAAATCTAAGGAAGTTGCTAGGGAGTCGCTAGGGTGTTAGAAGAGGGCGTCTAGTACAACGTAGTTACTACTAGGCCTATAGGTAATTTAGAATCGGAAATCGCCTAGGAATTTAGACTACCGAACCTACCTTTAGTTAAGGATTTTTATTATACAAAAGTACTATAGGTTTTTTTAGTCTATAAATATTTTAATAGGGTAGTCTAGGCTCTATAGTTCTAGTCTCTATTCCTTAAACGCTTTAATAATAGCTAGGAGCTCTTTATTATAGATCTTATAGTTGTATTCTACTAGTATATATTTCGCTAAGAAGAAGGTAACTAGGTATAAAACCCTCTCTAAGTTATATTAGGATAGTACGCCTCCGAAGGCCCAGTTAGATACATCTGTCTCTACTACTATCCTACAGCTAAGGTCAAAGTATTGTAAGATAGGTACTATAGTAAAAGCCTGCTTTAAGCATTAAAAGGAGGTTTCCTTCTAGGATAAATTAGACTATAGCCTAGTCTAGGCCCTATTACGGCAAAGAGATGTTAATAGACGTACTATAGTTGAAAAGCCAGAGATAAAACGTCGGTAGTAATTGGAGAAGCCTAAGAATCGCTATAGATCCTATAGTAATTCTAGGCAGGGCTAAGACGTAATCGCTTTCATCTTTTTAGGGTCTATAGAGATGCTAGATATTGAAATAATAAGTCTAAGGTATTATGTCTAGGTAATATGAAAGTTATACTTCTTAATATCTACTATAAGGCCTATATTTATTAGCCTTATAAGTACGTTATAGACGTATTAGGTATAGTTCGTAGGTATATTGCTAAAGATAAGAATGTTATCTAGATAAGTAGTTACGTATTTGTCTAATATGTTAAACAAAGTATGGTTAATAAAGTATTGTTAAGTACTAGGCGTGCCTATTATGCCGAAATTTGCTACTAAGTACTCGAATAGGCTAAAATAGGTGGTAAATGCAGTCTTCCATTTATTACTAGGGGCGATTTAGATCTGGTTAAATACTGCTATAATATTGAGTTTAGTGTATATTTTTGCCTAGTATAATATATCTAATGTTTCTCTAATAAGTAGAATTGGATATCGATTTTTAATTATAACGTTATTTAGGCCTTAGTAGTTAATACAGACTTATACCCTACTACTAGGCTTCTTTGCTAATAGTACCGGTATAGCTGCCGATAATATACTACTTTGTATAAAGCCCTTAGAAAGGTAGTTATCCAGGTATTTCCGGATTACTAGAAGCTCCTAGGAGCTTATAGGATGGTATTGAGTAGCCGGTAGTAACTTGCCTAGGATAAGTTCGACTTGATAATCGAAAGGATAGTAAGGTAGTAGTGTTTCTAAGTTTATAGGAAGAAAAGCCATAATTAAGTTGTAATATATAGGCAGTAAGAGTTTCCTAATATTGGTTTCTGAAATAGGCGGGTTAACTTTAAGGTACTTTTTAATATCCTTGTCAGATACCCTAAAGAGACAAGAAGGGAAGGTATTAGTATTATCTAAAGCGAGGAATAAGTTAGTAGTAAACCCTCTTTAGAGCAATATATCTATTACTATATAGAGTTCTGCCATTAATATACTAGAGACGCTAGAGTCCTTTATAAAAGATAGAAATAGTATAGTAGGTAAAAGCTATAAGTTAGAAGGATCCTAGTTAATAATTAAAGGGGAGTTAGGGGAGCTTTAGGTAGGTATTAGAGGGTCCTTGTCCTAGAGTATAACCAGTGTCCTTCTATTAAGGGTTATAGTACTAGAAGCCTAGTCTAGTAAAGGATTATAGGCATAGAGCTAAAGAAGGCCAAGAATTATATCCAGTCTAGAAGAGCTTAGAGGCTAGATATATAGGGATAATAGCTTAGAAGTATAACCAGAATTAGGGTGACTAAACTAATAGTCTAGGATATAGAAATCTATAATAAGACCGGCCTACTTACTATCTATAAGACGTAGAGGGCGAGGTAAATCTAAAGTAGATCGCTTTAACCCTAAGTAATCTACTATAAAGGAATTAACGAATCTAAGCGGAGAATAACTAGAGTCGATAAGGGTTCGGAGGGAGACTGCCTTACCTTATATATATGCTAAGGTAGTAAAAAGTAAAGAAGAATTAGCATAAACTACATCTAAGGTAATAACGAACTCCAGATTAGAGGTAAAAGGCCTAGGATAATAATCTAGTATTCCTAGGCCTAGGCTTTCCCCTTGGAGTTTAGTTATAGAGCTATAGCTAAGGTAGTAGTAGGTCGGTTCTTCTTTACTCTATAATTATAGGCGAGATAGCCTAGCTTACTATAATATAAGTAGAGGCGGTTGTCGATTCTATAGGTTTTTTCCTTAGGAGAAAGGTAGGAACCTAGAGGTAGGATAGCTCCTAATACTATAGGGTTACTATTGTTATAAAATCCTAATTAAGGAGGTGGTACTAACCTAAAGCCGATTTAGAATTAATACTGTTCTGTAGTAATATTGTTTTAGAGCTTCTAGTAAAGCTCTATCTATTTTATAAAGTCTATAGGGCTAGGTCGATCTACTATACTAACGATAGTATAGTGTAGCTTCTGACCTACTTTCTGTTAGAGGTAGGTAACGCGTTATATAGGGGTCTGGTTAGAATATTCGCAGAGTTGTACTAGCTCTATTAGAAAGTCAGTAAATAAGAGCTTATCCTTATCTATATCCAGTTTCTCTAGTTTAGTAAGGCTAATAGCACTAATATCTTTTATAAGATACTAAGGGTCTAGCAATGCGAAAACGTCAGTAATATATATAATTATAGAAGCGTTAGAGGAAAGGCTATAAGCTAGTATAACTAGCTTGTCTACTTTTAGGCGAATCTGCTAATAAGGTTTGCTGCTAAGACGCTGTAAAATATAGAGGACTTGGACCAGGGTATCTAGAAAAAAAGCTTTATTAATAGCAAGCTTTACCAAGATCTAGGACTTCTAGGTAATATAGGCTATTTGCTGTTTAATAGAGTTTATAGAGGTTCTATTAAAGGTTAGAGGATTAACGCTAAGGAGTTAGAACAGAGTTGTATAATTTGTTAAGATAGGAGCTAAAAGGGGCTAGGAAAAAGTAGCCGGAAGGAGGGCGGAAGAGGCCCTAGAGGAAGTTATAGCTAAGTCGGTAGAGATACATAAAATTCTAGAATTCGCAGCTTATAGGAAATAGAGTAGTTAATCGTTACTAGCTAAAGCAAGGTTAGCTAGGTCAGTAGCTAGTATTCCTAGGGAGCCTAGTACCCCTAAGCCTTATACTTAGAGCTAGTCTTCCGCTAATTGGTTGCCGTTAGTTGCTATTATAGAATCAGTAGTAACTTGTGGTTAAAGTATATATAGAAACAGGGGGATTCGTCAAATCGTTTGTTAAAATAGACTTTTAATAAGAGGTTTTCTTTACTCGCTGAATCTTGCTAATTTAATAAGAATATATAGGTACAACAAACTGTTATAGCCAGAGCAAAGATAGGTTGTAGAAAGATATTGTTGTATATAGGACAGAAGGTCCTAGTATAAAACGAAGCTATATATGTACAGGATGACAACGGACTGTGACAGTTAGGCTTATTAGTAGTAGTATAGTGCTTTTTTAGTAATTACTATCTATACCCTCTAGGTCTCTATTCTCTAACTATCTAGTACTTCCTAGGTCTAATACTTATTAGATAGAAAGATAGTTATTCTATAGTTCAATTAAAAGGAATTAAGCTAAGTAGTAATACTTAGCTGCCCTACTGTAAGGGCTAGCGCGCTGTAGAGCGCTAAGCCCCTTCATAGGTATAGTGGGGTGTACGGACCACCTACCCCCCTTGCTCGTACACGGTATAACGATTGGATAAAAGGGTAATCCTTAGTACGCTAGTGCCTTACGCCCCTATCTATCGTAGGGTTACTTACAGTATTAACTTTAGGGGAGGGATTACATAACCTTATAGCCCCTAACATAAGCAGCCTACATTTATAGACTATGCCTCTCTCTTCCTCCTTTTCCTTAGTTTAGAGTCTTTATTAGTAGAGCCTAGCCTTATTATAATACGTTCTTTATAGCTATAATACTACTCTAAACTACTCTAATAGCGCTGGTAAGCGCTCTTTAGAAATACGCCTTATTAATTTCACTATTACGTTGTCTAGCTCTCTAAGTGACTTATAAGAACAGAAGTATACTACAGTTAGATAAACGAAAAAGATAAAGTCTTAAATAGAGTAGAAGGAGTTGGTAGAACTCTAAGTCTATACTTAGAAGAAAAGCTAGATCCCCTATAAAGATAGTCTATAAGATAGAAGGGCAAAGAACCTAAGTATTAACAATATAACGATATTAATACCTTAATAAGAAAGAGGAGCCTATTAGTAGTAACCCCTAAACAGAATCGATTAATCCCCCTAGATCTAAATAAAAAAGACAATTTAGCTGATATAGCGTTTATTGGAGATTAAACCTCTCTCTAACGTATTAAGGACTAGTCTTTCTTCCAATATAATAAATAAAAAGCGTAAAGCAAGCTTAGCTACTTAGCTAACAAAGCTACTAACCTACTACTAACTACCCCTAGAGGATTTCCAGACTTATTAACCCTCTCTATACTACTAGTACTACTTTGCTAATAACTAGTATAAGACCTTTTCAAATCTAAGCATAAGTATATAGATTAGAAGACAGGGAGATCTACTCCTAGTCCTTACTACTCTCTATTATAACAAGCAACTATTATAGCGTTAAAGGCTAATGTTTAGGCTTGATAGCAGTAACTAGCGTACCTTATAGCAAGCCTAGCCAAGCTCTAGCAAGCTTAAAGCAGTACTTTAACCAGCGTTTTCAACTAATTAGCAAAGTACATTCCGTCCAGGGCAGCAATACTAACAATCTTTTAGCCTTTTAATACTAATAAGAAAAAGAAGAATATAGACTATAACTCTTACGCTTATAAGAGTAGTATTGACCTAGGTACTTTTAACAGTAGTTAAGACTTTAATGAGTAGCTAAAGAAATTTATAAACCTTTTAGAAGAAGACTATACTACTTATAAGACTAAGTTTAGTCGAATAAGTCTTCTATACTCTTTGACTAAGGGGCTGGCTAATAACATCCTTAACGTTTGCTTTAGCAATGGCGACTACCCTTTTGAATTCTTAGCCGAAATGATAGTAACCCTAGCAGGCATCTACTAAGATTACAACACTACTGCTAACGCCTAAGACGCTCTTTGTAAAATAAGATTTAACTTAACAGCCCTAGATACTAACCTTAGTACCTTTATTGCCTAATTCTACACTTTAGCAGTTCAGGCTTATATCTATATTAATAAGCGTAAAGCTATACTCTATAAAAAGATTCCTAAAGTCGTAGCTCGCAGCTTATACTGGGCTATAAAAGACCCGAAGGTTACCTTTAAGAACTTTACTATAATACTAAACAATAACTTCTATATATATATGTTAAACGTACAAAATAAGCTATAGCGCTCTAACGGTCATAGCTTAGGCAAAACGGATTTCAGTTCTCGAACTACTAGATATATAGCTATATTCAAAGGGTGGACCCACATTTTTGGATACCGCTGACTAAGCTATATATACCACTATATAGCCTAGAAATAGCTTTAATGGCTTTTCTATTTTTAGATTTATACCCCACTTTTGTGGAGACAGACTCCTTAGGCTGTATAAGCGCTAGAAATAGCCTTAAAAGGCTCTTCTACTAGGTTACCTACCTACCCTATACCTACCCTGCACCGCAGGAGCGAAAATAGAACTTATAGGAAAAGTCGTGCAGCTTACCCTGCAGCTTAGGTGGCCGTAAGTCGATTATTTAAAATCGCTCGCTTATTGGTTTTTCAGGAAGGCGCTATGCACCTACTAAGGCGCTCCTACTATATAGAAGGCAGGAACGGTCCCAGAGGGTATATATAGGAAAGGAAATTGCAAAGCCTTACCTACTAGACTAGAAATCAAATTACTATATTACCTATAACTATAAGCCTTATAGGCCTATAAGACCTACTAAAAGCCATGATATATAAGCTTAAAGCCCCTATAATATAGCGCTATAGCCTATAACTATACCGTTATATTAGATCGGCATAGCTAGTGTACGACTAGCCGCCGCTTGTTTTTCTTCCTCTTCTTCCTCTGTTTAGAGGAGACCCGTATCTACTTTCTCTTTTGTTATATAGTAGAATAGGTGAATAAGGCTGGTCTTTCTTTTCCGCCCTTTTCTTATTCTAGGCTAATAATAAGATTGCGAATTAGTAGTATAAGGAGGACAATAGTATAAGAGGCTAGCTTTCCTTCCTATATTTATAGAAGAAAATAAATTATCACCTAATTATTATAGTTATATAGTTATATTTTACCCATCTAGATATTCTATCTATTTTTGCCTTTAAGCTATTTTAGCCTATTTACTTGGTTCTATTATACCTGTCTACCTTAGTCTCCCCTAATTAGAGAGACTATAGCCTTAGTATATATATACCTCTTATCCTTTTATCTAGACAGCTGTTTGATATATAGCTGCCTACTACCTTTAAACAGCTACTTCTACTTTCTTATAGGTCTACTACTCTATTTTATATAGGGGCTTAGCTAGGAATAAACCAAGTAAGGGCTCTAATATATATAAGTAGGCCTTACTTATATTAGGGTTGTCTTACTATTGATAAGGATAACCTATAGACTATCGGCTAAACGACTTTGTAATATAGTATTAATAGAACTGTTGATTGCGGTAAGGGGGGTTAGGTGCTGATCCCCGTGACCGCACAGCACATAAGCCTCTCGCTCTAGGGAATAGGGCGTGCACTGTGCCACGTAGCCTCTCGCTCTGGGGAATAGGGCGCGTACTGCGCCACTTATACGACAGCTATAAGTAGCGTACCTATATACTATGTAATAGTTACTAATAAGCGCTTTACTCTAATATAGGTATTTAAGGGGTATATAACTACCCCCTAGATAAAGGGAGATATATAACAATCTAGAACCAGAACTTAAACTAGTATTTCCTTGCTACTTGCTTTACTCTTATTATTTTAGATTACTATAATCTCTAGAAACCTACTAATACTGATTAGTATTGTCTTTATATTGCGATATAGGGGCAATATAGAGTAGTAAGGTAGTTAGTTAAGTGCTTAATAACCTTAACTAAGTAGATTGCAGTTTACTTACTAAAGGCTATCAATTAGACAACTAGATAACCACCCTATTAACTTAGTAATATCGCTTATAAGAAAACTAATACTATAAACCTATTCTTCTAGGCTAAGGAAGCTTAACCTAAGCTTTTAAACTAAGAAAGCATTGCTTAAGAGAATACTACTAAAACTATATTACTAACTAACTCTATTATAATTAATATACTATAGTATCCTAAGATCCTTATACTTATAGAACTTTAGAAAGGGAGGATACTAAGATAAATCCCTATTATATACTAAATATTTTATTAAGTATAGCCTAGGATCTTAAAGAGCATTTTAAATAAGAATTCCCTATCTAGCTACCTATTATAAGTATTAATAAATTTAATGCTTAAACCTTCTATAGATTGCTAAAGCATATCGATCTAGAGTATAATAGCGATAAAGCACTTAACTTATATACGCTCTCCTACCTTGGCACTTATAAGGGGCAATAATCTGAAGATCTATACTATAAATTCCGCTTGGATTTTAAGGACTAGATAGCTAACTACTTTAATAAGTTGAACAACAAACTATACTTATAACTATGCTAAATGCTTAACGATAGCTATATCCTAATAGATAGCTTAAAAGGGTAGAAGCTTTTTAAGGGACTTGTAACACTTGCTAATAACCTGTCTAACAATCTAGGACCCAATATACTTCCCTAAATCTATAGACTATCGATCTAGGTTACGTATAGATAGTATATAACAATATCTCTTCCTGCTTAAATAGAAAAGGGGAAGGAGATTATACTAATAATAACCCAAGACTCTAAAATTAGTACCTGGCTATAGAAGGTACTATAGAGGGAGATGCAAATCGGTAATATAGCTGTAAACGCTACTTAGTAATATAGAATAATAAGCAGCTTAATTATAAACGACAATTAACTGGTAAGCGGCTAAGACCTAGATATACGCTAGATAGTAGCCTAAAGCAGAACGCTCTATGCTAGTAACTGCGGCTAGTTTGGAAATACCCTTTACCCGCTAAATCCAGACCTACGGATAACACTTCCGATTTATAGACTTAGAAGTATAATAGGAGCAGGATTCCCGCTAGCTAGTAAAGGCGCCGGCGAAGGCTATAGATTCCTACTAACCACCTAAAGTACTAGCTAAGGGTATACCTAAGGTTATAGCTAAGGTAACTACTAAGGCTATAACTGAAGAACTAATTAAGGGGGATAACAGAACCCTATATAACCTGTATAAACCCCTGGTATTAATACTAGATATAGGCTAGAATATGCTTAACCTTAAGTAGATAATGAAGAGCGGTATATCTAGTATAAGTATATTATATATAGAAGCACTAAGTATATAGCTATCCTACTAATCGAAATAGGCTAGATAAATAAGATAAGTATTAATCGAAAAACCCTAACTAATTTTATTAAGTCTTAGGACTTAAAGGACAGCTATTCTAGGTCTAATAATAATATCCTTGATAATAAAGTTCGTTTCTTCCTATACTACTACTGGACTTTCTAGATCGATTATAGCTTACTAGGTACTGTTTTTCTAAATATACTTTTAGGACGAGCTAAGGAATATCACGTATACTATATCCCTCTTAGCATCTTCTTTATCTAATTATATAGTATTTTAAAGGGATACTTTAAGATAAGTACTAAGTAGAACAACTACTTATATATCTAGAACACTATTACTTTCTAGTCTATATACCTTAAAAGCAAGAATAGTAATAAGTCTATAAAGGAAATTCTCTAGATCTTGCTTAATAGACTCTAATAAAGCTAACATAGGCTTAATCCGCTCTATAACTAAAAGGAGTTCCGAGTTATAAATACAATCTAAGCCTACTAAGGAGTGTTTAAGCTAAAGATCGCTTTATATAAGCTACTAATAAGCTTTAAAGAGCTAGTAGCTATACTCTGCTAAATACTTAACGTTAAGGAAGCAGATTATATATATTACTAATTCTTAATAGACTATAGGTTTACTATAATAAAAGCTAGGCCTATAAGAAACTATTAGAGTAACCTGATTATGGATTCGATCTTTAAAAGAAACCGGGCAATATATATATAATAATCTAAAGGTGCTACTAGGTATAGAAAGTAAAACAAGCTCTAGCAAAAGGACTATAATAAAAACTATACTAAAGTAGGTTATTAGATTTACAGTAAGCTAGATCACCAATCCTTTATATATAGCTAAGAGGAATAAGTAATAGCTAAAAGCAAATAGCTTAAGCAAAAAGGCATTAATAAAGATCACGGACAATATATAGCATTCCTCCTTAATTATAAGGGTTTAGACAATAAATATAAAGCAAAGGAAGAAGATACTAAGCTTAAAGTACAGATAGACAACTATAAGACTGATTAAACTTAAGATAGAAACAAAGTACTAGTAATCAGTTTTAAAGAAGAATAAAAAGCAGTAACTTACTTTATTAACTAAGCTTTCCTTTACCTAATTACTAAAAGCAAATAACTATATAAAGATAGCGAAAAGGATATTAAGAAAATAAAAGCCATTTAGTTTATACTTAATAGGTATACTAAGACTAAATTCTAAGGGATTATTCCTAATACTAGGGCTACTAACGTTTTAACTGCTAGACTCCGACAATTCCTTATTTCAAAGAAGATAATCAGATTACTTAAGATTGATAAGTTATATATAGGAGAAGTAAATATACTTTTTAGGTCTAGGGATTTAAAACAATTACTTAGAACAGTTAAAGTAGAGCTTAATATTAGTTATACAACTTTCTATATATTAGAGATGCTAACCCCTTTTCTTATATATCTAAAAGATATAAACGAGCTTAGTATCTACCTTAATAATATAACAAATAAGCTTATATCTAAGTTAAAGAAGTATATATACGTTTAACGGAAATAGGGATATCTATAGATCCCTATAAAAGGGATTAAACTCCTAAGTATAACATTTATAGCAGATAATAAGTATCTTACACCTCTATAACTTATAGAGGCTGAACTAAGACGTATTTATCAACGCTATAGATACCCTATAGTTGATAGATTATACAAACTACTATAATAAACAGACTACTAAGTAGAATATAGCGCTATTAAGATAATCAATAAGTTCTGCTACTTCTATTAGATCAAAGGTATAGTACTATAACAATTTAGATTTGCGTTATAAGACGACATTTACTTTAATTTTAAGATTGTTATAGACGTTCTAGACATTAACAATTCTAAGGTACTATATATAGTTAACACTATAATGTTATTCTAAGTAGCCTGCTTTCTGAATAATCTCTTAGCTAAAGAGATATAGGAGCGGCTAAAGGAATGTTAGATCGATATATACCTTAGACTACCTGATGTTTTACACTATAACAAAGGTACTAATTTCAAAGTATATAAGTTTTAGGCAGAGGCTAAGCTTATAGGTATAACCTGCTATTTAGTATTAGTTAAGGTATACTAGTTAGTTAGTAAGATTAAGCAGTATTATAGGCTATTAAGAAGGGCCTATAATATTATTAAATTAGAGACCGCTGGATCTTGCTTGAAAGAGGTATACCTATAAGCAGTACTAAGCGCAGTTAACAATACTACTAGCCTAGATAGGCTAGTACTAACGCTCTTAGTTTTCGGCGTATACCTACATCTTATTATAGATATACCGCCTTCTTTATCTTAACTACGCCAAGCAGGTATAATTCAGAAGGCTATAATACAATTACGAATCCTAAATAATATAAGTGTTGATTGCGGTAAGGGGGATCAGGTGCCGATCCCCGTGACCGCGCAGCACATGAGCCTCTTGCTCTAGGAATGGGGTACGTGCTGTACTACTGAGCCTCCCGCTCTAGGGAATAGGGCGCGCACTGCGCTACTTATATAATAGCTATAAGTGGCGCATCTACGTACTATGTAATAGTCGCTAACAAGCGCTTCGCTTAACATATGTATTTAAGGGGTATGTAACTACCTTTTAGATAGAGGGAGATATAACAATCTAGAACTAGAACTTTAAACTGTATTTCCTTGTTACTTGCTTTGCTCTTTATCGTTTTAGATTACTACGATCTCCGAAAACCTACTAATACTAATTAGTATTATCTCTATATTTCGGTATAGGAGTAACGTAGAGCGGCAAGGTAGTTAGTCGAGTGCTTAATAACCTTAACTAAGTAGATTATAGTTTGCTTACTAAGGGCTGTCGATCAGGTAACTAGACAACTACCCTATTAACTTAGTAATATCGCTTATAAGAAAACCGATACTATGAACCTACCCTTCTAGGCTAAGGAAGCTTGACCTAAGCTTCTAGACTAAGGAAGCATTGCTTGAGAGAACGCTACTAATACTATATCGTTAAGCAACTTTACTATAATCAACCTACTATAGCTTTCTAAGATCTATCTACTTATAGACCCTTAAAGAAGGAGGATACTAAGACAAACCCCTATTATATATCAAGTATTTCGTTAAGTATAGCCTAGGACCTTAAAGAGCGTTTTAAATAAGAGTTCCCTATCTAGCTACCTATTATAAGTATCGATAAATTTAACGCTTAAACCTTCTATAGATTGCTAGAGCATATTAATCTAGAGTATAACAGCGATAAAGTGCTTAACTTATATACGCTCTTCTACCTTGGTACTTATAAGGGGCAATAATTTAAAGATCTATACTACAAATTCCACTTAGATTTCAAGGACTAGATAGCTAACTACTTTAACAAGTTAAACAATAAACTACGCTTATAACTACGCTAAATGCTTAATAATAGCTATATCTTTATAGATAGCTTAAAAGGGTAGAAGCTCTTTAAGGGACTTGCAACGCTTGCTAACAACCTGTCCGACAATCCAGGGCCTAACGTACTCCCCTAAATCTATAGACTGTTGATCCTAGCCGAGTATAGACATTAAGTAATAATATCTCTTTCTACTTAAATAGAAAAGGGGAAAGAGATTGCACTAATAATAACCTAAGATTTCGCTACTAGTTCCTACTAGGAGGAGGCAATGCAGGGGGATATACAAGTCGGTAATATAACTATAAACGCTAACTAGCAATTTAAACCGGCAAGTAGCTTAATTATAAACGACGATTAACCAGCGAGCAGCCTAGGCCTAAGTATACGTTAAACAGCGGCCTAGAGTAGAATGCTTAACGCTAGTAATCGTAACAAGTTTGGAAATACCCTTTACCTGCTAAATTAGGGGCTATAGATGACATTTCCAATTTATAGACTTAGAAGCGTAATAGGAGCAGGATTCCTGCCAGCTAATAAGGGCGCCGGCGAAGGCTATGAATTACCACCAACCACCCAAAGTACCGGCTAAGGTTATAGCTAAGGTTATAGCTAAGGTAACTACTAAGGTAACAACTAGGGGACTAATTAAGAAGGACGACGAAACCCTATGCAATATATATAAACCCCTAGTATTAACCCTAACTATAGGCCAGGATATGCTTAACCTTAGGTAAGTAATAAAGAGCAATATGCTTAGTATAAGTATATTATATACAGAAGCGCTAAGTATATAGCTATTCCACCGATCGAAATAGGCTGGATAAACAAGACAACCATTAATCGGAAGACCCTTACCGATTTTATTAAGTCTTAGAACTCGAAGGACAGCTATTCTAAGTCCGACAATAATATCCTTAATAACAAAGTTCGTTTCTTCCTCTACTACTGCTGGACATTCTAGATCGATTATAGCTAGTTTAGTACTATTTTTCTAAATACTCTTTTAAGACAAGCCAAGGAATATCACTTATACTATATCCTACTAGGTATCTCTTTCATTAAACTATATAACATCTTAAAGGGATACTTTAAGATAAGTATTAAGTAGAATAACTACCTATATATTTGGAATACCACTACCTTCTAGTCTATACGCCTTAAAAGCAAGAATAGTAACAAGTTAATAAAGGAAATTCTCTAGATCTTGCTTAATAGACTCTAGTAAAGCTAACACAGGCTTAGTCCGCTCTACAACTATAAGGAATTCCTAGTTGCTAATATAATCTAAGCTTACTAAGGAGTGTCTAAACTAAAGATCGCCCTATATAAACTACTAATAAGCTTTGAAGAGCTAGTAGCTATACTCTGTTAGACACTTAACGTTAAAGAGGCAGATTATACATATTGCTAATTCCTAATAGACTATAGGTTTATAATAATGAAAGCCAGGCCTATAAGAAACTATTAGGGTAACTCAATTATAGATTCGATCTTCAAAAGGAACTAGGCTACGCACGTATAGCAGCCCAGAGGCGCTATAGAGTACGGAAAGCAAAACGAGTTTTAGCAAGGAGACTATAACAAAACCTATACTAAGATAGGCTACTAGATTTACAGCAAGCTAGATTACCGATCCTTTATATATAGCTAAAAAGAATAGGCAATAGCTAAGAGCGAATAGCTTAAACAGAAGGGCATTAATAAAGATTATAGACGATATATAGCGTTTCTCCTTAACTATAAGGGTTTAGATAATAAATACAATATAAAGGAAGAAGATACCGAACTTAGAGTATAGGAAGATAACTATAAGACCGATCAAACTTAAGGTAAAAACAAAGTACTAGCAATCAGTTTCGAAGAAGAATAAACAGCAGTAACTTACTTTACGAACTAAGCTTTCCTCTATCTGATTACTAGGAGCGACTAGCTATAGAAAGACAGTAAAAAGGATATAGAGAGAATAGAAGCCGTTTAATTCGTACTTAACAGGTATACCAAGGCTGAATTTCAAGGAATTATACCTAATACTAGGGCTACTAACGTTTCAACCGCCGGACTTCGACAATTCCTTATACTAAAAAAGATAATTAGATCGCTTAAGATCGATAAAACGTATATAGGGGAAGCGAATATACTTTTCAGGTCTAGGGATTTAAAACGATCACTTAGTATAGTTAGAATAGAGCTCGACATCGGTTATACAACTTTCTATATATTAGAGACGCTAACCCCTTTTCTTATATATCTAAAAGATATAGACAAGCTTAGCGTCTACCTTAATAACACAATAAATAAGCTTATATCTAAGTTAGGGAAGCGCATATATGTTTAGCAGAAATAGGGATACCTATAGATCCCTGTTAAAGGGATTAAGCTGCTAAGTATAGCATTTACTATAAATAACGAGCGTCTTGCGCCTCTATAACTTACAGAGGCCGAGCTAAGACGCATTTATCGACACTATAGACACCCTATAGTTGACAGATTATACAAACTGCTATAACGAGCAGACTACTAAGTAGAGTATAGCACTATTAAGATGATTAACAAGTTCTACCATTTTTGTCAGATTAAAAGAGCAGTGCTATAACGATTCAGATTCGCGTTATAAGATGATATTTGCTTTAACTTTAAGATCGTTATAGACATCTTAGATATTGATAGTTCTAAGGTACTATATATGGTTAACGCTATGACTTTATTCCAGGTAGCCTGCTTTTTAAACGATCTTTCAGCTAAGAAGACATAAGAGCAGCTAAAGGAATATTAGATCGACATATACCTTGGACTACCCGACGTCTTACGCTATAACAAAGGCACTAATTTCGAAGTACATAAGTTTTAGGCTAAGGCTAAGCTTATAGGTATAACTTGCTACTCTATACTAGTTAAGGCATACTAATTAGTCGGTAAGATCGAGCGGTATTATAGGCTACTAAGACAGGCTTACAATATTATTAAATCTAAAACCGCTAGGACTTGCTTGAAAGAAGCATGCTTATAAGTAGTACTAAGCGTAGTTAACAATACCGCTAGCCCGGACAGGCTAGTGCTAACGCTCTTAGTTTTCGGTGTATACCTACGCCTAACTATAGACGTGCTGCCTTCTCTATCTTAACTATGCCGAGCAGGCGTAATTCGGAAGGCTATAGCATAATTACGTATCCTTAACGATATAAGGACTATATAAGACGCTCTTACATAGTGTAATAGACCGAGTATAGAAGATATACTACTATGCTTACTTAAGGTAGGTATAGAAGTACTGGTATTCCAAGAAACCAATTGATAGATAGAACCCTATAAGGTAATCTCGGCCATAGATATAGCGGTAATCGTCAATATAGTTAATAGACCTATAGAATTTCAGAATATAATAGTTAAACTATACTACTAGGAGCTAGTATAAGACAAGTAAGCCGGCTAAACTAGGGCTAAGCGGCTAGAGCTATTCCAATATCCCTAGCCTAAGTAACCTCGCTAGTATAGACGACCCTAAAAGAACCTAGCACCTACTAACAACTTTATTTCGGAAAAAGAGAAGTACAACTATAATCTTACGCTTAAACTATAAGCTAAAGGCAAGATCACTATACCTAGCACGCTATTCCAAGAATCCAATAAAGCGGAACTAAACTCCCTCCTAGCAGCTAGGGTAATCGAAGCGATCTAGATACTAATAGATATATTAAGCTACTAAATTTTCAAATTAAGGATTGTCTAGAAAGTAAAAGACAAGCTTACTATGCTATGCGAAAAGTTACGTTTTGTAGCTTAGGGATTTAGCGATAAAGATAAGAAGCACCTCCTTACTTAGTCGCTAACGATCTAGCGATACATATAGTAGCTTATACTCTTACTATTCCTAACGCTTCGAACGCACTTTGGTTTTAAGGCATAGATGCATAACGTTATCCAGGCTTATATATAAGCTAAGTTACAGCTAGTAAGGAAAGTGATTCTTCTGTTACCTAGAGAGCTTAAGACGCTCTATCCCCCTTATACCGTCCTGCTTATTAAAACCTTATTGTATAGACTAGCCGAAGCCGGCTTATACTAGTAGGTAATATATATAAACTAGTATACTAAGTACCTTGATCTTAAACTAAGCGCCTTTGACCTATACCTTATAATCGGCAAGATACAATTCGGTAATAGGTTCGGAATTGTTAGCCTATAAACCGACAATATACTTAATATTAGTAAGCAAGCCTTTGCTAACAAAGAAAAGCTTAAGTTAGACAAGGCTGGCTTTAAGTATAAGCTGCTGGTATTTTTGACGGACAACTCGATTACAGACTTTAACAGATGCAGGCTTGAAATAAGTATAGACGCTATTAAGATTCGGCAAAAGGGGCAAGCTATGCGACTTAAACTTATAGACCTAAAAGGAAAAACGGCAAAGCAAGTATACGTCGAACAACACGTATATAGCACCTATATCGCTATGATTTACCAGCCAGAAGCGACTTTCGACTTGTTAGTAGCAATATAGTTAACTAAGCCCGGTATAACTAAGATTGCCTAGCTTAACACTTAACTATAATGGCAGATCGATAATAATATATACAGACTATACTATTTACAACTTAAACTTAAGATAGCCAAGCTCTTTGTCTTTATAGACGGATTATTTGCTAATAATATAGATATAATATCGCAAATTAAGTTCGTTATTATATTTAGCAACAAGATAAGCGGTATAAACGAGTTTAACTTATATAGTAATATTATATACTAGTCTTCGACTAAGTATAAGCGGGTAACGCAGAGCGTTCTAGCAAGCGAGATATATAGTATAGTAAGTAGGTTCGATCTTAGGTATATATTATACTAGATGCTTGCTAAGGTCTACTTATATCTAGGCCTATCCTCGCTACTACTAATTGTTATATATACGGATTCGTTTAGCTTATACAAATGCCTAGTAAAGCTCGGTATAACGGCGGAGAAGCGCCTTATAATCGATATAATAGCACTACGCTAGAGCTACAAAAACCATGAAATCGCAGAAATCAGGTGGATTAGTAACGACGATAACCTAGCCGACGCTATAACTAAACGTACGTTGAACAAGACGCTTAAAAAGCTCGTTACTGCTAATATAGCTAAGATTAGAGTAGAAGGCTAGGTTTAACAACCAGCCGAACAACAGGAAGAGTCTATATAACTTAGGGTAAGATCACTTACATAAAAGACAAAGACTGCCAGGACGATTCATTTATAGTACAATAAGGAATATAAGGTAAAGTGCAAAACGATCTTAATTTATACTTTTATAGCTAGCGCAATATACGCGCTAGCGCCCCCTACCCCCTAATTACAACAATAAAATATCGATAGCCTTGCCTATAGCGGCCATCGCCACAAGCTTTTTCTATACGGGCGTTATGCCTGCTATAGGCGCCCTATGCTCGACAAGAGCATGTACCTTATCTACTAGTACTAAGACGTACTTAGCACTGTCGTACTATATTTTCCAATCCTATAACCAATAAGTATTACGATTAAACAATAGATACTACTAAAGATCGTAACTTACTTTAGCCTTTATAGCTAGGTTAGAGCGGAGCTCTAAGAAGCAGTCCGAGAACGGACGGACCGACTTAGGGCTATAATATACGTTAGGAACAATAAGATAATAGAAACAATGTATAGATGGAACTTATATCAGTATATATAAGTGCCTAGACAAGTACTACTAGTACTAGAGGCTATGGCCCAACGCGCGGTTGTAGTATGCTATATGTAGCGCGAAATTGCCAGACTTATTAAACGAGTCCTTAACGCCTGCTAAAAGCGAGTATAGGTAGCTAAGGTAAACAACGGTATATACAGTACTATATAGGCTATAAACTTTATATACGTTAGTAATATCAATAATAAGGATAATAAAAGTAAGACGCTTACCCTCTGGTTTATATATACAAACGTGTAACGACCTTTTATAAGGCTTTGTATAGTCTGACATATAGTATATATAGCAGCTAGAGCGGACGATAGAGCCGTCTAAGCTTTTACTAGATAACAAACTTACTATTACTACTGCTAGTATTACTACTAACAGCACGGGCATACTCGCAGCGGCAAGTAGCGCCTTGCGCCGTACGCGCGTAGCTGCTAACGCCGCCTTCTTTATAGCTAGCAATATAGGTAGAGTATGCTCGGTATGCTTAGAAAGACGTGCCTTATACATAGCAATCTCTACCTTATATACTACCTCCTTCTCTGCCTCCTCCTTATGCCGGAGTATAGTAGCCTGCTCGAGCAGGACGCGTATACGTATGATTAACCTCTTAGAATTAAAGGGCGCGGAGTCGGTATCGGTACGGCTGCCTATAGACTTAGGCTATGTAGCGAGCGTAGCTATGTCCGCGGCGTTAGGATCGTCGCTATCGTTATTATCGTTGTTACTGTCGTTGCTACCTGCTATACTCTTCTAGTTGCTGTTACTGGTAATAGTACGCTTAGACGCGTCTTTAGACGTATTATCATTACCCTTCTAGGTAAGATGCTTATTAGAAGCGTTAGTTATAAGCGTATTAAGGGCGTTACTACCCTTATCCTTAGTATATATATAGGTATTGCCGCCCATGCTCCTATAGGAGCACCTACTCTACTTATTATTAAAATCCAACACTATAAACAATAAGATCAGCATGCTTAAGCATAAAGGCTAATACGCTTAAGTATTAGTGCATAAAGGTAAGTAACTTACTTGTTACTACTAGTACTGCTAGTACTATTATTGCTGCTACTACTGCTGCTATTATTGTTGCTGCTGCTACTGCTACTATTGTTATTGCTACTGCTACTGCTGCTAATATAGATTGTAGGGAGAAGAGAGGTGGTGTATAGTGGGAGAACCCGCCTATTTATAGATTTAGGGCAAGAGCGTTCGGAGTTTGTAATTAGCTAGCCTAGAGCTCTGATTTTTCCTATTATAATTCCTATTTAAGACTACAAGCTTTTGTAACAATAGTTACCGGCGTAACGTGCTTACTGTTGCGCTGTTTAGAGGCGTATATAGAAGGTGCTAAAGTCGTGCCTTTTATACTAGGGATCAGCTAGTAGAATCCAACATTCTAATTGGCAAATGAAAAGTTAAGTAATTAGGATTTCCTATTCTAGTAATAAAGAGAGCAAAGTAATCTAGGATTTTCTATTTTAGATTAATAAAGCGCTAGCGCAGTTACAAAAGAAGAGTTGCCGGTATTGATTACAGTAAGGGGGATTAGGTGCCGATCCCTATAACCGCGCAGTATATAAGCCTCTCGCTCTAGGAATAGGGCATATACTACACTACTAAGCCTCCTGCTCTAGGGAATAGGGCGCGTACTACGCCACTTATATAACAGCTATAAGTAGCGTATCCACGCACTATATAATAGTCGCTAACGAGCACTCCGCTTAATATATGTATTTAAGGGGTACGCAACTACCCTCTAGATAGAGGGAGATATAACAATCTAGAACCAGAACTTTAAACTGTATTTCCTTGCTGCTCGCTTTGCTCTTTATCGTTTTAGATCACTACGATCTCCGAAAACCTACCAACAATAAGGACTATATAAGATACTCTTATATAATATAATAGACTAAGTATAGAAGATATACTACTATATTTACTAGAAGTAGGTATAGAAGTACTTGTATTCTAGGAAAGCGACTAATAGATAGGACCTTATAAGGTAATCTCGGCTATAGATATAATAGTAATTGTCAATATAGTTGATAGACCTATAGAATTTCGGAATATAATAGTTAAACTATATTACTAGGAGCTAGTATAGGACGAACAAGATAATTAGGCTAGTATTAAGCAGCTAGAACTATTCTAATATCTCTAGCCTAAGCAGCCCTACTAATACAGACAACCCTAAAAGAACCTAATACCTATTAACAACTTCGTTTTGGAAAAAGAAAAGCATAACTATAATCTTGCACTTAAACTGTAAGCTAAAGGCAAGATCACTATACCTAGTATACTATTCTAAGAATCCAATAAAACAGAACTGAACTTGCTCTTAGTAGCTAGGGTAATCAAAGCGATCTAGATACTAGTAGATATGTTAGACTACTAGATCTTTAAGTTAAGGATTATCTAGAAAGTAAAAGATAAGCTTACTTTACTATATAAGAAATTACGCTTTATAGCTTAGGGATTTGGCAATAAGGATAAGAAGTACCTACTTACTTAATCGCTAATAATCCAATACTATACGCAGCGACTTATGCTCTTACTACTCCTAATACTACAAATGTACTTTAGTTTTAAGGTATAGGTATATAACGTTATCTAGGCTTATATATAAGCTAAGTTACAGCTAGTAAGGAAAGTGATTCTTCTATTATCTAAAAAGCTTAAGATGCTTTATCCCCTTTATACTATCTTGCTTGTTAAAACCCTATTATATAGACTAGCTAAAGCTGGACTATACTAGTAGGTAATATATATAAACTAGTATACTAAATGTCTTGATCTCGAGCTAAGTACCTTTAACCTATACCTTATAATCGGTAAGATGTAAATTAGAAGTAGATTTAGAATCGTTAGCCTATAAACCGACAATACTCTTAATATCGGTAAGCAAGCCTTTATAGATAAGGAGAAGCTCGAGCTAGATAAGGCTAGCTTTAAGTATAAACTACTAGTATTTTTAACGGATAAATCAATTATAGATTTTAACGGATATAAGCTTAAAATAAGTATAGATACTATCGAGATTCGACAAAAAGGGTAAGCTATATAACTCGAACTTATAAGCCTAGACGCTGAAATAGCGAAATAAGCATACGTCGAACAACGTATATATAGTGCCTATATTACTATAATTCGCTAGCTAGAGGCGACTTTCGACTTGTTAGTAGCAGCGTAGTTAACTAAGCCTAATATAGCCGAGATTACTAAGCTTAACGCTTAACTATAATAGTAGATCGAGAACTTGATATATAGGCTGTACTACCTATAACTCGAGCTTAAGATAGCTAAGCTCTTTGTCTTTATAGACGGATCATTCGCTAACAATGCTAATATAACATTATAGATTAGATTCGTTATAATATTTAGAAATAAGATAAGCGGTATAAACAAGTTTAACCTATATAGCAATATTATATACTAGTCCTTAACTAAGTATAAGCGGGTAATGCAAAGCGTTTTAGCAAGCGAAATATATAGAATAGTAAGTAGGTTCGATCTTAGGTATATACTATACTAGATGCTTGTTAAGATCTACTTAGGCCTAGGTCTACTATCGCTACTACTAATCGTCGTTTATATAGACTTGTTCAGTTTATACAAGTACCTAGTAAAGCTTAGGACAATAGTAGAAAAGCGTCTTATAATTGATATAATAGCTCTATAACAGAGCTATAAAAACCGCAAAATCGTAGAAATTAGGTAGATTAGTAGCGATAATAACCTAGCTAACGTTATAACTAAGTACGCGCCGAATAAGACGCTTAAAAGGCTTATTACTATAAATATAGCCAAGATCAGAGTAGAAGGCTAGGTTTAACGCCCGGCTAAGCAATAGAAAGAGTCTATATAACTTAGGGTAAGATTGCTAGTATAAAAGACAAAGACTACTAGGACAATTCATTTATAGTATAATGAGAAATATAAGGCAAAGTGCGAAATAATCTTAATTTATACTCTTATAGCTAGTGCAATACGCGTACTAGCACCCTCTACCCTTTAATTATAACAATAAAACATTAATAGCCTTGCTTATAGCGGCTATTGCCACAAGCTTTTTCTATATAGGTGTTATACCTGCCGTAGGTACCCTTTACTTAATAAGAGCACGTGCCTTATCTACTAAGACCAAGGCATACTTAGCGCTATTACGCCATATCTTCTAATCCTATAACTAATAAGTATTCTGATTAAACAATAAACACTACTAAAGATCGTAACTTACTTTAGCCTTTATAGCCGGGTTAGAGCGGAGCTTTAAAAAGCAGTCTGAGAACGGACAGACCAACTTAGGGCTATAATATACGTTAGAAACAATAAAATAATAGAAATAATACGCAAATAGAACTTATATCAGTATATATAAGTGCCTGGACAAGCACCGCAAATACTAGAGGCCGCGGCCTAACGTATAGTCGTAGTACGCTATATACAGCGCGAAATTGCCAGACTTATTAAACAAGTCCTTAATACCTGCTAAAAGCAAGCGTAGGTAGCTAAGGCAAATAATAGTATATATAGTACTATATAGGCTACGAACTTTATATATATTAGCAATATTAATAACAAGGATAATAAGAGTAAGATGCTTACCCTCTGGTTTATACGTATAAGCGCATAACAACCTCTTATAAGGCTTTATATAGTCTAATATATAGTATATACAGCGGCTAAAGCAGATAACAGAGTTGTCTGAGCTTTTGCTAGATAACAAACTTGCCGTTACTACCGCCAGTATTGCTACCAGCGGTATAGGCATGCTTATAGCAGTATATAACGCTGTATACCACGCGTGTATAGCCGCTAACACCGCCTTCTTTATAGCCGGCGATATAGGTAGAGAGTGCTTAACAGGCTTAGAGATACGCGCCTTATATATAGCGATCTCTGCCCTATATATTGCTACCTCCTCTGCCTCCTCCTTATACTAGAGCGTAGCGGCCTGCTTAAGCAGGATATTAGATCGGCGTAGCTAGTGTATAACTAGCCGCCGCTTGTTTTTCTTCTTTTTCTCCCTTTGTTTAGAGGAGACTCGTGTCTACTTTCTCTTCTGTTATACAGTAGAGTGGGTAGACAAGGCTGGTCTTTCTTTTCCGCCCCTTATCTTATTCTAGGCTAATAATAAGATTGCGAATTAGCAGTATAAGAAGGACAATAGTATAAGAAGCTAGCTTTCCTTCCTATATCTAGAGAGAGAATCATTAATTATCCTAATTATTACAGTTATATAGTTACATTTTACCTATTTAGATATTCTATCTACTTTTAGCCTCTAAGCTACTTTGGCCTATTTACTTGGTTCTATTATACCTATCTACCTTAGTCTCCCCTAATTAGGGAGACTATAGCCTTGTTGTATATATACCTCTTATCCTTTTATCTAGATAGCTGTTTGATATATAGCTGCCTACTACCTTTAGATAGCTGCTCCTACTTTCTTATAGGTCTGCTGCTCTGTTTTATATAGGGGCTTAGCTAGGAATGAACTAAGTAAGGGCTCCGACATTTATAAGTAGGCCTTACTTATATTAGGGTTGTCTTACTATCGACAAGGACGACCTATAGACTGTTGGCTAGACAACTCTATAGTATAGTATTAATAGGACAACTATTTCGAATTTTCTGCTCTAACGACTTAGACTAGTGTTTCTAGGCCTCTAACTTCTAATTAGACAACGATAATCTTACTTAGTATAACAGTTATATTAGTTATAGGTTATATGACAATTCGAGACCCGATATATCGGTTAAGCTTAAGATAAGTATAATCTTAGCTGTTCCAGAAACTCGGTTGTCTAAGCATTCTAGTAGATATACCTTATATCAAACAAGAGGGGGTAGGGAAGTACTTAAACCCCCTTCTTTCTTGTTCTATTAGGTATATTAGCTATAAGAGTCTCTTTTAGATATAACTTATATAACTCTTATCTTCGGTTCCTTTCTCTTATTTAA
Source organism: Phyllachora maydis (assembly GCA_029339225.1). Classification (NCBI taxonomy): domain Eukaryota; kingdom Fungi; phylum Ascomycota; class Sordariomycetes; order Phyllachorales; family Phyllachoraceae; genus Phyllachora; species Phyllachora maydis. The sequence continues at coordinate 1,882,661 of JAQQPM010000008.1, read as the reverse complement.
CATTTCCGGTATTAGCAACTATATAAGGATTAGAGCCTAGTAAAGAGATTTCCTATATCTAAGGAAGATTTCGATACTAGGGCTGGATATATAGACCTTACTTATAACTTAGGAATATAGTCTTGTCCTTAATTTCCTCCTCTGTCTAGACGAGTAGCTAGCTATCCTAACTCGTTTTAGCATTATAAACCCTTAGTTAAAACAAGAGGAGTTATTTTAGGTTAGGCTATATTAACGAACAATTAGGCTTAGCTTACTATCTAGTATTACTTCGCCACCTTTATATATACTAGGGTTATAGATATTGCAGAGTCCTTTTTGTTCTAGCTTCTTAGGTCGACTAGCCGGTATTAGCTGGTTAGTCTTGATCTAGATAAAGGTATTGTCTTAGTACCTACCTAGAAGTAGCACCCCTATATAGCAATAACGATTCGTAAGATTACTATACCTAGGGTATATAACAAGGGGCAGGGGTAATAGAAAAGTTAAGTTAGGATAGCTCTAGTACTAGGCCTTTAGTTATGTTTTTAGGACTACCTTCTTTGTCCTTTAGATAGGGGAGGAATATAACTAAGTATGTCTAAGGTATCTTGGTAATATATGTTTAAACTAGCGAAACGAGTATCGCTTGCTTCCTATATAGTAGGAGTATATAGTATAGGGCTCGACTAATTAAGTCTATAGTAAGGAGATAGACTAAGCTATAGATCTATTCGATATAAGCTTTTTAAAGAGTTGGATATGTTTGATTTTATAATAAAGGGAGAAGGAGTTTATACTAGATAGGAACCGGGTATAAGCGATGTTTTAGAAAGGTAGGGTAGGTATAATGTTGCTGTAATTATACTATAGTAGCGGACTATATCCTTCCTCTTTTGCCCTATATCTCTCCTTTATCCTACGATCTAATCCCTTCTAAATTCCCCCCTTCTAGATAAAGTCCATCGACAAATTAATAGAAGCTACTAGTAGCTTCTTATATTAATAAAACTAAGGCTTGTCTAATTAGGAGAACGATAACTGTACTTCGTGTCTATTACCTATTAATGTACTCCTTAGTACTTTCCTGACTTCTTCTAGAGACTTTAAGTCTATAGTATATTTGGCTAGACTGAGTATTAACATTTTACTATCTAGTATGATTATACGTTAACCCTCTGCTTAGCTATTTATTAGTAAAAGCCTTATCTAATAGGATTTCCTAGAGTATGTCCTTTTAAAAAGAGAAATCCATTGACTTTGTAGACTTATAGGCAACTCTACTCCTTTAATAGCAGGATTATAAGCCTTGTCTAATTAGACGACAGACTCTACTAGAAACTAGCTTTAAGAAGCTAGACCTCTTTTTTCCTTTTATAACCTCTTTCCCCTGGTTCCTCCTTAAGCAGAATCTTTCCTACTACTACTCTCTAGCAGTATATTAGAAACAGACGCTAGTAACCAGGACTAGTTAGGTACTATAGTTAGAATATTAACCGACGCTCTTTATTAGTTAAATCTTATATGGAATATCAGCTTCCTATCTGTTTAGTCTAAAGGGCTTAGTAGACAATTCTATAGCGCTAATATTACAGATTACTTATAAGCTTTCGACGATGCTTGTAAGGACTATAGTATAGCGACTAATATCGAGAAGTTTACCTAGTAGAAGAGGTAGTACGATTCTAACCAATGTTATAAGGTAGCCTCTATAATTAAGGATAAAGGAGTAATAATATAGTAAGAACTTAATAGGATAATGCTTAAGTATTAGAAGGCTTTTGACCTTAAGGCGTTAGAGGACCTAGTTAAGTAGCTTAACCGCTTCTATAAATATACTATCTCAAACGTCTCGGCTATATAGATTAAACAGATTATAGAAGAACTTAACGCTATAATTACCTAGATACTAGCTGCTAAGTTAGCCCTTATTCGGAAAGATGCCCCTTAACGCTTTTAGGAAAAGTTGCCTAAGGATTGCTAATACTTGCTCGTTTAAGGATACCGCCTTAGAAGCGCTATGCCTATACAGGACTTATATAAAGCTACCTAGAACGACTTCTAGTCTCTAGTATTAGCGGTTTTGTTTAAAGGATTTATCTACTAAGAAGTACTAACTCGGATCGAACTACTAAGCTAAGACGTCTGTTTAGATAAGAGCGATAATAATAGTAGGGAGACTAATCTCCTTTCGGCTAAAGTCGAAAAGCCTTTTTCTGTCTCTTCTCGAAACTTCTTACCTAAGTCGACTAAGTCCGCTTAAGCGAATAAGAACCGGGTCTTGTTCTTTAATCAAGGGAGTACTAGCTAGGAATCAGTTAAGATCATCCTAAAGCTACTAACAGTTAAGGAAATATAGTTTAATCAACTTACTAATACCTAGAAGACAGTAATAAAGCTTTATACTACTGACCTTTTATAGAAGTAAGGCGATAAGGTAACTAAAAGAGCTGTTTAAGACCTATATAATCAGATAGCCTTACTTAGAATCTCGCTAAACAAGATAGACCCTATAGTAAAATTAGTTATACGCCTAAGAGATAAGCTAAACGACTTACTAAGCTTTATAACTAATGTTAATCAGGTAGTATACCTAAAGGAGGAACAAGATATAGCTGAACGGAAAGGGTATTATAAACCCTAATACTACTACCCCTATCTAGATAAACAAGTCGATCTTCCTTTACTTATAGCGTATGCTTTGCTTTAGAATATAGAGCTGGGTAAAGTTAATAGTTACGCTAGTAGGCCTTTTCGCTCTAATACCAATCGAAGGTATAAGGCTCTTAAAGGGATCTATTACTACTAGTATGATCAATAGTACTATATTAGCTTGTATGATCTAATAGAGGCTGATAACGAACTTAGGCTTAGGTATATGTTTAGGGCAAACGCTTACCTTAGTTAGAAAATCCGTAGAGAAGACCTACCTTACAACCTATACCAGATTAACCCAGTCCTAGTGATAAAGGCCTACAAGGAAGGCGCCCTTTTCTACCTTGTTTAAACGCTTTACGAGATTTATAATACTAAGTTTCGCCCTACTTATCTCTAATAGAAGCGTAATTATAAGACTAAGTATAACAAGGCTTTTAAACCCTTTTTCAACTCTCTCTCTATGCTAAGCTATACTTACGCCTAGCTAGAGGAAGAGCAAGTCGAGATGCGTTTTCTTCTAATAGAAGAAGGGAGGAAAAGCCGGCTTCTCGATATTACTTCTTATAGTATTAGGCCTATTATATCCTCTTTATCCTCTCCTACTTATAGCTCTTTTATATAAGGGGAGAACATATTTACAGCCCTAATAGTATAAACCAGAGTCTATTACTTGCTGCCTTTAGCACCTAGTATTACGTTTTTCCTATTATAAGTGGTTAACCCTATAGAGGTCTTAGATCTAGATCTAAGTCTTTAAGGTCTGTTTAAAGGGGAGATTAATAATAAGGAAGCTGACTCTATAGCTTATACGATAGAGGTCCCTAGTTAAGTTTTGAATTTTCTTAATACAGTTTAGCGCTAGGAGCTAGACGTTTTCTTTTTAAAGCCCCTAGAGGCTATAGCTTGTTTCTTATAGGATTTACTCTCTGCTTGGATAGGCTCTAAGCTTTACAGCAGTCTTTACGGTAATGGTACTGTCGATATTTTACTTACGCTATAGAATACGATTACAAAAGCGAATAATATATTTGGTAATAAGGTAACGCAGCTGGCTATAGCTAAAGCTTTAAGTACGGCTTTTCAAAGTCGGAAGTAGCTGCGACTAGAAAGCGATGACGATAAGCCACTAAGGGCAGGTCCCTTCTATACTCCTCTGTTTAATCAGGTAGAGACCCCTACCGCTGGCAGCCTATCTATATAGGCGAGAGAAGAACCTTCTTATAAGATTAAAGCTACTAACATTTACTGAGGAATACTCTAGAAAATGCTTGACAGAAAATATAGTCTTTTAAATAAGGAGGCCTTTAACCTAATAGGAGGCTAGAGCCTATTTTCTAAGATTATATATAAGTAGGTCTCTAAAGGTGTTAAAATTATTAAGGAAATAGCTATACTAGATAGCTCTAGCTTAGACAATACTCTCTCTGCTTCTACTTTAGCTCTAGTATCGGGTTAGGCTAGCCTAGCTCTATTTAGACGTCTATAAGGTTGCCTATCTAAGTAATAGGAGATAGCAAAGACGAATGTCGTTTCTCTGGTTAAGCCTATAGGGGAGTCTTAGATAGCCTAGTTCCTAGATATAGAGGACAGCTATCGTACAATTAGGTTGCCACAAGACTTTAGCGCCCTAAGTATTAACTCTATTATTATAGCGAAAAATACAGTTTCTAGTAGTATTGTTAATAGTAATCTAATAATGTAGACTAATAGAGCTTCTTTTATTTAGGAAGTAACTAAGTTCTATTCTTTACCCTGGATTTTCCTAATAGCCCTTTACAATAGTGGCCCACAGCTATACGCACTTCTAGACAGCGGATCGGAGTGCAGCCTTATCTCCCTTAAGGTTATAAACTACCTTAACCTTATAATTATAAAAACCAAGATACAGTCCTATAGTTTATAGGGCAATTTGCAATCTCTCTAAGAGAAGGTCCTAGTACCTCTCTATATCTAAGGTTATAGAGCCCTGGTCTACTGCTACGTCTCTTCCAACAATAGGTCTAATAAGGCTTATAATATCCTATTAGGGATACCTTTCTAGAAGGACTATAAGGTAATTTACAGTCTTAGCAGTCCTGATATAGTATAAATGACTTTCTAAGACCAGGAATTTATCACTCGCCTTGCCCTTTTAGATATTACTAAAGCCCTTTACACTGTTAAACAAGATTCCTCTATATAAAGGGGGGACACTGTCGAATCCCTGTCTACTAGCTACTAGGACAGCCTATTTACTTTATAGGGATAGGTAAATAAGGCTAATAAAGTCCCTAACTAGGCACTTACTTTGGAAGACGATAATAAGGTCCTAGGAGATCGGCTTAACGATAAAACTATTGCTAATATTTTATATACTTCCTTTAAGCAGGAGTCTAGCATTTAGCGTTTAGGTAGAAGGGGTTTAGAGCAGGTTGTTAGTATTTAGAGTTTTCCTTATATAAAAATAGTTTCTTCTAATTCTTTCTTTCCTTTAGGGATAGCTTCTAGTCTATTTCCTTCCTCTATTCAGTCCGAAAAACCCTCTGTCCTTTAATCTTTTACTATATATAAGCCCGCTAGAAAGAAGGTTTACCCTATTGACAATGTCCTATCCAATAGGTTAGTACTAGAAGGAATTATCGACTAGAAGCCTGTTAAGTTGTTGCTGGCCAAAGAAAAGGCAACTCCTAGGTATAAGTACGATCGATAGGTTTTTCCGCGATTTTCGGATTTACCTTACAGTTCTCAACTTATACCTGATCGATTAAAGGGCTTAAAGGACAACATAGACCTAGCTCTTTAGCTCTCTAAGGACAAATTCGACTTATTTACCTATATACTCTTTAATAGAGAACAAGCCCTTATATAGGAATTTAAGGACCTTAGTCGTATTAATTTGTCGATTGTTCTGCCTTAGTATATTAAGACCATCCCTTACTCTACCTAGCAAGCTAAATATATACCTATAGGTAAGGCGATAATTCCAGCGTATATAGACATCCTAAAGAAGCGGAAGGCCAAAAGGATCCTAGAAGACGCCTATAAAGCCTACTAAAACAACTAGTTCCTTATTCGGAAGAAGAATAATAAGTACTACCTGATTAATAATACTTAGCAATATAATACCGTTACTATTCGGGATGCCTTTATCCTACCGAATATAGAGGAATTCTTAGAGGACTTTTCTAGCTATATAATTATATCTATACTTAATCTATTTTCTAGTTATAATAATATTATATTAGACAAGAAGAGTTAGGATCTTACGACGTTTGCTAGTCTAATTAGTCTACTACGTCTAACTACACTTCTATAAGGCAGTATAAATTTAGTTACCTAGTTTATACGTACGATATATAGGATCTTCTATAACTTAATACCCTAGATTTGCCAAGCTTTCCTGGATAATATTGGCATAAAAGGACTAAAGACTTAATACAATAATGCCCTAATTATACCTAGAATTCAACGATTTATAGCAGAATAGGTCTAGAACTATAACCAAGTCTTGCTTAACACTAAGCTAGTAGGAGCCTGCATTACCACGGTTAAGTCCTAGTTCCTAGTCTTAAAGGCTATTATTATTAGCTATAAGTGTATGCTAGATAGCCGCTTACCTAACAATGCTAAGATCTAGAAGATTTGTAAATAGTTAACCCTAAGGTCTCTTTCTAAAGTCCGCTCTTTTCTTAGTATCGCTGGTTTCTACTATGTTTAGGTCCCTTATTTCAGCTATATTGCCCGCCTGCTCTTTAATCTAGCGAAGAAGAATGCAATATAGGTATAGATGCCAAATTACTAGCACGCCTTTATTTATCTCGGTTTCCTTATTACCTCTATGCCCTGTCTCGTACTACTTACCTATAGAGACAACCGCTATAGCAAAATCTACCTTATAGTCGATGCCTCTCTGATCGGATAGGGAGTAGTCTTGGAATAAGAGGGCCTAGACGGTAAACGGTACCCTTATCGATTTAAGTCTGGTATCTGTTCTCTAGCCGAGTAGCGCTATAATATAACTAAGCGCAAACTCTAGGGTCTTCTTTATAGTTTAAAGCAGTTTCAGCGGTACCTTTATAGTATAAGGTTTATAATTAAGACAGACGTTCAAGTCTTAGTCTACTAGATGAATAGCTCGGCTAGTAATGTACCTAGCGCCTTTATAATACGCTAGATAGCCTAGATTTAACTTTTCGATTTTAAGATTCGGTATATTCTAGGATCGAAAAACGCTGCTACGGATGCCCTAAGCAGACGACCCTTAACTTAAGCCGATATTAAGGAGAAGGCCTATAAGAAAGATATAGATAACTTTATTAACGCTTGGATTTTTACCTTAACTCTTAAGAAGGATACGCTTAAGGGCAATTAGCCTAAAGAGTACTAGAAGTATACTGTCTATCTGATTATACTTTGAATGCCGGATTACCTAGTTCGCTATAGCAATAGGGTTAACTTTAAGCGTCGAGCCCTTAAGTTTTTAGTCTGTAATAGAATGCTGTTTCTATGCCCTACTTATAAGGGTAACTGCCCCTACCTTATAATCATAGATAATAAGAAACAACAGCACATCTAGTCAACTTACTACGACAAAATAGGACACTATAGAAGGGATACTTCTTACTACTAGATCGCCTAACTATACTAGTAGCCAATAATCTACTTAGATCTTATTAACTAGCACCGTCACTATAAGGTTTATCAGAAGATTCGCCCGTCCTAGTATAAGGAAGAAGCCTAGTTTACTATACCTTCTTTAACCCTATTTCTTAAGGTCCACTTTAATATCTAGTTTTTCAAGGGCAAGCATAATGCTATAATCGAGGCAAGAGATGACCTTACTAGCTATATAGAGGCTACTATCCTTGGCAAAGTCAATTCGGCTTTAGTTTAGACTTTTATACTTTAGTATATATTTTTAAGATACGGTTTTCCCCTAATTATAGTTGTTAACAGCGGTTTTAAGTTTAAGGGTATAGTTAAAGCATCCCTGAAAACCATTAGGGTTAAGTGAATTACTAGCTTATCCTACAACTTAAGAGCCAATAGTATTAATAAGGCAGGTCATCTGCTAATTACAACTATACTTACTATAATCATAGAGATAATAAGGACAGATTAGAAGAAGTCCTTATACTTTATTCTCTAGGTTAACTATACCTCGATTTGTTCCTCTCTTAATGTCTTACCTTACTTTACGCTTTTTAGTTAAGACCTAGTTACTAAGATTAAGCTTAACATCCCTTCCTAGCGTCTGATTAAATAGAAGCAAGTCCAGGCCAGGGTTTGTCAACCTAGAAAGCTAGCCGATATAAAGGCTATTTTAGATCTATTTACAAAGTAAGTTAAGTCTATTATAGATATAGAGCTTGTCTAGACAGAGCTATAGAACAAGGTATCCAAGGCCTGTAAAAGCGCTGCTAAAGTAAGAAATCGCATGTTATCTAGGAAGTTACACCTAGATTAGTTGGAAATCTACCCTGGTAATTTGGTCCTTATTTATAACAAGGTTAGGCAGATCAATATAAGTTACTAGCGTAAGCTATCCTTCTAGTAGAAAGGCCCTTTTTAAGTCTTATAAAAGAGTTCTAAGAAGGCTTACTAGCTAGAGACCTTAGATAGGATCGAGCTTAAGCGGACTTTCCTACTAACTATAGTAAAGAAGTTCTTCTAATTAGACAGTATGTTTGTTTATAATCTAAATGGACTGTAACTAGGGGACGATTCCTAGCTAGAACGGTTTAGTAAGGACGATATTATCAGGCCAGGTATTAAGGATCCTAATAGGCTTGGTAATCTAGTTAGAGAGGGAGGACTATTGATATAGGGAAGGAAAGCGGCTTTTAAGGATGCTTCCCAGGCAACTTAATTTGCACTAAGTTTTCGGCCTGTTTAACTCAGGCTGGGTTTTCGTCAAAGGGAAGGTAGTATAAGTTCTTTTATGTACTTACCTTTTTCTTACGCCTTTTTCCCCTGTTTATAAAGGGGGTTTGTTCTTTTCTTTTTCCCTAGCTCTTCGCTGTACAAGTGTATACGTGCTAGCAAGGGGAGGGTATATGCTATACTATATAGTGTTCTCTTAATTTAAGTATTCACGTTATCTACTTTGCCTAGTCATAGGTCTAAGATTTTGTTTTATACTGTTTTGTTTTATTTTGTTTTGGCTCTTTCCTTCTTAGGAAGTAGAAGCTCTATTTACAGCTTATACGTCTAGTTAAGGGGAGGAGTATATTTAGTGTCGACAGATCCTATTACTTGGCTAACCAACTACCCTAACAACCCTTAGTACCTATTCTAACCTATTTTCTAAACTATTACCCAGCTTACCCTTCTAATTACTTAGTATAGTACGTATTAACTACTAGATTGACCGACTTCTGCTTAACCTGCAATTACTATACCTTATAAACAGTTTTCTTATCCTATTGGTTAACAATTATATCCTTAGTGCGAAAGTTACCCGGATTAAACCAGTATAGAGCTATTGTCTTTTTGGCCTATTTAGACGCCTAAAGCGGCCATTTGTCGTAGAAAGAGTCGATACGCGCCTACAAGTACTTCTTATCCTAGAAGACACAGTTCCTACAAGTACTATAGTCGACTTCCAGAACCAAGACGTAGTAGATAAATAGCTAAGCCATATTTAGATAAGGACTACTAGTATTATACCGGTTAGACGAACTTAACTGAAATTAGGTTTCGTTATATTCCTTATAGTTTACCATATTACTACCTACTATATTAGCTCTAATTAGATGTTTAGATATAAGCTTGAATATACCGATATCCGAACTCTTAGATAAAAAGACTTTAGACCTAGTATAGTCGGTTACTATAAATTTCTTAGATATACTTACCTAGGAAGTCTGACCTAAAATGCTTGATAGTAATAGGGGATCGACGTCCGACTATAGAGAAAGAGTGGTTAAAACTAACAATAGTAGGATCCTAACTACTTTCCACTAGCTAAGTTAGAGACAGACAGTTAAGTAGACTAGGTTTTAGACCTAGAGATGTATACCGTTGATAAGTAGTAGCCAGTTCCTCTTTAAAAACCTAGATCCGAAATATACTATATCCAATTATAGCTAGGTTTAGCAGTAGGTGCTGTATACGATTAACAAAGTTATAGAACTTTATATTATCGACTGTCTTTTAGATCACCTACTTTAGGAAGATATAGAATCTTCTAGGATTAGTAGGGAAAGTAGTTACCTAAGTTTTAGGTATGTAGAATACCTTAAGATAGATCGGACGTACTACCTAGCTTGTAGGAGCTTTCTTAATAAGAGCGTTGGATAATATCCCTATATAAATAAGATTGAGTTAGAAGGTTAAGTCTTAAAAGAGAATGAAGTTGGTTTATTAAGGTTAGAAAAGTTTTTATAGAAGAAAGAGAGAAGGAAAGGCAGGTCTTTATACCTAAGGAAGCTACCTATACTAGTCCCGATTCTAATTAAAAGAGGTTAATAAAAACTGAGTAAACCTAATTATACTATGCCGACTTTCAGGGGCTATTTACCAATAAAAAGAATCAGATGGAAGCCCTAAGTGCCGATAAAGGAGTAAATAGCTTGCTTAATAGTAGGAAAGAATTTTCATATGCCTTTCTTTCCTAAAAGGACTTGCCCTATATTAGGACCTGCCCCTTCTACCCTTTAGATTTTTCTTTTCCTAACTTCTTTAGTATAACCTTCTTAGACCTTTACCTCTTTTAAGATCTTTTTCTTAGTACTTTTAGTAGAAAAATTCTAGCCTTAACCCCGACTTTCTCTAAGCAATCTTGCTTGTTATTTCTACCTTCTCTCTACGATTATATAAGATTAAGATACCTCTAAAGAAGGGATCTAGTAAGTAGGCTCTGCCCTAGACGAACTTGGATTTAAAGAAGGTTCTCTAAGAAGAGTAACATTGCTGTATAGTTAGTAGGCTAGTATATAGTAAGGATAAGGACGAGCTTGCACTAGTAAGCGCTCTAATAATTCTCCTATTAATATTACAAAGACTATAGTTATTGCCTTATAAGCTTCGTTCATTGCTATATAAGGTGTAGTTCTCTCTATATAAGCCGCGATCGACTCTGCGTAAACCCTAATCTTCCCTATAAAAGTCATAGGGTACCCTAAGTAAGTTTAAGTACTTATCTATAAAAGGTAAGGATAACGTGATTTCGATTTCTTTAGATAATATCCCTTAAATAAAGCCGCCTATGTCTAATCTAGTCAAGTCCTTAATAAAGCGCTTTAACAGGCCTGGCTATATATACTCCCGTTTAACTTTTAAAGATTTCAAAGCACTTAGAAAAGAGACTGACAAGTATAGCGCTGCCAAAGATATTAACAACGTTACTAACCGCTATACTCTACTTAGTAGTAACTACTTTAAGCCGGTAGGCAAGATTGCTTTTTACCTAGAGTGGCATATTACAAGGGACAGCTAGCCGGACTTCTTTAACAAGATAACGGTTAATAAAGAGGATTTTAACCGTTGCTTCCCTAGTATAGCTAGTTAAGTTGCCATGATTATAGGAGAGAAGGTCCTAGGTCGAGATCTCCAATCAGTTTTAGCCATTCTATACAATGTATATAGGATATAGCTAAAACGAGCCTAGATAACCGATAACTATATTAACGGTATGCTTAGATAGACCCTATATATGTTTGAAAGACACGTTTTTATTACACTATACTTAATAGCTCTGACTCTTAACAAGAAGGGCAACTATCTAACAAGCCCGGTCCTTTACCCTGCTAAGGGTAACGTCCGCTATAAGGCCCTTAGAAAGCGCTTCTAGCTTATAGTTATATATATCCATAGGAACTATTAGGTTCTTGCTATTTATAATTAGCTTAAGCAGATCTATAAGGTTTGGGATTCAGGCCTTTCTAATAAAGCTAACGACATAGACAACGAAATGATAATAATATAGGTAGATATAATCATCCTCTACCTGCTTATATCTAGAGCTAGCATCTTTAACCCGATGTATATTCGCCGGTCGAAATTCTGCTTTAATATCAAGGACGACTTTTCCTATAGGTATACTGTTACCGAGGTAGCCTAATCCTTCTTCTACAACTAGGTTATTAAGGATAAGAACGATTTAACGCCTGTTCTATAGTAGAAGATAGAGCCCTAGTTCGGCCAAGACGTAATATATAAGTAGGGATCGATTTTAGCTTGCTTATAGCATGCTTAGATGTTAGGGATCGCTAAAGTATTTAGAGTAAGGCTAGGATCTAGAGCACTAAATCCATGCTCTATTAGCAGTCAGGTCTCTATTAACGAGCTTCTACCTATAAGTACATTATAGATTATCCAGACTTAAAGTTTCGCTACCCTAGTATTTAGTACCCTAGCTCTAGTAGATGCAATAATAGATAACGATATTCCTATATATATTTAGGGAATAAGGAGTACTTTCTTAGGTTTACTTAAGTTGATTCCTGGAAATTTAGTAGTATAGACAGCCGAACTATCTGTCTAACAATCTCGTCGAAGCCCTTCTTTGTTAAAGGCACTAGTACTATAGCAAACTACTCCCGGACTATAGTAGTAGACGCTTATGCGATAAGCTATCCCTAAGTAGACAGTATCTATTTAGAAGACTGTCCTATGTCCCTCTACTCCTACTTAAGTAAAGGTCTATTAAAAAGGATCTTCCCTGCCCTATTACGCTGGAGAAGCCGAAGTCCGTCAAGAAGGCTGCCGCATAGCCTACTATACCTAAGCAGTCTAAGTTAACCAAGAAGAGCGTTGCTACGCCGTAATCGCGGCGTACTAGGCGGAATATCACTCCTTAGCCTACTGTACTTTCACTTACTAGAAAGGTCACTCGATCAACGCTTATAAAAGACCTTAAGCTAGATAATATACCTGCTCTATAGTATAGAGAGGACGATAAGACGGATAAGGCTAGTAGAGAGCTTTATATAGGAATAAATATTACTACGCTGGAATTGTTACTGCTATACCCCTAAGGCTATAAAGGTTAGGCTAAGACGGACTGATTAGCTGTAATTAGGTAACAGTAGATAGGTTAGTTAAGTAAGTTTGTGGTTTAATACCTTCTTTTACTTGCTTTTCTTACTTAGAGTATTACTAGCCATAGTTAGCTCCTTTGACCTTAATCCTATATAAACCTAGTACGATCTTAGTATACCTTATTACGTATATATAATTTGTATTTACCGATCATCCTTGCTCTAGACAGAGGTACCCTATATTATTAATGTTGTCCGGTGTTTGTTTTAGGGGTTTATATCTCCTACTGCCTTCCGCCTTTTATAGGAGCTATAGGGAGGTATAGATCGGCATAGCTAGTATATAACTAGCCGCCGCTTGTTTTTCTTCTTTTTCTCCCTTTATTTAGAGGAGACTTGTATCTACTTTCTCTTCTATTATACAGTAGAGTAGGTAGACAAGGCTAGTCTTTCTTTTCCGCCCCTTATCTTATTCTAGGCTAATAATAAGATTACGAATTAGCAGTATAAGAAGGACAATAGTATAAGAAGCTGGCTTTCCTTTCTATATCCAGAGAGAGAATCATTAATTATCCTAATTATTACAGTTATACAGTTACATTTTACCTATTTAGATATTCCATCTACTTTTGGCCTTTAGGCTACTTTGGCCTATTTACTTGGTTCTATTGCACCTATCTACCTTAGTCTCCCCTGATTAGGGAGACTATAGCCTTGTTATGCACATACCTCTTATCCTCTTGTCTAGACAGCTGTTCGATATACAGCTGCCTACCACCTTTAGACAGCTGCTCCTACTTTCTCGTGGGTCTGCTGCTCTGTTTCAATATATATATATATAATCAGCCCCTTAGAATCAAGGGGCGTAGAGTCGGTATTAGCATAGCCGCCTATAGACTTAGGCTATACAACGAGCACAGCCGCGTCCGCAGTATCAGGATTATTGCCGTCGTTATTATTATTATCGCTGTTATCGCTACCTACTATGCTCTCCTAGTCGCTATTATTGGCGATAGTACGCTTAGATGTATTCTAGAACGCGTTATTATTACCCTCCTAGGTAAGATACTCATTAGGAGTATCGGTTATAAGCGTATTAAGGGCGTTACCGCCCTTGTCCTTAGTATATATATAGGCGTTGCTACCTATGCTCCTATAGGAGTACCTACTCTACTTATTATTAAAATCCAATACTATAAATAATAAGATTAGCACGCTTAAGCATTAGTATTTAATAGTAAGCAACTTACTTATTACTACTAGTACTGCTAATACTACTACTGTTGTTATTGCTACTACTGCTACTACTATTGTTATTGCTACTACTACTACTAGTATAGATTATAAGGAGAAAGAGAATAGATAGTATATAGTAGGAGAACCTACCTATTTATAGGTTTAGGGCAAGAGCGTTCGGAGTTTGTAATCAGCTAGCCTAAAGCTCTGATTTTTCCTATCATAATTCCTATTTAGGACTATAAGCTTTTACAATCATAGTTACTGGTATAACGCGCTTACTATTACGCTGTTTAGAGGTATATCTGGAAGGCGCTAAAGTCGTGCCTTCCATGCTAGGGATCAGTAACTAGAATTCAACATTCTAATTAGCAAACGAGAAGTTAAGTGATTAGCATTTCCTATTCTAGCAATAAGAAGAGCGAAATGATTTAGGATTTCCTATTTCGGTTAATAAAGCGCTAGCGTAGTTACAAAAGAAGAGTTGCCAGTGTTAATTGCAGTAAGGGGGGTTAGGTGCTAATCCCTATAACCGTGCAGTATATAAGCCTCTTGCTCTAGGGAATAGGGCGCGTACTATGCTATACAGCCTCTTGCTCTAGGGAATAGGGCGTATACTGCGCTACTTATACGACAGCTATAAGTAGCGTACCCGCGTACTACGTAATAGTCACTAACAAGCGCTCTGCTCTAATATAGGTATTTAAGGGGTACGTAACTACCCCCTAGATAGAGGGAGATGTTGGAATCTGTAGGCTCTGATTGATCGATTCCGTGTGCTGATCTGTGTTCTGTCTTCTGACCTGCGCTTTAGCCGCCTAGGGCAGAGATTTTCTCTGTCCCCCCTGCAACGTTTATAGGCCCTAAAGTGGGCTTAATCTGCTTGATATAGGGAATCGTGGCTATATCTACCTTAATTAACCAGGGCCTTTCTGTACCCTACTCCTAAGTTTAACAGGCAACCCTATACCCTGCTTCTAACAGGGATACCAAGGTTCTACCGAAGCGACATAAGCGCTATATTGTCCAACATACCCCTAGGTCTAGGTTTGTAATAGCGATCCTAGGCCTTGCTATAAGGCTCTTCCTTATCAATAATATATTTAGTAGTAACGTACGCTTATAGTACCTATATTCTGGGATTATAGAGGTTATAGTTGGGCTTTATAGGCAGCAGTATAGTCTTTTTCTTAGTAACTATTATTACTACCTCTAAGGTCTCTATTCCCTAGTTATATAGTGCTTTCTAGGCTAATAGAAGGGTAGTTATTCTACTGCTCGATTAGAAAAGGGATTGTACTAATAGGTAATACTTAGTTGCTCTACTACCCTATAGTCCTATTCCTCTATAGGGACTTATTAAGGTACTCTAGATCGTTAAGATTAGGCTTCTAATAGATATTGCTAGTTACTAACCTAGATAGGGTCTAGGAAAGTTAGCTGTTCCCTCTCTAACCTACTTTTTCTATAGATCTTATAGGTACCTTCTTATAAGGAGAACTGTTAGGCTCTTCTTAACTATCGTAATCTTGCTTCTAGGGATACCTAACGGTTGTTACTATAGTCTGCTATCTAGGTAGTTAACTAGTATAATACCTTACTCTATTAGAGACTGCTAGGTTGCTATTTAGCTTAGGAACGTTTATCTCTTTTACTATACTCCCTTTACCTCTGCCGATCTTATAGGTGCCTTATAAACTACCTCTAGCGTTATAAACACTAGCTTATTACCTTAGCGGCGGTCTTTTCTCTGCTCCTTATTATCTCTATAGAGGCTAATCCGGGTAATAAGGCAGTTAAACTAACGTAGCGAGTCTTGCCAGATCTAAAGGTCCGGGTATACTGCCCTTTCCTATTTAGGTCAAGGTATACTACCTCTTTCTTGTTTAGGTTAAGGTATGCTGCCTCTTTCTTAGGGTATACTGCCCTAGCTTCTCTTTTCTATTAGAGTATACTGCCCTACTTCTTTCCTTACTCTTATATTTTACGTCTATATATATTAAGGCTTATTAATCGGTAAAGGTCTGCTGTCTCTCTCTTTGATTAGTAAGAGTCTGCTGCCTCTCTCTTCTTAGTATTAGGGTATACTGTCCCTTCTTAGGGAGGAGGAAGTAGAAGTTAGGGGAAAAGGCGTGATTTTTAACTGCCTATATTGTTGCTCTTTTTATACGGTAGCTGGTTAGGTGTAAAATCTGCTTGCCTCTCTCTAGAGCTTTAAAAATTTCCTCCTTTCTATAAATGTGTTTTTATCTTTCTACGCTTGCCCTTCTTACTATAAGGCTTCTTATAATCGCTATGTTTAGTTTTATAAGTTTTTCTTACTTCCTTTTATTGTAGATGTCTACTTAGAAGGAGGAGTCGGTTCTAGAGTAGCCTACTACCCTAGTAGTAGGAGATTTGCCCTTATTAGGCTAGAAATACGGTTTATTCTTTTGCCTTGCCTTTCCTAGGTGGTTTTCTTAATAGCTAACGATCTATATCTAGTTTAGTTTACCTAGGATAACGATAAGGAGGACAATAACGTTGCAGTACTACTGTTGTTAAAGAAGCTGCGTTTTAGGGATTCGGGTCTATTGCCTATACTGGCAGCTATTGTTGCCCTAGTCTTAATAGTCCCTAGGGTACATTTGCCGGCGGCTAGCGCTAGGGGGCTAGTAATACCGGTCTATAAGAAGCTGGTTATAAGTAAGCTAGCGTTAAGCCTAGCCTTATAGTCTATACCTATAGGGACGTTACCGTCTATATTACCGGCGGTTTCTACCGTTTAGGACGGTAAGCTATGTAAGGTATGCTATAAGCGCTGTCTTATACGCTTAGTCTTATAGGCCGATTCTAGCGATTTTTCCCCTCTAGCGCTGTATATGGCGCAGCTTAGTCCCTGTGTTTCTTCTCGGTTATGGTACTTAAATCGTTCCTATTATCAGCACCTATATATCTCTTATAAGTCTAGCCTATATATACCCCCTTAGTGCCGTTTATACTAATCTACGTTTCTAGTAAGCAACGATAAGATCTTGGCGGTATTATAGGCCTGTTAGGTCTATATCGTTAAATACTCTTCTAGTATTATAGCCCTAGTAGTAAGTTACCCTATAATCCTATCCTACTATGCTTTTAGTCTGTCCTAACTATCCTTGTCTAGACGTTACGTACTCTTATTAGAGAGTATGCTAGCTTGATCTAAGAGCTATAGATATAGAAATAGACTATGACTATCTAGAAGAAGGAGGAGATAAAAAGGCAGGTAAAAAGGGCAGTAATAGAGTCCAACGATAATAACAACGATACTAACGGGAAGAGTATACTATAGGCTACTAATATGGCTATAGAGGAGGATTCTACTGCTGCTCTAGCATACCCTAGGACTTCTGGCTAGGCCCCGATTAATTTAACGTTCGCGGATTATAGTAGTGACATTTAGCTTAATAGACTAGTTTCTTAGGGTACTCTCTTCTATACCTGCCGCTAAGTCTCTGTATCTTGGCCTTCCTCCTTTTACTACTTCTTGCTTTTTCCTTTCCTTTCTACTATACTAACTTGCTTATAGAAAGCAGTAAAACTATTGTTTATAAGGACTTTCGTTAGGCTATCTGCTAATTATTAATCTATTAGTATATAGTCTATAAGTACCCTTTCTATAATAACTTCCTACTAAAGCTAGTAATTCTTGATATTGATATACCAGAGCTTCGTTTTTAGTATTTCGTCCCTAGTTACCAGTCTTACGGTTTAAGCGTTATTATAGAACACTTATACGCTATGCTCCTTTTCAAGACCGATTCTAAGATTATAGATCAGGCGGCAGAGATATAGCGCTTCTTATACTACTTCCGTCATAGATACTAATTCTGCTTTTATAGTAGAAGTTGTTATATAAGTCTGCTTGCTTGCCCTCTAAGCAACTAGCCTACTAAAAAGCTTAATTATATATCCTTAAGAGCTTTTCCGATTAGCTATGTTATTAGCAAAGGAAGCATTATACTAAACCTTATACGTATCTCTACCCCTAAGCTAAAGGTACTAATTCCTAGAATAGTATAGGTAGTTAAGGCAACGATCTGCCGTCTTATAATACTCTAGACCTAGATTTGTAAGAAATCTCAATAATCTTAATACAGTAAAGGCTATATTAACCCTTATAATTACTACTATGTATATTATTAAGCCGACTTTTCTCTAGTACAACTTTATCTTGGTATTTGTTATCTGCCCTAGGTTGCTCTTTAATTCTTCTAGTGCTATAGAGGAGGTATATCTCTATACTATTAGCTTTATTGCCTTACTCCCGATTACTAGGTCGTCTACTAATCTAAAGATTTTCTTATAGTATACTGCCTATAAAAGATAGATCTTACAGTACTCCTAATCCTGAATAACTTATAGCCTAAGAAACTAGTTTAGCTTACTACTGCCGGTCATCTTATACTTTAACTAGAGCGAGCTTGTTAGGTCTTTAGTAAGGGCTTTATACCTCTTATAATATACCATTGTTATATTGTCTATATAGAAGAGAATAAAGACTCCTCCCTTCTAGAAGATATATAGTTTATAGGGTATTACGTTAAGCCTAAGATCCCGAAGAGTACTGCTAAACTCTTTGTACTATAGGCAAGGTGATTCCTGAAGTTTGTATAGTACTTTCTTTAGCTTATAGACTATACCCTACTTCCTTCGACCTACCAGGAGTCTTATATATATATCCTGGTCAAGGCAAGTATTATAAAAGGCGTTTGAAACGTTAAACTGGATTAGCTCTATATCGAACCTCGCTACTACTGCTATTAAGATCTAGAAAGACTTTCTAGCTAACGTTGCTATATATATATCCTCCCTTAGGGTCTCTTATTATTGATTACCTTAGACTACTAACCTGGCCTTGAACTTCTCTAGGTAATTATACTTATTGATTTTATATATATATACCTATATATTATCTAAGACCTGCTTGCCCTATACCTTAGCGATCGGTACTTCCTTCTACGTTTCTAGGTATATAAGAAGGTACTGCCTTTTAGCTTCCTTAAAATGTTCCCCCTATAGGTGACTTTTAAGGTTCCGGTATAGCTTAGGTACTAGAGGCAGCTAAAAGGAATAAATAGTACTAGGCTTAAAGTCCTTAACACTTAGGATCTTAGATATTAGCATGCTCTCTTTCGTCTTAGGGTCCCTATTTATAAGCCTTCTAGTAGCAAAAGAGGCTCTCTAGGTAAGGAAATCTCCCTTTATAGCAGCGTTAAGGAACTACTAACTAAGAACTCGATCCCTAAAACATACTATAAAGTATGCTCCTAGTATGCCCTATACTACTAGTAGGGGCGTAGCTTTTAGAGTTAGATATAGGAGCAGGTAAGCCTTTATATACTAAGGTTCTTATATTACTTCTACCGAATTATCTAGTTCCGTATTATCTATAAAGTTAGGTATATTAATATCCTCTTCCTCTTCTTCTTCTAATTTATTACCTAGGTCTATTACCCCTATTTCGTAGGGTATATCCTGGATAGGGATATCAGCTACTATAGTATTTAGATTTTCGGATTCTGCCCTTTTCTCAATCTTGGTAAGCTACTCTTTTAGCCCTTCTAAGCTTAGATCTCTTAGCCTAATTATAAGGTGCTCCTTAGACCTGTTAAATACCACTTTCTTATTGAAAATCATATCCTAAGTTACTATAATCTTATTAGTTTAAAGGTTCTAGATTCGATAAATATTCGTCGAGTTATATCCGATTAGGTATCTAAGGAAAGCTCTTAGCGCAAATCTCTTTAGCTTATTCTTCTTAAGCTATATATCTGCTTCTAATGTAAAGGCTTAATATAGGAAAACCCAGAGATGCCCTTACTACAGCTTAATAGGCATTGTCTCTTCGGCACCTACTAATTCTGCAAACAAATCGAATACCTTATATAGTGTTTTCCACTTTAGCCGATACCTTAGAGTACGATTTAAGAGATATACCGCTGTTCTAAATACCTTAGCTACCTTATCTAAAGGTAAGTTAGTCCCTGCTACTATTGCTTTTACCTATCTTTTTAAAATACTAATAGCTCTTTCTATACCTCTATTCTAATCTTAGGTCTAAGGAGCAGAGAGATTTGTTCTAATATACTTCTTTTATAGCTAGGCTTAGATTGCTCCCTTCTTTCCGGCAATCTTGTTATTAGCTTTAATATCTAGAACCCGAATTCTATACCTTTAACCAAGATCCGAAAGGCAATTGTCCAAAGCTATAATAATACTCTTAACCAACCAATTACAAAGATAATAGTCCTATATCAGGTCTAACTTACGATCTAACAAGAGTATAATAGATATAAAGCCTTTCTTAGACCTTTTAATATTATAGAAATTAAGGGCTAGGACATTGCTAGGGTACTTTAGGTCTAGTTAGGCTACCCTTAAGACCTAGTAATCAGAGCCTTTTCCTATACTATACTATAAGTAGTCTATTATTCTAATTACCTTGTGATTTCCAGTAACCTTAACTCCTTTACTACTCTAAATAAGGTGATAGAGTACTTCTAGGTTTGGATAACCAAACCGCTAATATTATACTTAGATTGTCCTAGGCTTAGTCTTCTTCTTCTAAGACCTGCCCTACTCCTTTTATATTATAAAAGCTAATGCTAAGATATCAGTTATAACGTACTTTAGCAAGAACTAGCTATAGGCTTCCTAGATTTCGCAGATCTTATTATAGTCTAACATCCTTCTAAGGTAAGAAAGGATACCCTACTTCTAGTAATCCTACTATATTCCCTTTTTATAAAGGTACCTTAAAGAAACTAGGTTAGTAGCTATCTTAGGGCAATATGCTATACAATTAAGCCAAAGAAGCACCTATTTGTACTAACCTAGGCGTAGATATAGGAAAACTGTCCTATATCCTTTGATCGGTAACTTACTGTTGGCTATTATAAGGTAGTCCTTTTCCCCTGCTTCTTTAAGGCTTTTAAATCTCTTCTAATTATTAAAAATATAGATAAAGGTACTGGAATCTAAATAGGCCAAATGCTTAAAAGGGTATTCGCTAACGCTGCTTACTTATAGTACGCTCTTTAGTACTATAAACTTAATAAGGACCTAATTCTCGTTCTTCTTCTTAGGTATAGGAACAACTTCTACTATTAGTTTCAAAGCCTTTACTTTCTCCTTATACCCTATATACCTTTAGGCCTTTTACTTGTCTTTTAGCTCTTTTTAATAAGCTAATATCTTCGATCAAAGTTGCGAATCCTCTTTAATAGCTTGTTTTATATACTTTTCTATATCTAGCCTTAGTTCCTAACCTTTGTATATAAGAGATGGAAATAGATACTAGTATACCTTTTAGTTATACTAGATTGTTTTATAGGTATACTTCTTGTAATAAAAACCAGATCTCTCTATAGGATAATTAGGTCTTAAGGCTTAAGGTACTTCTAAGGCTCCTTAGAGATTTCGGTTACTATAGGTATTAGCTCTCCCTTACTTGAAAGCCTTGTCTTATACATCCCTTCCTCTTTTACCTTTCTTGCTAGCCCTATTAGAAAGAGGCTGTTCGTTGTTTAAGGTAATATATATGCCTTCTCTTCCTACTAGGTTCTTAGGCCTTGGCTTAGGAGGCTTATTAAACTTAAGATTTTACAGGAAATCCCTTACTACTTTATAGTAATCAAGGTTCTCCTGTTTAGCCTACTTCTTAAAGTCCCTTTATAAGGCTAATATCTAGCCTTAGAACCTTTAGGTTACTCCTAAGAAGATTAGCAAGTTATTAAACTATAGTTTAGGGTTAGCTACCCCTTTAACTTTATAATACTCTACTAGGTATAGTAGCTTTTACTACTTTTCTATCTAGGTCCTCTAGTTACTAACCGCTTTTACCTTACTAGTATTAAGGTACTTCTTATAGTCCTTATATATTATCCTTATTCGCTTATAATCCTTTAACTACATTGACTTAGTAAGGTTCTAATACTACTAGCGAAGGCTTTGCTTGGGTAGGTAGTATAGATTTAGCGTATAAGTCTCGACGTACTCCCTAATCTACTTCTTAACCTCTATAACGTTATCCTAGTTGTATTTCTAGTTTGCTATAGCAGTATTATACATTATTAATATGCTCTAGAAGGTAGCCCTCCTATTAGTAGTTAAATCGGTATATATAATACGCTTACTAGGAAGAGGAGGAGGCCTATTAGCGTTCGCCTGCTCGATATACTCTTTTATAAGCTGTGCTTCCTAAGTAAGGCTGTGATACTAGCAAACGTAGGTCTAACAAGCGGTCTTAATATAGGCGGTTAATAACCCGAGAATAGGTATATCGTTAAGGGTTAGAAGGACTGGACATCTATATAATTCCTTAGTATTGTTCAGGTCTATAAACTCTATTACCTTGCTTATAATACGCCGAAGCTACTGCTTAAAGTCGATCTACTACTCTAGCTTAGAGAGAAGGATAGAGCCCTTCTTAGCGGCCTTCTTATTATTCTTATTGCTTAATATAATAGCGGCTACTAAGGTACGTTCTTGGATATTATAATAATAATATATATACTAATACTAGGCTCGTCTACGCTAGGCTAACGACTTCTAACTATTAATTATTAGAATCTATAGGCTCTGATTAATCGATTCTATATACTAATCTATATTCTGTCTTCTAACCTGTACTCTAGCTGCCTAGGGCAGAGATTTTCTCTGTCCCTCCTACAACGTTTATAGGCCCTAAAGTAGGCTTAATCTGCTTAATATAGGGAATTATAGCTAAATCTACCTTAATTGACCAGGGCCTCCCTATGCCCTGCTCCTAAGTTTGACAGGCAACCCTATGCCCTGCTCCTAACAGGAATACCGAGGTTCTACCGAAGCGACACGAGCGCTACGTTGTCCAATAGGAGACATATGATAATCCAGAACCAGAACTTGAACCAGTATTTCCTTGCTACTCGCTTTGCTCTTATCATTTTAGATCACTACGATCTCCGGAAACCTACTAACAAGAACAACTATTTTGACTTTTCTACTCTAACGATTTAAACTAATGTTCTTAGACCTCTAACCTCTAATTAGACAACGATAATTTTACTTAGTATAACAGTTATATCAGTTATAAGTTATATAATAGTTTAAGACCTAATATATTAGTTAAGCTTAAGATAAGTATCATCTTAGCTATCCTAGAAACTTAGTTGTCTAAGCAGTCTAGTAGATATATCTTATATTGAATAAAAGGGGTAGGGAAGTACTTAAACCCCCCCCTTCTTCTTATTCTATTAGGTATATCAGCTATAAGAGTCTCCTTTAGATACAACTTATATAACTCTTATCTTTAGTTCCTTTTTCCTTATTTAACATTTCTAGTATTAGTAACTATATAAGGATTAGAGCTTAGTAAAGAGATTTTCTACGTCTAAGGAAGATTTCGATACTAAGGCTAGATATATAGACCTTGCTTATAACTTAGGAATATAGCCTTGTCTTTAATTTCCTCTTTTATCTAGATAAGTAGCTAGCTGTCCTAACTCGTTTTAGCATTATAAACCTCTAGTTAAAACAAAAGGAGTTATTTTAGATTAGGCTATATTACCGAACGATAAGGCCTAGCTTACTATCTAGTATTACTTTGCTACCTCTATATATACTAGGGTTATAGATATTATAGAGTCCTTTTCGTTCTAGCTTCTTAGGTTAACTAGCTAGTATTAGCTAGTTAGTCTTAATCTAGACAAAGGTATTGTCTTAGTACCTATCTAGAAGTAGTATCTCCATATAGTAACGATAATTCGTACGATTACTATACCTAGAGTATATAATAAGGGGTAAAGGCAGTAAGAAAGTTAAGTTAGGATAGCTCTAGTACTAGGCTTTTAGTTGTATTTTTAGGACTATCTCCTTTGTCCTTTAGATAAAGGAGGAATATAACTAAGTATGTCTAAGGTATTTTAGTAATATATATTTAAACTGGTAAAACGAGTATCGCTTATTTCCTATCTAGTAGGAGTATATAGTATAGGGCTTAACTGATTAAGTCTATAGTAAGGAGATATACTAAGCTATAGATCTATTTAATATAAGCTTTTAGAAGAGTTAGATACATTTGATTTTATAATAAAGGAAAAAGGAGTTTATACTAGGTAGGAACTAGGTATAAGTAATGTTTTATAAAAGTAAGGTAGGTATAATATTACTATAATTATGTTATAGTAATAGACTATATCCTTCCTCTTTTGTCCTATATCTCTCCTTTATCCTATAACCTAATCCCTTCTAAATTCCCCTAGACAAAGTCTATCGACAAATTAATAGAAGCTACTAGTAGCTCCTTATATTAATAAAACTAAGGCTTATCTAATTAGGACAATAATAACTGTACTTTATATCTATTATCTATTAATATACTCCTTAGTACTTTTCTAACTTCTTTTAGAGACTTTAAGTCTATAGTATATTCGGCTAGACTAAGTATCGATATTTTACTATCTAGTATAATTATATATTAACCTTCTATTTAGTTACTTATTAGTAAAAGCTCTATCTAATAGGACTTCCTAGAGTATATCCTTTTAAAGAGAGAAATCTATTTACTTTATAGACTTATAGGTAACTCTACTCCTTTAGTAGTAGGATTATAAGACTTGTCTAATTAGATAATAGACTTTACTAAAAACTAGCTTTATAAAGCTAAAGTCCTTTTTTCTTTTTATAACCTCTCTTCTCTAGTTCCTCCTTAAGTAGAATCTTTCCTACTACTACTCTCTAATAGTATATTAGAAATAGATACTAGTAACTAAAACTAGTTAGATACTATAGTTAGAATATTAACCGATGCTCTTTATTAGTTAAACCCTATATAGAGTATCAGTTTCCTATCTATTTAGTCTTAAGGACTTAGTAGATAATTCTAAAGCGCTCATATTACAGATTACTTATAGGCTTTCGACAATGCTTATAAAGACTATAGTATAGCAACTAATATTAAGACGTTTACCTAGTAAAAGAGGTAATATAATTCTAACTAACGTTATAAGATTGCCTTTATAATTAAGAATAAGGGAGTAACAATATAGTAAGAACTCTATAGGATAATACTTAAGTATTAGAAGGCTTTTAACCCTAAGATATTAAAGGACCCTATTAAGCAGCTAAACTACTTCTATAAATATACTATCTTAAACGTCCTAGCTATATAGATTAAACAGGCTATAGAAGAACTTAATACTATAATTACCTAGATATTAGCTACTAAATTAGACCCTATTTGGAAAGATACCCTTTAATACTTCTAGGAAAAGTTACCTAAGGATTACTAATATTTACTCGTTTAAGGATATCGCCTTAGAGGTGCTATATCTGCTTAGGACTTATATAAAGCTACCTAGAACGACTTTTAATCCTTAGTATTAGCGGTTTCATTTAAAGGATTTATCTACTAAGAAGCACTAACTTAGATTGAACTACTAAGCTAAAACGTCTACTTAGATAAGAGTAATAATAATAGTAGAAAGACTAATCTCCTTTTAGCTAAGATTAAAAAGCCTTTTTCTTCTATCTCTTTTTAAAACCTCTTATCTAAGTTAATCAAGTCTACTTAGGCAAGTAAGAACCAGGTCTTATTCTCTAATTAAAGGAGTACTAGCTAAGAACTAGTTAAGATTATCCTAAAGCTACTAATAGTTAAAGAAATATAGTTTAATTAACTTACTAATATCTAGAAGATAGTAATGAAGCTTCATACTACTAACCTTTTATAGAAGTAAGGCGATAAGGTAACTAAGAAAGCTATTTAAGACCTATATAATTAGATAGCCTTACTTAGAATCTCGCTAAACAAGATAGACCCTATAGTAAAATCAGTTATATATCTAAGAAATGAGCTAAACAACTTACCGAGCTTTATAACTAATATAAATTAGATAGTATATCTAAGAGAGGAATAAGATATAACTAAACAGAAAGGGTATTATAAACCCTAATACTACTACCCCTATCTAGATAAACAGGTCGATCTTCCTCTGTTTATAGCATATACTTTGCTTTAGAATATAGAGCTAGGTAAAGTTAATAGTTATACTAGCAGGCCTTTTTACTCTAATACTAATCGAAGGTATAAGGCTCTTAAAGGGATCTATAGCTACTAATATGGTTAATAGTACTATATTAGCTTGTATAATCTAATAGAGACTGATAATGAACTTAGGCTTAGATATATATTTAGGGTAAACACTTACCTTAGTTAGAAAATCCGCTAAGAAGACCTACCTTATAACCTATACTAGATTAACCTAGTCCTAGTAATAAAGGCCTATAAGGAAGGCGCCCTTTTCTTCCCTATTTAAGCGCTTTATAAGGTATATAATACTAAGTTCTGCCCTATTTATCTCTAATAGAAGCGTAATTATAAGGCTAAGTATAATAAGGCTTTTAAACCCTTTTCAACTCTCTCTTTATACTAAGCTATACTTATACCTAGCTAGAGGAAGAGCAAGTTAAGATACGTTTTCTTCTAATAAAAGAAGGGAGAAAAAGCCGGCTTCTTAAAGTCACTTCTTATAGTATTAGGCCTATTATATCTTCTTTATTTTCTCCTACTTATAGCTCTTCTATATAAGGGGAGAATATATTTGCAGCCCTAATAGTACAAACTAAAGTCTATTACTTACTACCTCTAGCACTTAGTATTATATCTTTCCTATTATAGGTAGTTGACCCTATAGAGGTCTTAGATCTAGATCTAAGTCTTTAAAGTCTATTTAGAGGTAAGGTTAATAATAAGAAAGCTAACTCTATAGCTTATATAATCAAGGTCCCTAGTTAGGTTTTGGATTTTCTTAATACAATTTAGCGCCAAGAGCTAGACGTTTTCTTTTTAAAGTCCCTAAAGGATATAGCTTGCTTTTTATAGGACTTACTCTCTACTTAGACAGGTTCTAAGCTTTATAGTAGTCTTTATGGAAATAGTACTATCGATATTTTACTTATACTATAAAATATAATTGTAAAAGCAAATAACGTGTTTAGTAATAAGGTAACGTAGCTAGCTATAACTCAAGCTTTAAGTACGGCTTTTTAAAGACAAAAGCAGCTATAACTAGAAAGCAACAATAATAAGCTACTAAGGGCAGGTCCCTTCTATACTCCTCTGTCTAATTAGGTAGAGACCCCTGCTACTAGCGGCCTATCTATATAGGTAAGAGAAGATCCTTATTATAATATTAAAGCTACTAATATTCGCTGAAAGATACTCTAGAAAATGCTTAATAGAAAATATAGTCTTTGAAATAAAAAGGCCCTTAACCTAATAGAAGGCTAGAGTCTGCTTTCTAAGATTATATATAAGTAGGTCTCTAAAGGTATTAGGATTATTAAGGAAATAGCTATACTAGATAGCTCTAGCTCAGACAATATTCTCTCTGCTTCTACTTTAGCTTTAGCGTTAGATTAGGCTGGTTTAGCCCTGTTTAGATATCTATAAGGTTACCTATCTAAGTAATAAGAGATAGCAAAGATAAATGTTATTTCTCTAGTTAAGCCTACTAGTGAATCTTAGATAGCCTAGTTCCTAAATATAGGGAATAGCTATTATACAATTAGGTTACTATAAGACTTTAGTACCTTAAGTATCAACTCTATTATTATAGCGAAAAATGCAGTTTCTAGTAGCATTATTAATAGCAATCTAATAATACAGACTAATAGAGCTTCCCTTGTTTAAGGAGTAACTAAGTTCTATTCTTTACCCTAGATTTTCCTAACAGCTATTTATAATAGTGGCCTATAGCTATATATACTTCTAGATAGCAGATCAAAGTATAGCCTTATCTCCTTTAAGGTTATAAACTACCTTAACCTTATAATTATAAAAACCGAGATATAGTTCTATAGTTTATAAGGTAATTTGTAATCTCTTTAAAAAGAGGTTCTAGTACCTCTCTATATTTAAGGTTATAAGGCTCTAGTCTACTGCTATATCTCTTTTAATAATAGGTCTAATAAGGCTTATAATATCCTATTAGAGATACCTTTCTAAAAGGACTATAAGGTAATTTACAGTCTTAGTAGTCCTAATATAGTATAAATAACTTTCTAAGACTAGGAATTTATTACTTGCCTTACTCTTTTAGATATCGCTAGAGCCTTTTATACTATCGAACAGGATTCCTCTATATAGGGGGAGGATACTGTCAAATCCCTGCCTATTAGCTACTAGAATAGCCTATTTATCTTATAGAGATAGGTAAATAAAGCTAACAAAGTCTCTAACTAGAAACTTACTTTAGAAGATAATAATAAGGTCCTAAGAGATAGGCTTAATAATAAGACTATTACTAATATTTTATATACTCCCTTTAAGTAGAAGTCTAGTATTTAGCGTTCTAGTAGAAGGGGTTTAAAGCAAGTTATTAGTATTTAGAGTTTTCCTTATATAAGAATAGTTTTTTCTAATTCTTTCTTTCCTTTAAGGATAGCTTCTAGTCTATTTCCTTCCTCTAATTAGTCTGAAAAACCCTCTATCTTTTAAACTTTCACTATATATAAGCCTATTAGAAAGAAGGTTTACCCTATCGATAATGTCCTATCTAATAGGTTAGTACTAGAAGGAATTGTTAACTAGAAGCCTACTAAGCTATTACTAGCCTAGGAAAAGGCAACTCCTAGGTATAAGTATAATTAAATAGGTTTTTCTACGATTTTAGGATTTACCCTACGGTTCTTAACTTATACCTAATCGGTTAAAGGGCTTAAAATATAACGTAGACCTAGCTCTCTAGCTCTCTAAGGATAAATTTGACTTATTCGCCTATATACTTTTAAATAGGGAATAAGCCCTTATATAGGAATTTAAGGACCAAAGCTATATTAATCTATCAATTATTCCGCCCCAGTATATTAAGACTATCCCTTACTCTACCTAGCAAGCTAAATATATACCTATAGGTTAGGCGATAATTCTAGTATATATAGATATCCTAAAGAAGTAGAAGGCTAAAGGGATCCTAGAAGATGTCTATAGAGCCTACTAAAACAACTAGTTCCTTATTTAGAAGAAGAATAGTAAGTACTACCTGATTAACAATACTTAGCAATATAACGCTGTTACTATCTAGAATGCCTTTATCCTACCGAATATAGAGGAATTCTTAGAGGACTTTTCTAGCTATATAATTATATCTATACTTAATCTATTTTCCAGTTATAATAACATTATACTAGATAAAAAGAGTTAGGATCTTATAATGTTTACTAGTCTGATCGGTCTACTATGTCTAACCATACTTCTATAAGGCAGTATAAATTCAGTTACCTAGTTTATACGTATAATATACTAGATCTTCTAAAACTTAATACCCTAGATTTATCAAGCTTTCCTAGATAATATTAGCATTAAAGGACTAAAGATATAATAAAATAATGCCCTAATTATACCTATAAATCGACAATTTCTAGCAGAATAGGTCTAGAACTATAACTAAGTTTTACTTAATACTAAGCTAGTAGGAGCCTATATCGCTATAGTTAAGTCCTAGTTCCTAGTCTTAGAGGCTATTATTATTAGCTATAAGTATATACTAGATAGCCGCTTACCTAACAATACTAAGATCTAAAAGATTCGTAAATAGTTAACCCTAAAGTCTCTTTCTAAAGTCTGCTCTTTTCTTAGTATTGCTGGTTTCTACTATATTTAGATCCCTTATTTCAGCTATATTACCTGCCTATTCTTTAATCTGGTAAAGAAGAACGTAATATAGGTATAGACGCCGAATTACTAGTATACCTTTACTTATCTCGGTTTTCTTATTACCTCTGTACCTTGCCTTATACTACTTATCTATAGAGATAGCTGTTATAGCAAAATCTACCTTATAGTTAACGCCTCTCTAGATAGATAGAGAGCAGTCCTAGAATAAGAAGGCCTAAATAGTAAATAGTACCCTTATCGATTCGAGTCTAGTATCTGGTCTCTAGCTAAGTAGCGCTATAATACAACTAAGTATAAGCTCTAGGGTCTTCTTTATAGATTAAAGCGGTTTTGGCGGTACCTTTATAGTATAAGGTTTATAATCAAAACAGACACTTAGGTCTTAGTCTACTAGATAAACAGCTTAGCTAGTAATATACCTAATACCCTTATAATACGCTAGATAGCCTAGATTTAACTTTTTAATTTTAAGATTCGGTATATCCTAGGATCGAAAAACGCTATAGTAGACGCTCTAAACAGATAACCCTTAACCTAAGCTAATATTAATAAAAAGGGCTATAAAGAAGATATAGATAACTTTATTAATGCTTGAATTTTCACCTTAACTCTTAAGAAGGATACGCTCAAGGGTAATTAGCCTAAAGAGTACCAGAAGTATACTATCTATCTAATTATACTTCAAATACCTAATTACTTAGTTTGAACCGACACCTAAAAACGAAAAACGAGTTTTTGGTCAAAACTACACCAAATCGCGTGCAACCACATCCATTCGAACCGTCCGATTAAGGACACAATGCCCGCCAATTTTCGCTATAGCGCTGTCGGTTGCGCGACAGCCCTAGGCGTGCGAAAATGCAGAAAATGGCGAGCCTAGCTGCCCTCTTACAACTGTAATTTCCTCGCGTATAGGCTACAAATATAGCTCTATGCTCTGGCAACCTTGCCCTACCTATAGCTAACGATAATAATAACAACCCTCTAAGCTAGCCTCTAAGTATAGACTACCAACCCCTAAGTATGGACTACCTAAACGATAATATAGAAATAAAAGACTGCTAAACTACTACTACTACCTCTACTACTGCTAAGGAGACTGCTATAGGCGCTATAACTATAGTACCTATAGTACCTAGCTCTAGCGCCCCCCCTACTATCAACGCCCCTATAATTAGTACCCCCCCCTTAACCAACGTCTTTGCCCTTTTTCTTAGGGGCCTAAACGGCAGTTAATATGCCCTAGCCCCGGCCCCTTCTAGCCAGAAAACCCTGAAAAAGCTAGGGAAAAAATCGGAGAAAAATACAGGAAAAGAAGGAAGCAACAACAATACTACCAAGGCCGACTATATTGCCCTAGTAACTAAGAAAACTGCTTAGGCTGCTCTTAGCCCCTCTAAGCTTACCCTTATGCTCTCTAGCCTCCTAGACTAGATAATTAGTCTAGCTGAGAACAGTACTAACTTCTATAGTATAATAGAGGCAACTACTAAAGCTAGGTAAATTGCCCTTATAGCCCTACTTTAGGACCTGCCTAAAGAAGCCCTAGCTATAACAGTAGTAGCTCTAGTACCTTAGAACTGCCCTACTACCTTAGTAACGCCTAAGCCATAGTACTAGCAATACCCTTAACAGCCTAGCTACTACTAGTAACAACAGTAGTAATAGTAGCAACAGCCTAGCTACTCCTAGCCTATAGCCCCTACCTAGGCTAATATAGCTAGTAAGCTAATAGCTAGTAAGGTAACTAGGCCTAGCCTAGAGCGCTAGGTACTTATCCAACTAGGCTTAGCCTAGTAATAGATACTTGCTAAATCTGCCCTAAAGGTAGTATAGGCTATATAACAGGCCTCTAGCCTAGCAGTTTAGGGGGTTCGGACGCTCTTTAGCAGTAACCTCCTTCTAGTTATAGAGAACGTAGAGATAAAGAAGAGCCTAGAGAGCAATACTGCCTAGATTATAAAGGCCTTTAGCAAGAAGGCCTCCCTATATATAACAACCTAGGTAGTAGTGGTTAAGGGCCTTATAGTCTATAACTAGGTTATAGAAGAAGGCCTACTAAAAGAAGCTAAAAAGCAATATCCTATAGCGGTTAGGGCAAAGGTCTAGCACTCTTAAGGGCCAGAACAGACTAGGGTTAAGGTACTAATAGCCTTTACCTCCCTAGAGGCAGCTTAGAGGGCCTATAAGGAGGGGGTCTTCTAGAGCTACCAAGCCCTAGAAGCAGAGCCCTAGATTAACAAAGCTAAGTCTATCTAGTACCTATAGTACTAGAAATAGGGCTATAGGGCTAAGATATGCTAGAGCAAAGAAGAGATCTGCTATAACTACAGCACTAACAGCCATACTACACTAGAAGCCCCTACCTACTCTAGGGCACCCTGCTACCGTAACTGCCACCAAGCTTACTACGCCTGCTTAGAAGCCTACCCCTGCCTAAAAGAGGCATAGGTATAGGCTAAGGGATACCTACATTCTAGGCCTAAGGCCTTTAACGTTGACTAACCGCTCCTATACCAGTACTAATAGTAATAGCAATAACAGTAATAACAGTAGCAATACCCCCCTTAGCAGGCCCTATTATAAGAGGAAGGGGAGAAAGGCTATACTATAGTTTTAGGGAAGAGATAGAGGGGCCGACTAACAATATTAAGAGGGTTAACCCCTAACAAGAGTATAATTACTGCCTGCTTTAGCCACCTAAGCGGCTAAACCCCCCCTTCTTCTTCTACGCCAACTATAAGCCCTAAAGGGGCTACTAGACCTATTAGAACCCTAGAGCCTATAGAAGCCTCTAGACCCTTAGATGCTAGACCTAGACTAGACCTAGATACCGGACTAGCTAACGCTACTACTACTATACAACAACTATAGCTAACTACACAGCTAGAGAAGATAGAAATATAAAGGTACGCCTCTGGAACATATAGGGCTCAAAGGAGGTATAGAAAGTACTACTTTCTATAGCAAAAGAAGAAATACTTGCTATATAAGAGCCCTAGATTAATAGGCAGGCATAGCACTCTACCTACTACCCTAGATCGGCCCCCTACTACCTTATTTTCACCCCTAACAGACGGGCCTTACTTTATATCTATAAATTACTCCTGCTAGTAACATAGACTTATAGCTCTAGCTTAGACTGGGCTAGGGCTACTATATAGACTAAGAACGGCCCCTTTATAGTCTAGTCCTTATATAACAACCCCTAACCCTAGACTAGCTTAACCCCCCTTATAAAAGAAATAAGGGGGAAGATTAACGCCTGCCTAGGCCTTTACCTTCTAGCTAGGGACTTTAACCTTTACTACCCTCTTTAGGACTAATATAACCGCTTTAGCCCTAGGTTAGAAGACCTACTGCTATTAATAGCAAAGCAGGGGCTTATCCTCTATACCCTCTGCAGCACTATAACTAGGGCGCTATAGGGGAGCCAAGCAGGCAGGGCCTCTATTATCAACTACTTCTAGCTTAGCAGCAGCCTTACCTACTCCTATACTAGCTTAGATATACACTTACGCTCAGACTACTACCCCTAGGTACTAGATATCGACCTAAAGACTATAGAAACCCTACTGCCGCCCCCCTAATTCCAGTAGAAAAAGATAGATAAAGAGGGGGTAGTAAGAGAGGCTAGCTCTCTAATATATAATATAGGGGGCTATAGATATCTATTACACCTCTCTAACCTAGCCAAGCTCTAGGAGGCCTATAGGCGACTATTAGAGGAACTCCAGCGTATTGCTAGGGCTATAACCCCTAAAGGAGCCCTAGTAACTACTAGAAGAAAGAGTACCCCCTAGTAGAACAACGAAATCTACCAGGTAGTCTAGGAGAGAAAAAGAGCAAAAAGACAGCTCCAACACTCCTTTAGCAACCAGGCCCTCCTTACCGCCTATAAGTCAGCCTAGAGGAAGCAAACAAAGGCTATAAAAGAGAGTAAGAGAAAGACCTAAAGGGCCTTTCTATAAGAGGCTAGAGAAAAGCCAGAAAAGCTCTAGCAACTAGAAAGATAGGCTAGGCTACAAAGCACTACCGCCCTACCCCCTTCTAAGCTACTAACCCTTAGATAAGCCAGTATCTTCTAGAAGAAGGTAGAGGCCTTTTTAGTATGCTTCTTCCCCCCCTCCCCCTAAGAGGATAGCCTAAAAGAACCCCTAATAGGCCCTAGGCTATTAGTTAGCTAGACGGTTAGGCCGGATAATATAAAAGAGGC
Organism: Phyllachora maydis; assembly: GCA_029339225.1. Lineage (NCBI taxonomy): Eukaryota > Fungi > Ascomycota > Sordariomycetes > Phyllachorales > Phyllachoraceae > Phyllachora > Phyllachora maydis. Next base: position 1,848,931 of record JAQQPM010000008.1, on the reverse strand, counting down.
TATTAAAACAACAAAACCCTGAAAAGTACTAGGACCTAACGAACTCCCTATAGGCTTTCTAAAGGCCTATAGCGACCCCTTATATAAGGCCCTTGCTATACTAGCCTCGAAATACTTCCTCTACGGCTTCTATCCATAGGAATATAAGGAAGCGGTTACTATTGTCCTCCCTAAACCAGGAAAATAGCCGGATATCTATAACACCCCTAGAGGCTACTGCCCTATAGCCCTACTTAACTGCATTAGCAAGGTCCTAGAGAAAGTTATAGGGACTAAGATAAAGGATATAGCTAAGGCTTTTAAGCTAATTCCAGCAACGTAATAGGGCTACTACCGCTATAAATCTACCGAATCGGCTATACACCTCCTTATAGCTTAGATCTAGAAGGCATAGAAGTATAAAGCCGGGGCCTCCCTCCTATAGCTAGACCTATTAGGGTATTTCGATAGTATCCCTTATAGTAGACTCCTAGCTATACTAGACTAGCTAGGGCTATCTACCTAGCTACTATCCTGGCTAAAGGAATTCCTCTCTTCTAGGACTACTAGCCTCTTATTTAACGGCCAAAAAAGCTAGTAAATCCTAGTACTAATAGGAGTACCCTAAGGCTTACCACTTTTACCAATCCTCTTAGTCCTATACCTCTGCCCCCTATATAAAAGGCTAAAGAGAAAATACCCTACTATCTCTACTATAAGCTATATAGACGATACTAACCTACTAGCCTTTAGTAGGGAGGCTGCAATAACGGTTAGACAGCTAGAAGAGGCCTAGAAAGAGTATCTAGACTGGGCAATAACTGCTGGAGTTACCTTCTTAGTAGTAAAGAGCAAGCTTATATACTTCCCCCCTAGAAGGAGGCCCTAGACCGACCCTATTAACCTAGGACTAATAGGGGACTCCCCCCCCCTATAACCAGCTATAGAGGCCCGTTTTCTAAAGGTCTGGCTAGACCCTAAGCTTATCTGGAAGGCTTACGCCAGTACCCTACGGCAGAAGCTAAAAACGCAGTCCCTTACTATTACTAGGCTAGCTAGAAAGACCTAGGGACCTGGAATCGAAAAGACTAGGCTCTTATATACAGTAGTAATAAGGCTAGTCCTAGCCTATATAGCCTCGGCCTAGCATACCTCTATACCTATAATACTAAATAGGCTATAGGGTATAACTAGAGGCCTACTAGCAGCTAAAAACGAGGCCCTAAGGAGGGTTATAGGGGCCTATAAAAGGACACCGGTCTAAAGCCTCTACTATAAGGCCAACGTCCCCCCCCTTAACCTCTACCTTAACGCCCTTTCCTTCTCTAGCTAAGCCAGGATAAATAGGGCTATAGGGAAAGAGGTAGCTAAGCAGAAGGAAGCCCTACGCCTTACCCTTAGAAACAGGACCCCTAGGACTAGCCTCCCCCTAGGAGGGCATATAAAGCAAGAAAGAAAAAAGGAGGTAACAGCCTAGTAGCACTACTAATAACTAAGGAAAGCGGTTAATAAGGAACCCCTCTATACAGCCTAGAAGGATCGCTATCTATAGGAGGCTAGGGCCTCTGGTTATAACCCCTATATAAAGAGCCTTTTAGAGAAATCAGCTAAGGCTACCTTTTAAGAGGAGAACCTAGCTAAGGCCTTTAAAGAGGCCTTCCAAAGACGCTACTATGACCTTTCTAAGGCTGAAAGCTCGCTGCTAATATAGGCCTATATAGGGAAGATAGGCCTAAGAGGATTCCTATATACCTATAAGGTGCCTAGGGTTAATAACCCCCTCTACTGCTACCACCTAGCTATAGAGGATATCCGACATATATTCGACGGTTGCCCGGCCTACCCTTCGGCCTCCTTTAAGGAGAGGGAAAGAGGGGATATATATAGCTTTCTCTATAGACTTGAAAAAGGGGGCGGCAGCACTATACGCCCCCTAGTTCGCTATATTGCTACTAGACTGCCAGAATACTCTATTGCTTAGAGGCTAGGAGCGGTCTAGCCTATACCCCTTTAGGCAGTATATTTTCATACTCCTAAAGGGGCGGTATCTACTCTAGTGAAGATTGGCCTACCCCCTATTACACCCCCCCTTTTTTCCTATGTACGGTTATAGGTTTTTCACCCGTTATACGGTTTTCCTATAGCACTAGTTCAGCCCACCTAGATATCCCCTACGGGGATCAGATAGCGTAATAGAATCTATCTATCTAATTACTTAGTTTATTATAGTAATAGGGTTAACTTTAAGTGTTAAGCTTTTAAGTTTTTAGTCTATAATAGGACGCTGTTTCTATACCCTACTTATAAGGGTAATTACCCCTATCTTGTAATTATAGATGCTGAATAACAATAGTATATCTGGTTAACTTGCTATAACAAAATAGAATTGTTAAACGTACAAAATAAGCTATAGCGCTCTAACGGTTATAGCTTGGGCAAAACGGATTTCAGTTCTCGAACTACTAGATATATAGCTATATTCTGAGGGTGGACCCACTTTTGTGGATACCGCTGACTAAGCTATATATTCCACTATATAGCCTAGAAATAGCTTTAAAAGGCTTTTCTATTTTTAGATTTATGCCCCACTTTTGTAGAGACAGCCTCCTTAGGCTGTATAAGCGCTAGAAATAGCCTTAAAAGGCTCTTCTACTAGGTCACCTACCTACCCTGTACCTACCCTGCACTGCAGGAGCGAAAACAGAACTTATAGGAAAAGTCGTGCGGCTTACCCTGCAGCTTAGGTAGCCGTAAGTCGATTATTTAAAATCGCCAGCTTATTTGGTTTTTTAGGAAGGCGATATGCACCTACTAAGGGGCTCCTGCCGTATGGAAGGCAGGAATGGTCCCGGAGGGTATATGTAGGGAAGGAAATTGCGAAGCCTTACCTACTTGGACTAGAAATCAAGTTACTACGTTACCTACAACTATAAGCCTTATAGGCCTATAAGACCCACTGAAAGCCGTGATATATAAGCTTAAAGCCCCTATAATATAGCGCTATAGCCTATAACTATACCGTTATATAAGGACTTTTATAGAGGGAATACAGTAAAGGGCCCTACTTTACTATATTAGCACATACCTAGGAAGTGCTATTTAGGCCATATCAACGCTGTTACTGCCCCTACGTACCCTATACGACTACTACTAGTAGGCTATAGTGGTTACAGATCCTTATATAGGATTACCCATTCTAATAGGTTATAAGCCCGGATAGCCTGTAGGATAGTTATTGTTGGAGTCCAATTTCAAAGCGCTACCTCTGCCTATATATAGGGCTATTTAAGCCTCTTATAGCTGAAAATATAGTACTATATTAGCCCTAAAAAGCTATATATTACATCTTATTAAAGGCTATTAAAGGACTAAAGAGCCTGAAAATCTAGAAGGAGAAATCGCTAAGAAATCTAAGTCCTATAGTATGGACGAGCATTTAGGGCTCTTATACACTTAGGCTAGTATACTTACCTATACTAAAAGACCTTTCTACTTATAGCTGGAAGTAGAAAGGCTAGCGTTTTAGAATTTCTAGCGCTAAAGACCTATATTTCCCTACTATAGAGCCCTTTCTATAGATATATCTATAGGCGGTAGTTAAGTCCCTACGTCGAAGTCTCTAGTCCCTATCTTAAAGCCTAGTTTAGAATTTCTACTAGAAAGCCCTACTAAGTAGCAAGTAGGCAGCGCTATAAACCTACTAAGCGCTAAGACTAGCCTAGAAAATCACTACTATAATTAGTGAGCTAGCTAATTAGCTTTAGTGAACTGGAAGCTAATTAAGTGCTTTTACTAGTACTATAAGTAAATAGTAGCCTATTTACAATGGCGGATCAAGCTAAAGGGAAGGGTATAGCCCCTAAAAGGGCTAGTAACCCAGCTGATCCAGGGCAATCTTCTAGGCCTCTACTATCTATACGAACCCTATCAGAAGATGAGGAAGATGGCGAAGACTATAGCGAGGTTATAGAAGTCCTAAAACAGTATATAAAATCTTATAAGCGAGTTATAGCTAGCCAATCTAGTGATACAAAAACACTACTTTTAAGTCTAAATACCCTAAAAGCCTCTATTAAGGATAGCGTTAGCGCTATAAAGAATATATCTTCTACTTTAGCTTCTCTAACTAATAGTGGTAATACTGCTGCTACTGGAAAGACTAGCTATAGTCCTAGATTTGATCCTTTTAGCGGTACTATAGATTTAGATTCTCCTCCATGTCCCCCTAGGAAAGAGCCCTATCTAGGGCCGGCTGTAGATAATACAGCTACTAGTAATTTAGACCCCCCTATAGATATAGGGTCTAAAGAAGGCTTTAAGGATACTATTACTAGTAGTATAGTAAAGGAGCTTTCTAAAAAGGCCTATACTATACCGGACGATAGTAAGCTTAGCAGGGAAAGCAATTTTGAACAGCGGATTTAGGCTTTAAGTATAGTACTAAGAGTGTTAGGGATATCTAATTTTTTAGAAAACCCTAATATATCTAACACTTATAGCGACTCTGATCAAGCTGTTCTTTTAATGCTTCTACGTAATAGCTTATCTAGTAGCCCTAGGGCTGCTATATCGTGGATTTATATACCTTCTAAGGCCTTTAAGCTGCTTGTTAGGCAGTATAGCCGACCTATAGAGTCTAAAAAGAAGGACGTCTATAACGAATTCCACGCCCTTACCTTTAGTACCTATAAAAAAGGCTTATTAGCTTTTAACGCTGAATTTAACGGCTATCTTGCTAAGCTTACTATGGCTAAAATAGATATAGATCCCTCTTTAATACTAAATCAGTATTTTAAGGCTCTAGAATCTAAGTTTCCTAGCTGGGTATCACGCCAAAAGAGCTCTATAAGACAGGCTAGAATGCTAGGTCTTACAGCATCTAGCCTTAATATAGAATATCTAATGGCTGATATTCTAGAAGAATCTAGGAACCCGGCTATAGAGGCGTATAGAGCAGCTTATATAGCTAATAGCTCTAATTCAACCCCTAATTCAAATTCTAACCCTAGTAAGAAGGGTAAAAATAAGAAAAAGGGCAAGAAGAAGGCCAGTTATAATATTAAAGGGCAGAATTATAGTGCTAAAAGTGCCGAACAGGCCTCCTTTATACTAGGGTCCTATAACCTAGCTATAGAAGAAGAAGAGGAATCCGACTCTAGTTCCAATTCTAGTTCTTCTAGCGATTCTAATACCCAATTAGCACAGCTATTAGCGTTAAAAGGGTATAAGAAGCGTAAGGACTTTAAAGGAAAAGGCCTAAAAACCTCTTCTAATAAGGCAAAATATAAAGATAATAAGCCTAGAAGACGCCCTAGAGACCCCGCTCTTTATAATAGTTGGCTATATAATACAGGATCTACGGACCATATTAGTAATAGTAAAGAGCGGTTTACTACCTTTACGCCTAATATAGGCCAGTTACGCCCTATTAACACTGGAAATGGCCCTATAAGCCCGGCTGGTATAGGCTCTATTACACTAGAAGTATTATCTAGAAAGGCTCGCCCTACCTATACTAAATTAGTATTAGATAACGTTTTATACCTACCTAATATTGATATAAATATTGTTAGTAGGGTTAGGCACTATGATTCGGGAGGTTACCTTATAAAGGAAACCCTTTACGGGGGTGATAGACGCTGTATAGCTATACTCGACTTTAAGAAATCAGGATTTTTTCTTGACGTTAAAGGCAGCTTTAAGTCTATATTACATACAAATTTTGCTTTTCCTTTAGGCCTTTCTAGTTATACTACTAAAAGTATAGAGCCGCAGCGTAATAAGATAGTAGTGGAAATTCCTTCTAATTCTATTAGAAAGGAAGACTATAGACCTATTATAGAGGATGCTATAGTATCCGAAGCTATAGAGCCTAATAAGCGCTATAAGCTAAGGAATTCTCTGGCTAAGGGTACTACTTTAGAAGGTATAGGACCTTCTTTAAGGGGGAAAAGGCCCCGTAGGCCTGTAGAGCCCTTAGCCACTGCCTAGGCCCCCTATCAAAGTCCCCGTAAGACTAGGGAGCCTGAGCCCTTAACTGGCACTAGAGACCTGCCCTATATGCTAAGAGAGCCAGTTATAGAGGGGAATAAAGTAGTAGAAAAGGCTATATCTAGCCCTACTTTAAAGGAGCCCTATATAGGTCAGCGAGATTACTATAATCTACTTAATTTAGCTAAATTGTGGCACGTTAGGCTAGGCCATATAGGCCTATGTCTTTTGAAAAAGACCTCTAGTATTACTAAAGGGCTGCCTAATTTTGATAAAATAAAGGAAGCTGATTTTCACTACTCTAGCTGTAATCGAGGTAAAGCAGTGAGAAGGGTTAGTAAGGCTTTAATACCTAACCCACCTAGGGTCTTAGACTCAATAGAGGGCGATACTGTTAAAATTAGGCCTAGGCCTTATAATAGAAACCCTATAGTCTTACTTCTAGTTGACCGTAAAAGTAGGTATAGGTGGGTTTTTAACCTACCTAATAAATCAGGCCCTATAGTAGCTAACGCTATTAAGGGCTTTTTTAGGGGCCTAAGGAATGGATTTGGTAGATATCCTACTAAATTCCACTTTGACGGAGGCACTGAAATAACTGATTTATTAACTACTTGGTTAGCAAAAAGGGGTATTAAATTTAGCACTTCTGCCCCCTATATCCACGAGCAGAACGGCTTAGTAGAACGATCAGTTAGAGTTATACTAGACCGTATAAGGTGTACCATTCTTAGTAGCGCTTTACCCCAGTATTTATGGTGCTTTATACTGGAGGCTGTAGTGGAATTAGTTAATAGTACAGCTATAACTAATAAGGAAACCACTCCTTTCCAGGCGCTATTTGACGAGCTAGAGCCTGGTATTCCACATATACCTAACCTAGAGCGCTATAGGGCTATAGGCGCTAAAGGAGAGGCTATTATACCTCTAGAAAAACGGTCTAAATTGTTAAAATTTACCTCTAGAACGGAAGAGTGTAAATTACTAGCGGTATTAGGTTCTAAGACCTACCTAGTATATATACTGTCTAGAAGAGCAGTACTTAAAACCTCTACTGTTAAATTTATAGAGGATAATACAGTACTAAGTTAGCCTACTAATAATACGGCTTTAAAGGGGGAATTAGTAGACCTAGACCTAGATTTAGAGGGGGCTGTTAGCCTGGACCCTTCTAATCTTAATACTGAAAAGCCTATTAGTATAGAAATAGGACCTAGTAAGCTAGAATCCTACGAATATTCTTCCGATAGTGAATTAGATGAACCCTTACCGGATAAGCCTATAAATCCGGTTATAGTAGAGTCTACTAGGCCTACTATATCTATTAGAAAGCCTGAATTACCAGAGGCGTTTCCCTAAACTATAGAGCCTATTTTTGCACCTAAGCCTATAGAAGTTATAGCGCCTAATCAGCCTATAACGAACGAACCTCTTAATAATAGTAATCTTATTTTAGAGGGGGATAAAATGCAGCTCGATTACTATAAGCTTTTAGCTAAGACTAGTAGCTATATACTGTCTTTTGTCTATAAGGCTCGAAAAAGGGTAATATCTAAGGATAGTACGCCTACTACTTATAAGCAAGTCTCAAAACTACCTAGAGATGAGCGTAGTAAGTGGTTAGAGGCTATTACCAAGGAATTTATCCAGTTATTAGAGCTAGGGGTTTTTAAATTCCTACCTAGGAGTCTATTACCTTCTAACCGTAAGCTTATTACCTGTCAAAACGTTCTTAAGGTTAAAAAGGACGCTAAAAACAGGCCTATTAAGTATAAATCTCGGTTAGTAGCTAGGGGCTTTATGCAGGTAGAAGGCCTAGATTATACTATAACCTACGCCTCTCCTAGTATACTACCTACTTAGCGTATACTTCTAGCTATAGGTGCTGTTCTAGACTAGGAAATAGAACAAGCTGACTTTATAGGGGCATTTCTTAATAGCGCTCTTAGAGAAGAAATATATATAGAAATCCCTGAAGGACTATTAGACCTAGCGGCTTCTAATAAGGCTATTTATAAGCTTTTACTAAAATACGGCTATAATCCTTCTACTCCTAATATTATTAAACTATCTAAAGCGTTATATAGTCTGAAATAAAGCCCTAGAGAGTAGTAAGATAAGCTTAAAATCTTACTTAAAAGCCTAGGCTATCTCCCTCTTATTTCAGATCTAGGGGTCTTCTATAATGCTAAAACCTGCTACTTTATCGTTACCTATATAGATAACTGTCTATTTATAGGGCCTAATATAGGCTATATAACTGATTTAAAGAAACGGCTTAATAAGGTCTACGCTATAGAAGACTTAGGGCCTGCCGCCTATTTCCTAGGCGTGCAAATTATAAGGGATAGACCTAATAGGCGCCTGTAGCTTAACCAGTCATAGTATATAGAAAAGGCGGTTAGCCGCTTTAACTTAGCCGATTCTAAGCCTATATCTATTCCCTTATAGCTAGGGCTAGTAAGTCAACTTCAACTAGAGGAAGATATTACTAGCCACCTCTGTAATTCTACGGAAATTAAGCTCTATCAAAGCCTAGTAGGAACAGCTATATATATAATACTCCTTACTAGGGTAGATATTAGCTTTACCGTACAGTAGCTCTCTAGGTCTTTAAATAGACATACAAAATCACACTTAAACGCTGCTAAAATCTTTTTAAGTATCTTAATAGTACTAAAGACTATAGCATCTGTTTTAGCTGTAACGGAAATACAGTAGCTAATCTAGGGCCTAAGCTTAGTAATAGTAGTAATACAACTACTAAGCTTAGTAGAGACTTTCATTCTAAAGAAGGGCCTAGGCCCCTAACTACTACCTCTACTACTATAGTAGATTCTAGAAATAGTAAAGGTAGTAGCCGGACTTCTATAATTAATAGTAGTCTAGTCCCTATAGGCTTTAGTAATTCTGATTTTACAGGGGATAAGGCTACTAGTGAATCAACCTACGGCTATCTATATAAGTTAGCTGGTAGGCCTATTAGCTGGAAAACGAAAAGAGCTACTACTATTGCTCTCTCTACCCTGGAAGCTGAAACTAATGGACTTACAAAGGCTATACGCGAAGTACAGTAGATTATAGGGCTATTTTCTAAACTTCACAGACCTATAGACTACCCTATTACTCTCTATAGAGATAATCAGGGCTCTATAACGGTAGCTAATGACCCAGCGCTACACGCTAGAACTAAGCATACCCTGCTGAAATTCCGGTACGTTAGAGAGCAGGTTAAGGCTAAAATAGTTACTATTATATATCTTAATACTAAGTGTATGCCGGCTGACGGACTTACTAAAGCCCTACCAGTTAGTGGCTTTTAGTCTTTTATTAGGCTTTTAGGCCTTTAACCTAAGGGAGCTTTCTACTAAGCTACCCTTTACCCCTATATATATACTCTATACTATATATATAGAAGGCCTGGCTTAGCCTGATTAGCTTATAAGACCAGTCAATAGTACCGGCTACTTTACAGCCCTCTGGAATCACCTAATTCCTCTATATAGCCTTAAAAGGCTTATAAGGTCCTAGCCACTGTAGTACAGTTCTATAGGCGCCCTTGTACTGGCATCAGCTCCCTGCGGCGTTAGGGAGGCCTATATTACTCTAGCTACGTCTAGAAGTACTCTAGTATATAGTATAGCTATATTTGGAAAATATAGGCTCCGGCTATTACTAGTAGTATACTTTCCTTTAGAGGGGGATTCCCTATGTAACTACCTGTTATTTCCTTACTAGAACTTGCTGAAAGAACGGAGTAAAAAAGGGCATAAAATTTAAAACCGTGCTAAAAATCGTTTTCTCTATAAGAGGATAAAGGCGTTCATAAGCCCTTTACTCCTTCTATACTCTAGTGCGTCTATCAGTCGCTAGGGTATAGAATATTTAGATATTATATATTACTATAAGCTTTAAAGCTATAGTACCTATACCTTTAAATAGGTTATAGGTTTGATTTCAACATCATATATATTCTTACTTCTTTCTATATATAATAGGGGTTTATCCTATATATATATAAGGGCATAACCCCTTTGTCTAACGGAATAGTTTTGCTCTTACGTTCTTATTTCTTAGGATTCTTCTATTCTTTACCTATATTAGCCTTCTAAGGCTTATAAAGGAACAGAAGAATAGAGGGGGTGTTAAACGTACAAAATAAGCTATAGCGCTCTAACGGTTATAGCTTGGGCAAAACGGATTTCAGTTCTCGAACTACTAGATATATAGCTATATTCTGAGGGTGGACCCACTTTTGTGGATGCCGCTGACTAAGCTATATATTCCACTATATAGCCTAGAAATAGCTTTAAAAGGCTTTTCTATTTTTAGATTTATGCCCCACTTTTGTGGAGACAGCCTCCTTAGGCTATATAAGCGCTAGAAATAGCCTTAAAAGGCTCTTCTACTAGGTCACCTACCTACCCTGTACCTACCCTGCACCGCAGGAGCGAAAACAGAACTTACAGGAAAAGTCGTACGGCTTACCCTGCAGCTTAGGTAGCCGTAAGTCGATTATTTAAAATCGCCAGCTTATTTGGTTTTTCGGGAAGGCGCCATGCACCTACTAAGGGGCTCCTGCCGTGTAGAAGGCAGGAATGGTCCCGGAGGGTATATGTAGGGCAGGAAATTGCGAAGCCTTACCTACTTGGACTAGAAATCAAGTTACTACGTTACCTACAACTATAAGCCTTATAGGCCTATAAGACCCACTGAAAGCCGTGATATATAAGCTTAAAGCCCCTATAATATAGCGCTATAGCCTATAACTATACCGTTATATAAGGACTTTTATAGAGGGAATACAGTAAAGGGCCCTACTTTACTATATTAGCACATACCTAGGAAGTGCTATTTAGGCCATATCAACGCTGTTGCTGCCCCTACGTACCCTATACGACCACTACTAGTAGGCTATAGTGGTTACAGATCCTTATATAGGATTACCCATTCCAATAAGAATACTATAAGAGGGACACTTCTTACTACTAGATTACCTAACTATACTAGTAGCTAATGATCTACTTAGATCTAGTTAACTAGTACTATTACTATAAGGTTTGTTAGAAGATTTGCCTATCCTAGTATAAGGAAGAAGCCTTATTTACTATACCTTCTTTAATCCTGTTTCTTAAAGTCCATTTTAACATCTAGTTTTTCAAAAGTAAGTATAACGCTATAATTACGACATAGGACAACCTTACTAGCTATATTAAGGCCGCTATTCTTAGTAAAGTTAATTTAGCTTCTATTTAGAGTTTTATACTTTAGTATATGTTTCTATAATATAGCTTTCCTCTAATCATAGTTATTAACGGCAGTTCTAAGTTTAAGGGTATAGTTAAACCGTCCCTAAAAACCATTAGAGTTAAGCGAATTACTGGCTTATTCTATAACTTAAGGGCTAATAGTATTAACAAGGTAGGTTATCTGCTAATTATAACTATACTTGCTATAATTATAGAGATAATAAGGATAGATTAGAAAAAGCCCTTATACTTTGTTCTTTAGGTTAACTATACTTCGATTGATTCCTCTTTTAGTATCTTACCTTACTTTACGCTTTTTAGTTAAGACCTAATTACTAAGATTAAGCTTAATATCCCTTTCTAATGTCTAATTAGATAGGAGTAAGTCTAGGCCAAGGTTCGTTAACCTAGAAAGCTAGCTAATGTAAAGGCTACTTTAGATCTATTGATAAAGTATATTAAGTCTATTATAGATATAAAACTCGCTTAAATAAAGCTGTAGAATAAGGTATCTAGGGCCTATAAAAGCGCTACTAAAGTAAGAAATTGTACGTTATCTAGGAAGTTACGCCTAGATTAGTTGAAAATCCGCCCTAGTAATTTAGTCTTTATTTATAACAAGGTTAGATAGATTGATATAAATTACTAATATAAGCTATCCTTTTAATAGAAGGGCCCTTTTCAAGTCTTATAGAAAAGTCCTAAGAAGGTCTACTAGCTAGAAACTTTAGATAGGATTAAGCTTAAGCGGACTTTCCTGCTAACTATAGTAAAGAAGTTCTTCCGATTAGACGGCGTCTTTGTTTATAATCTAAATAGACTATAACTCGGGGATAATTTCTAGCTAGAACGGTTGAGTAAGGATAATATTATCAGGCTAGGTATTAAGTGTTCAACGTATAAAATAAGCTATAGCGCTCTAACGGTTATAGCTTAGGCAAAACGGATTTCAGTTCTCGAACTACTAGATATATCGCTATATTCTAAGGGTGGACCCACCTTTGTAGATACCACTAACTAAGCTTTATATTCCACTATATAGCCTAGAAATAGCTTTAAAAGGCTTTTCTATTTTTAGATTTATGCCCCACTTTTGTAGAGACAGCCTCCTAAGCCTGTATAAGCGCTAGAAATAGCCTTAAAAGGCTCTTCTACTAGGTCACCTACCTACCCTATACCTACCCTGCACTGTAGGAGCGAAAACAGAACTTATAGGAAAAGTCGTACGGCTTACCCTGCAGCTTAGGTAGCCGTAAGTCGATTATTTAAAATCGCTAGCTTATTTGGTTTTTCAGGAAGGCGCTATGTACCTACTAAGGCGCTCCTGCCGTATAGAAGGTGGGAACGGTCCCAGAGGGTATATATAGGAAAGGAAATTGCAAAGCCTTACCTACTAGACTAGAAATCAAATTACTATATTACCTATAACTATAAGCCTTATAGGCCTATAAGACCTACTAAAAGCCATGATATATAAGCTTAAAGCCCCTATAATATAGCGCTATAGCCTATAACTATACCGTTATATTGGATCGGCGTAGCTAGTGCACGACTAGCCGCCGCTTGTTTTTCTTCCTCTTCTTCTTCTGTTTAGAGGAGACCTGTATCTACTTTCTCTTTTGTTATACAGTAGAATAGGTGAACAAGGCTGGTCTTTCTTTTCTGCCCTTTATCTTATTCTAGGCTGATAATAAGATTGCGAATTAGTAGTATAAGAAGGACAATAGTATAAGAGGCTAGCTTTCCTTCCTATGTTTATAGAAGAAAATGAATTATCACCTAATTATTACAGTTATATAGTTATATTTTACCTATTTAGATATTCTATCTATTTTTGCCTTTAAGCTACTTTAGCCTATTTACTTAGTTCTATTATACCTGTCTACCTTAGTCTCCCCTAATTAGAGAGACTATAGCCTTAGTATGTATATACCTCTTATCCTTTTATCTAGACAGCTGTTTGATATATAGCTGCCTACTACCTTTAAACAGCTGCTTCTACTTTCTTATAGGTCTACTACTCTATTTTATATAGGGGCTTAGCTAGGAATAAACCAAGTAAGGGCTCTAATATATATAAGCAGGCCTTACTTATATTAGGGTTGTCTTACTATCGATAAACACAACCTATAGACTATCGGCTAGACGACTTTGCAATATAGATAGATTCTATTACGCTATCTGATCCCCATAGGGGATATCTAGGTGGGCTAAACTAGTACTATAGGAAAACCGTATAATGGGTGAAAAACCTATAACTGTATATAGGAAAAAAGGGGGTATGGTAGGGGGTAGGCTAATCTTTACCAGAGTTGATACTGCCTCTTTAGGAGTATGAAAACATACTGCCTAAAGGGGTATAGGCTAGACTACTCCTAGCCTCTAAGTAACCAAGTATTCTAGTAGTCTAGTAGCGATATGGCGAACTAGGGGGCGTATAGCGCTGCTGCCCCTTTTTTCAAGTCTATAGAGAAAGCTATATATGTCCCCTCTTTCCCTCTCTTTAAAGGAGGCTAAAGGGTAGGCCAGGCAACTGTCGAATATATATCGGATGTCCTTTATAGCTAGGTAGTAGTAGCAGAGGGGGTTATCAACCCTAGGCACCTTATAGGTATATAGGAATCCTCTTAGGCCTATCTTCCCTATACGGGCCTGTATTAGTAGCGAGCTTTCGGCCTTAGAGAGGGTATAGTGGCGTCTTTGGAAGGCCTCTTTAAAGGCCTTAGCTAGGTTTTCCTCTTAAAAGGTTCCCTTGGCTGATTTCTCTAAGAGGCTCTCTGTATAGGGGTTGTGGCTAGAGGCCCTAGCCTCTTATAAATAGCGATCCTTCTAGGCGGTATAAAGGGGTTCCTTGTTAATAGCCTTCCTTAGTTGTTAATAGTACTACTAGGCTATTACTTCCCTTTTCCTTTCTTGCTTTATATGCCTACCTAGGGGGAGGCTAGTCCTAGGGGTCCTGTATCTAAGGGTAAGGCATAGGGCTTCCTTCTACTTAGCTACCTCTTCCCTTATAGCTCTATTTATTCTAGCCTAGCTAGAGAAGAAGAGGGCGTTAAGGTAGAGGTCAAGGGGGGGGACGTTAGCCTTATAGTAGAGGCTTCGGACTAGTATTCTTTTATAGGCCCTTATAACTCTCCTTAGGGCCTTATTTTCAGCTGCTAGTAAGCCTCTAGTTATACCTTATGGCCTATTTAGTGTTATAGGTATAGGGGTATGCCAGGCCAAGGCTACGTAGGCTAGGACCGGCCTTATTACTACTATATATAGGAGCCTAGTCTTTTTGATTCCAGGTCCCTAGGTCTTTCTAGCTAGCCTAGTAATAGTAAGGGACTGTGTTTTTAGCTTCTGCTATAGGGTGTTAGCATAGGCCTTCTAGGTAAGCTTAGGGTCTAGCCAAACCTCTAGAAAACGGGCCTCTCTAGCTGGTTATAGGGGGGGAGAGTCCTCTGTTAGTCCTAGGTTAATAGGGTTGATCTAGGGCCTTCTACTAGGGGGGAAGTATATAAGCTTGCTTTTTACTGCTGAGAAGGTAACCCCGGTAGTTGTTACCTAGTCTAGGTACTCTCTCTAGGCTTCTTCTAGCTACCTAACCATCGTTGTAGCTTCTCTATTAAAGGCTAGTAGATTAGTATTGTCTATATAGCCTATAGTAGAGATAGTAGGGTATTTTCTCTCTAGTCTCTCGTATAGGGGGCATAGGTATAGAACTAAGAGGATTAGTAAGAGTAGTAAGCCTTAGGGTACTCCTGTTAGTACTGGGATTTACTAGCTTTTTTAGCCGTTAAATAAAAGGCTAGTAGTCCTAGAGGAGAGGAATCCCTTAAGCTAGGATAGTAGCCAGATAGGTAGCCCTAACTAGTCTAGTATAGCTAGGAGTCTATTATAAGGGATACTGTCGAAATACCCTAATAGGTCTAGCTATAGGAGGGAGGCCCCAGCTTTATATTTCTATACCTCCTAGACCTAGGCTATAAGGAGGTATATAGCCGATTCGGTAGACTTATAGCAGTAGTAACCCTATTGTATTGCTGGAATTAGCTTAAAAGCCTTGGCTATATCTCTTATCTTAGTCCCTATAACTTTTTCTAGGACCTTGCTAATACAGTTAAGTAGGGCTATAGGTCAGTAGCCTCCAGGGGTATTATAGGTATCTAGCTGTTTTCCTAGCTTAGGAAGGACGATAGTAACCGCTTTCTTATATTCCTATAGATAGAAGCTATAGAGGAAGGATTTTAAGGCCAGTATAGCAAGGGCCTTGTATAAGGGGTTACTATAGGCCTTTAGAAAGCCTATAGGGAGTCTGTTAGGTCCTAGTACTTTCTAGGGTTTTGTTGTTTTAATAGCCTTTTTTATATTATCCAGCCTAACCGTCCAGCTAACTAGTAGCCTAGGGCCTATTAGGGGTTCCTCCGGGCTGTCCTCCTAGGGGGAGGGGAAGAAGCGTACTAAAAGGGCCTCTACCTTCTCCTAGAAGGTACTAGCTTGTCTAAGGGTTAGCAGCTTAGGAGGGGGTAGGGCGGTAGTACTTTATAGCCTAGCCTATCTTTCTAGTTATTAGAGCTTCTCTGGCTTTTCTCTAGCCTTTTATAGAAAAGCCCTCTAGGTCTTCCTCTTACTTTCTTTTATAGCTTTTGTTTGCTCTTTCTAGGCCGACTTATAGGCAGTAAGGAGGGCCTAGTTACTAGGGGAGCGTTAGAGACGTCTTTCTACCCTTTTTCTTTCCTAGACTGCCTAGTAGACCTTGTTGTTCCACTAGAGGGTATTCCTCCTCCTAGTAGTTACTAGGGCTTCTTTAGGGGTTATAGTCCTAGTAATACGCTAGAGTTCCTCTAATAGTTGCCTATAGGCTTTCTAGAGCTTAGCTAGGTTAGAGAGGCGTAATAAATATCTATAGCCCTCTGTATTGTATATTAGAGAGCTAGCCTCTCTTACTACCCCCTCTTTATCCATCTTCTTCTACTAGAATCAGGGGGGCAGCAGTAGGGCTTCTGCGTTTTCTAGGTTGATATCTAGTACCTAGGGGTAGTAGTCTAAGCGTAAGCGTATATCCAAGCTAGTATAGGAGCAGGTAAGGCTACTACTAAGCTAGAAGTGGTCTATAGTCAAGGCCCTACCTGCTTAGCTCCCTTATAGTACCCTAGTTATAGCGCCGTAGGGGGTATAGAGGGTAAGTCCCTGCTCTGCTATTAATAGTAGTAGGTCTTCTAACCTAGGGCTAAAGCGGTTATATTGGTCCTATAGGGGGTAGTAAAGGTTAAAGTCCCTAGCTAGAAGGTAAAGGCCTAGGTAGGCGTTGATCTTCTCCCTTATTTCCTCTATAAGGAGGGTTAGGCCAGTCTGGGGTTAGGGGTCGTTATATAGGGACTAGACTATAAAAGGGCTGTTCTTAGTCTATATAGTAGCCCTAGCCTAGTCTAAGCTAGAGCTATAGGTCTATATTACTAGTAGGAGTAATTTATAGATATAAAGCGAGGCTTGTCTATTAGGGGTAAAAACAAGGTAGTAGGGGGCTGATCTAGGGCAGTAGATAGAGTACTGTACCTGTCTATTAATCCAGGGCTCTTATATAGCAAGTATTTCTTCTTTTACTATAGAAAGTAGTACTTCCTATACTTCTTTTAAGCTCTATATATTCTAAAGGCATACCTTTATATCTCTATCTCCTCTAGCTATATAGTAGGCGGTAGTTGTTATATAGTAGTAGCGTTAGCTAGTCTAGTATCTAGGTCTGGTCTAGGTCTAGTATCTAGGGGTTTAGGGGTTCCTATAGGCTCTAGGGTTCTAGTAAGTCTTATAGCCCCTTTAGGGCTTATAACTGGTATAGAGGAAGAGGGGGTCTGGCCGCTTAGGTTGCTAAAGTAGGCGGTAATAGTACTCTAGTTAGGGGTTAACCCTCTTAATACTACTAGTTAGCCCCTCTGTCTCTTCCCTAAGACTATAGTATAGCCTTCTTCCCCCTCCTCTTATAATAAGGCCTGCTAGGGGGGGTATTATTACTGTTATTACTATTATTGCTATTACTATTACTGTTAGTACTACTGGTATAGGGGTAGTTAGTTAACGTTAAAGGCCTTAGGCCTAGAACATAGATATCCTTTAGCCTATACCTATACCTCTTTTAAGCAGGGGTAGGCCTCTAAGCAAGCGTAGTAAGCTTGGCGGCAGTTATAGCAGCGGGGTGCCCTAGAGCAGGTAGGGGCTTCTAGCGTAGTATGGCTATTAGCGCTGTAGTTATAGCAGATCTCCTTCTTGCTCTGGCATACCTTAGCCCTATAGCCCTATTTCTAGTACTATAGGTACTAGATAGGCTTAGCTTTATCGATCTAGGGCTCTGCTTCTAGGGCTTAATAGCTTTAGAAGACCCCTTTCTTATAGGCCTTCTAGGCTGCCTCTAGGAAGGTAAAGGCTATTAGTACCTTAACCCTAGTCCTTTCTAGCCTTTAGGGGTACTAGACTTTTGCCTTAACTGCTATAAGGTACTGCTTTTTAGCCTCTTCTAGTAGGCCTTCCTCTATAACCTAGTTATAGACTATAAGGCCTTTAACTACTACTGCCTAGGTTATGGTATATAGAGAGGCCTTCTCTCTAAAGGCCCTTATAATCTAGGCAGTATTGTTCTTTAGGCTCTTCTTTATCTCTATATTCTCTGTAACTAGTAGGAGGTTACTGCTAGAGAGTGTCTAAACCCTTTAAATAGCTAGGCTAGAAGCCTGTTAGATAGCCTATACTACTTCTAGGGCAGATTTAGCTAGTACCTGTTATTAGGCTAAGTCTAGTCGGATAAGTACCTAGCGCTCTAGGCTAGGCCTAGTTACTTTACTAGCTATTAGCTTACTAGCTATATTAGCCTAGATAGAGGCTATAGGCTAGGAGTGGCTAGGCTGTTACTGTTATTACTACTATTGTTGCTAGTAGTAGCTAGGCTACTAAGGGTGTTACTAGTACTGTAGTTTAGGCGTTTCTAGGATAGTAGGGCGGTTTTAGGGTGCTAGAGCTATTGCTATAGCTAGGGCTTTTTTAGGAGGGTCCTAGAGCAGGGCTATAAGGGCGATTTACCTAGCTTTAGTAGTTGCTTCTACTATACTATAGAAGTTCGTACTATCCTTAGCTAGGCTAATTATCCGATTTAGGAGGCTAGAGAGTATAAGGGTAAGCTTAGAGGGGCTAAGGGCAGCCTAGGCGGTTTTCTTAGTTGCTAGGGCAATATAGTCGGCCTTTGTAGTACTGTTGTTATTTTCTTCTTTCCCTATATTTTTCTCCGATTTTTTCCCTGGCTTTTTCGAGGTTTTCTAGCTAAAGGGGGTTAGGGTTAGGGTATACCGGCTACTGTTTAGGCCCCTAAGGAAAAGGGTAAAGACGTTAGTTAAGAGGGGGGCGCTAATTATAGGGGTATTAATAGTAGAAGGGGCGCTAGAGCTAGGTACTATAGGTACTATAGTTATAGCACTTATAGCAGTCTCTTTAGTAGTAGTAGAGGTAGTAGTTTAGCAGTCTTTTATCTTTATATTGTTATTTAGGTAGTCTATACTTAGAGGTTGGTCTATACTTAGGGGCTAGCTTAGGGGGTTGTTATTATTATTGTTAGCTATAGGTAGGGCAGGGTTGCTAGGACGTAGAGCTGTATTAGTAGCCTATATACAAGGAAATTGCAATTACAAAAGGGCAGCTAGGCTTACTATTTTCTGTATTTTCGCACGCCTAGGGCTATCGCATAACCGATAGCGCTATAGCGAAAATTGGCAGGCGTTGTGTCCTCGATCGGACGGTTCAAATGGATGTGGTTGTACGCGATTTGGTGTAGTTTTGACCAAAAACTCGTTTTTCGTTTTTAGGTGTCGGTCCCGACTTTGCAATATAGTATTAATAGAACAACTATTTCGACTTTTCTACTCTAACGATTTAAACTAATGTTCTTAGACCTCTAACCTCTAATTAGATAACGACAATTTCACTTAGTATAACAGTTATATCAGTTATAAGTTATATAATAGTTTAAGACCTCATATATTAGTTAAGCTTAAGATAAGTATAATCTTAGCTATTCTAGAAACTTATTTGTCTAAGTAGTCTAGTAGATATATCTTATATTGAATAAAAGGGGTAGAGAAGTACTTAAACCCCCCCCCCTTCTTCTTATTCTATTAGGTATATTAGCTATAAGAGTCTCCTTTAGATACAACTTATATAACTCTTATCTTTAGTTCCTTTTTCCTTATTTAACATTTCTAGTATTAGTAACTATATAAGGATTAGAGCTTAGTAAAGAGATTTTCCATGTTTAAGGAAGATTTTGATACTAAGGCTAGATATATAGACCTTGCTTATAACTTAGGAATATAGCCTTATCTTTAATTTCCTCTTTTATCTAGATAAGTAGCTAGCTGTCCTAACTTGTTTTAGCATTATAAACCTCTAGTTAAAACAAAAGGAGTTATCTTAGATTAGGCTATATTACTGAACGATTAGGCCTAGCTTACTATCTAGTATTACTTTACTACCTCTATATATACTAGGGTTATAGATATTACAGAGTCCTTTTCGTTCTAGCTTCTTAGGTTAACTAGCTAGTATTAGCTAGTTAGTCTTAATCTAGACAAAGGTATCGCCTTAGTACCTATCTAGAAGTGGTACCTCTATATAGCAACGATAATTCGTACGATTACTATACCTAGGGCATATAATAAGGGGTAAAGGCAGTAAGAAAGTTAAGTTAGGATAGCTCTAGTACTAGGCTTTTAGTTGTATTTTTAGGACTATCTCCTTTGTCCTTTAGATAAGGGAGGAATATAACTAAGTATATCTAAGGTATCTTAGTAATATATATTTAAACTAGTAAAACGAGTATTGCTTATTTCCTATCTAGTAGGAGTATTCTTGGAATGGGTAATCCTATATAAGGATCTGTAACCACTATAGCCTACTAGTAGTAGTCGTATAGGGTACCTAGGGGCAGCAACAGCGTTGATATGGCCTAAATAGCACTTCCTAGGTATGTGCTAATATAGTAAAGTAGGGCCCTTTACTGTATTCCCTCTATAAAAGTCCTTATATAACGGTATAGTTATAGGCTATAGCGCTATATTATAGGGGCTTTAAGCTTATATATCACGGCTTTCAGTGGGTCTTATAGGCCTATAAGGCTTATAGTTGTAGGTAACGTATAATTTGATTTCTAGTCCAGTAGGTAAGGCTTCGCAATTTCCTTCCCTACATATACCCTCCGGGACCGTTCCTGCCTTCCACACGGCAGGAGCGCCTTAGTAGGTGCATGGCGCCTTCCCGAAAAACCAAATAAGCTGGCGATTTTAAAAAATCGACTTACGGCCACCTAAGCTGCAGGGTAAGCCGCACGACTTTTCCTGTAAGTTCTGTTTTCGCTCCTACGGTGCAGGGTAGGTACAGGGTAGGTAGGTGACCTAGTAGAAGAGCCTTTTAAGGCTATTTCTAGCGCTTATACAGCCTAAAGAGGCTGTCTCCACAAAAGTGGGGCATAAATCTAAAAATAGAAAAGCCTTTTAAAGCTATTTCTAGGCTATATAGTGGAATATATAGCTTAGTCAGCAGTATCCACAAAAGTGGGTCCACCCTCAGAATATAGCTATATATCTGGTAGTTCGAGAACTGAAATCCGTTTTGCCTAAGCTATAACCGTTAGAGCGCTATAGCTTATTTTGTACGTTTAACACCCCCTCTATTCTTCTATTCCTTTATAAGCCTTAGAAAGCTATATATAGGTAAAGAATAGAAGAATCCTAAGAAATAAGAACGTAAGAGCAAAACTATTCCGTTAGACAAAGGGGTTATGCCCTTATATATATATAGGATAAACCCCTATTATATATAGAAAGAAGTAAGAATATATATGATGTTGAAATCAAACCTATAACCTATTTAAAGGTATAGGTACTATAGCTTTAAAGCGTATAGTAATATATAATATCTAAATATTCTATACCCTAGCGACTGATAGACGCACTAGAGTATAGAAGGAGTAAAGGGCTTATAAACGCCTTTATCCTCTTATAGAGAAAACGATTTTTAGCACGGTTTTAAATTTTATGCCCTTTTTTACTCCGTTGTTTCAAGATATAGTAAGGAAATAACAGGTTACATAGAGAATCCCCCTCTAAAGGAAAGTATACTACTAGTAATAGCCAGAGCCTATATTTCCCAAATATAGCTATACTATATACTAGAGTACTTCTAGACGTAGCTAGAGTAATATAGGCCTCCCTAACGCCGCAGGGAGCTGATGCCAGCACAAGGGCGCCTATAGAACTATACTACAGTAGCTAGGACCTTATAAGCCTTTTAAGGCTATATAGAGGAATTAGGTGATTCCAGAGGGCTATAAAGTAGCCGGTACTATTGACTGGTCTTATAAGCTAATCAGGCTAAGCCAGGCCTTCTATATATATAGTATAGAATATATATATAGGGGTAGAGGGTAGCTTAGTAAAAAGCTCCCTTAGGTTATAGGCCTAAGAGCCTGATAAAAGACTGAAAGCCACTAACTGGTAGGGCTTTAGTAAGTCCGTCAGCCGGCATACACTTAGTATTAAGATATATAATAGTGACTATTTTAGCCTTAACCTGCTCTCTAACGTACCGGAATTTCAGCAGGGTATACTTAGTTCTAGCGTATAGCGCTGGGTCATTAGCCACCGTTATAGAGCCCTGATTATCTCCATAGAGAGTAATAGGGTAGTCTATAGGTCTGTGAAGTTCAGAAAATAGCCCTATAATCCACTGTACTTCGCGTATAGCCTCTGTAAGTCCATCAGTTTCAGCTTCTAGGGTAGAAAGAGCAATAGTAGTAGCTCTTTTCGTTTTCCAGCTAATAGGCCCACCGGCTAACTTATATAGATAGCCGTAGGTGGATTTACTAGTAGCCTTATCCCCTGCAAAATCAGAATCACTAAAGCCTATAGGGACTAGACTACTATTAATTATAGAAGTCCAGCTACTACCTTTACTATTTCTAGAATCTACTATAGTAGTAGAGGTAGTAGTTAGGGGCCTAGGCCCTTCCTTAGAGTGAAAGTCTCTACTAAGCTTAGTAGTTGTATTACTACTATTACTAAGCTTAGGCCCTAGATCAGCTACTGTATTTCCGTTATAGCTAAAACAGATGCTATAGTCTTTAGTACTATTAAGATACTTAAAAAGATTTTTAGCAGCGTTTAAGTGTGATTTTATAGGTCTATTTAAAGACCTAGAGAGCTACTGTACGGTAAAGCTAATATCTACCCTAGTAAGGAGCATTATATACATAGCTGTTCCTACTAGGCTTTAATAGAGCTTAATTTCCGTAGAATTACAGAGGTGGCTAGTAATATCTTCCTCTAGTTGAAGTTGACTTACTAGCCCCGGCTGTAAGGGAATAGATATAGGCTTAGAATCGGCTAAGTTAAAGCGGCTAACCGCCTCTTCTATATACTGTGATTGGTTAAGCCATAGGCGCCTATTAGGTCTATCTCTTATAATCTATACGCCTAGGAAATAGGCGGCAGGCCCTAAGTCTTCTATAGTATAGACCTTATTAAGCCGTTTCTTTAAATCAGTTATATAGCCTATATTAGGCCCTATAAATAGACAGTTATCTATATAGGTAACGATAAAGTGGCAGGTTTTAGTATTATAGAAGACCCCTGGATCTGAAATAAGAGGGAGATAGCCTAGGCTCTTAAGTAAGATTTTAAGCTTATCTTGCTACTCTCTAGGGCTTTGTTTTAGACTGTATAACGCTTTAGATAGTTTAATAATATTAGGAGTAGAAGGATTATAGCCGTATTTCAGTAAAAGCTTATAAATAGCCTTATTAGAAGCCGCTAGGTCTAATAGTCCTTTAGGGATTTCCATATATATTTCTTCTCTAAGAGCGCTATTAAGAAATGCCCCTATAAAGTCAGCTTGTTCTATTTTCTAGTCTAGAACAGCACTTATAGCTAGAAGTATACGCTAAGTAGGTGGTATACTAGTAGAGGCGTAGGTTACAGTGTAATCTAGGCCTTCTACCTGTATAAAGCCCCTAGCTACTAACTGAGATTTATACTTAATAGGCCTGTTTTTAGCATCCTTTTTAACCTTAAGAACGTTTCGACAGGTAATAAGCTTATGGTTAGAAGGTAATAGACTTCTAGGTAGGAATTTAAAAACCCCTAGCTCTAATAACTGGATAAATTCCTTGGTAATAGCCTCTAACCACTTACTACGCTCATCTCTAGGTAGTTTTAAGACTTGCTTATAAGTAGTAGGCGTACTATCCTTAGATATTACCCTTTTTCGAGCCTTATAGACAAAAGATAGTATATAGCTACTAGTCTTAGCTAAAAGCTTATAGTAATCGAGCTGCATTTTATCCCTCTCTGAAATAAGATTACTATTATTAAGAGGTTCGTTCGTTATAGGCTAATTAGGCGCTATAACTTCTATAGGCTTAGGTGCAAAAATAGGCTCTATAGTTTAGGGAAACGCCTCTGGTAATTTAGGCTTTCTAATAGATATAGTAGGCCTAGTAGACTCTACTATAACCGGATTTATAGGCTTATCCGGTAAGGGTTTATCTAATTCACTATCAGAAGAAGATTCGTAGTGTTCTAGCTTACTAGGTCCTATTTCTATACTAATAGGCTTTTCAGTATTAAGATTAGAAGGGTCTGGGCTGATAGCCCCCTCTAAATCTAGGTCTAGGTCTACTAATTCCCCCTCTAAAGCCGTATTATTAGTAGGCTGACTTAGTACTATATTATCCTCTATGAACTTAATAGTAGAGGTTTTAAGTACTGCTCTTCTAGACGGTATATATACTAGGTAGGTCTTAGAACCTAATACCGCTAGTAATTTACACTCTTTCGTTCTAGAGGTAAATTTTAACGATTTAGACCGTTTTTCTAGAGGTATAATCGCCTCTCCTCTAGCGCCTATAGCCCTATAGCGCTCTAGGTTAGGTATATGTGGAATACCAGGCTCTAGCTTGTTAAATAGCGCCTGGAAAGGAGTGGTTTCCTTATTAGTTATAGCTGTACTATTAACTAATTCCACTATAGCCTCCAGTATAAAGCACTACAAATACTAGGGTAAAGCGCTACTAAGAATAGTATACCTTACATGGTCTAATATAACTCTAACTGATCGTTCTACTAAGCCGTTCTGCTCGTGGATATAGGGGGCAGAAGTGCTAAATTTAATACCCCTTTTAGCTAACCAAGTAGTTAATAAATCAGTTATTTCAGTGCCTCCGTCAAAGTGGAATTTAGTAGGATATCTACCAAATCCATTCCTTAGGCCCCTAAAAAAGCCCTTAATAGCGTTAGCTACTATAGGGCCTGATTTATTAGGTAGGTTAAAAACCCACCTATACCTACTTTTACGGTCAACTAGAAGTAAGACTATAGGGTTTCTATTATAAGGCCTAGGCCTAATTTTAACAGTATCCCCCTCTATTGAGTCTAAGACCCTAGGTGGGTTAGGTATTAGAGCCTTACTAACCCTTCTCACTGCTTTACCTCGATCACAGCTAGAGCAGTGAAAATCAGCTTCCTTTATTTTATCAAAATTAGGCAGCCCTTTAGTAATACTAGAGGTCTTTTTCAAAAGACGTAGGCCTATATGGCCTAGCCTAACGTGCCATAATTTAGCTTAATTAAGTAGATTATAGTAATCTCGCTGACCTATATTAGGCTCCTTTAAAGTAGGGCTAGATATAGCCTTTTCTACTTTATTCCCCTCTATAACTGGCTCTCTTAGCACACGGGGCAGGTCTCTAGTGCTAGTTAAGGGCTCAGGCTCCCTAGTCTTACGGGGACTTTGATAGGGGGCCTGGGCAGTAGCTAAGGGCTCTACAGGCCTACGGGGCCTTTTCCCCCTTAAAGAAGGTCCTATACCTTCTAAAGTAGTACCCTTAGCCGGAGAATTCCTTAGCTTATAGCGCTTATTAGGCTCTATAGCTTCGGATACTATAGCATCCTCTATAATAGGCCTATAGTCTTCCTTTCTAATAGAATTAGAAGGAATTTCCACTACTATTCTATTACGCTGCGGCTCTATACTTTTAGTAGTATAACTAGAAAGGCCTAAAGGAAAAGCAAAATTTGCATGTAATATAGGCTTAGAGCTGCCTTTAACGTCAAGAAAAAATCCTGATTTCTTAAAGTCTAGTACAGCTATATAGCGTCTATCACCCCTGTAAAGGGTTTCCTTTATAAGGCAACCTCCCGAATCATAGTGCCTAACCCCGCTAATAATATTTATATCAATATTAGGTAGGTATAAAACGTTATCTAATACTAACTTAGTATAGGTAGGGGGGGCCTTTCTAGATAGTACTTCTAGTGTAATAGAGCCTATACCAGCCGGGCTTATAGGGCTATTTCCAGTGTTAATAGGGCGTAACTGGCCTGTGTTAGGCGTAAAGGTAGTAAACCGCTCTTTACTATTACTGATATAGTCCGTAGATCCCGTATTATATAGCTAACTATTATAAAGAGCGGGGTCTCTAGGGCGTCTTCTAGGCTTATTATCTTTATATTTTGCCTTGTTATTAGAAGAGGTTTTTAGGCCTTTTCCTTTAAAGTCCTTACGCTTCTTATACCCTTTTAACGCTAATAGCTATGCTAATTGGGTATCAGAATCGCTAGAAGAACTAGAATTGGAACTAGAGTCGGATTCCTCTTCTTCTTTTATAGCTAGGTTATAGGACCCTAGTATAAAGGAGGCCTGTTCGGCACTTTTAGCACTATAATTCTGCCCTTTAACATTATAACTAGCCTTCTTCTTACCCTTTTTCTTATTTTTACCCTTCTTACTAGGGTTAGAATTTGAATTAGGGGTTGAATTAGAGCTATTAGCTATATAAGCTGCTCTATACGCCTCTGTAGCCGGGTTCCTAGATTCTTCTAGAATATCAGCCATTAGATATTCTATATTAAGGCTAGAGGCTGTAAGGCCTAGCATTCTAGCCTGTCTTATAGAGCTCTTTTAGCGTGATACCTAGCTAGGAAACTTAGATTCTAGAGCCTTAAAATACTGATTTTGTCGATTCGCTCTCACTGCAGTGAAAGGCTTCCGGTAGATAGTAAGGAACAAGAACAGCAAGACAGAGAAAGAGCAAAATAACAAGTACGATTCCTATGGTGATGATTAATGATCTGTTCCTTTTCCCTCTCTTTCTTGCTCTTCTAGATATAGGGCATTATAACCCTATATCCTGACTAGGGTTGTGCCTAGCGCTAGCATAGGGGTTATACCCCATATCTAGCTATTCCCTTACTATAACCAACCTATACCAGCTATAATAGCCCGCTAGTAATCGATACTGGCTCTCTTTTCTTTTTAGTTACAGTCCGTCCTTACAGGATATCCTTACCCACAGTCCGCCACTTAACGCGCTTTATCTACGCAAGACAGGGCATATATCACGTCCTACAATTAATTCTTAATACGTCCTATTCCCGTAAGACAAGTCGCACGTTGCGTCCTACAAGTACTATATAAAGCGCACGTCGCGCTTTACCCGTAGCGACATGTCCGTATTACCTATTGCCATGCTAATCCTACTATACAACCACCTTCTATCTCCTTTTCCCTTTTCTTCCTTAGTTATAGCCTGCCTATCCCTTAACCAATTAACAACGCCCTTTTCTACTAGCATTATCTTCTTATTATTACATACTCTTAGACCGCCCGCTATAGAATAAATAGAACAATAGGCTAGCCTATACTTCCAACATAGTCCTTCTCTTTTAAGTCTTGTTAATAAAAATATATATATATATAGCCTTCTCGCCCTACCGCTGCTACTACTATGCTTTATTGTTTTACTAACCTACTTATAGCTGATATAGACTCTCTTTTTAACTTAGATAACTCGGTATATAATATCCCAGATAAGTACTTTATTATTATCCGCCGTACTAGCTTCATTATCCGCTATATATACGTTATATCCTATATATTATCAGCATAGGCGCGTCTTATTTATTAACATCCTAGCATAATATAGGCATACCTGCTACGCCCCTAGCCCCGGCGCCTATACCAGCCAAGCCAGCCAAGATCACGCCGGCCATACGTCGCACGGCCGCCTGTAAGGCTAAGCAGCGCAAGTCGGCCAAGGCCCATACTATAGTAGGTAGGGCAGCAGCTGCTAAGCGCTGCAAGAAGCGCAAGAAGGCCGCGGCCAATACCTAGGCCTATAAGCTAGCCAAGAAGAAGGACCTGCGGCGCTCTAAGCGCACTGCTAGCGGCAATGCCGGCAGATATACTACTAATTCCGGCCTCATAGCCGATAAGGACAATGATAACGCCTATAACAGGGCATACGTCCCCCCTGCCAACACGGAGGAGGAGGAGGAGGAGGAGAAGGAGGAGGAGGAGGAGGAGGACAGCAGCAGCAACAACAACAGCATCAACAGCAGCACCAGCAATAGTACTAATAAAGGCAAGGGTAGCGGCGCATACAAGCGCGGCAAGGGCGCTTCGCGCCGTAAAGGTAAGTTTCAAAGTACGGCTATACTTTGGAATATAGCTAACATTTTCGTAATTTCTAGACATACTACTATATAAGTAATAGCGCGTTATGTCCTACCCCTACGGCCCCTCTAGCACGCCCTACGCCAACATATACGTTTACTATATCCAGGTAGTAACAGCTAGCAAAGGCCGGGGTCCTAACAACATATAGCGTTAGGACTAGTATTACCAGGATTATATCGGGGTTATTAGCGGCTATTATTAGTCCTACTTAGCTAGCGGCAGTTATAAGCTGCTATAAGCGCTTTGTCTTATATAAATAAAACCGCAGTTGCACTCTAATTTGCCTATATAGCTCTACATTAGCATACCCTGTTATAGTACACTATCTTAAAGTCCTTATAGCTTTCGAGCCTACCTCTGCCGTAAACCCTTCCCTCTATCTTCTTAGTAATATACTAACTTATTAAAGGCCGCTAAGAAGCAGTAGCATAGGGACTAGCAGAAGTAGCGGTCTGCTGTCTACTGCGTTCTTACGCTACCTAGTAGTAGTAAGGAGAAGGCAGACTTAGTAGGGATAGGGAAGAAGGCCTTGTAAAAGGCCTATATATAGGCATCGGCCTGTATAGCTAAAGCACTTTTGTTATTAGCAGTATAGGGGGAGGAGAAGGAGAAAAATATAAAAATATAAAAAAAATATAAAAGTATATCGCGCTTTATCTCGCAGTCCTGCTACACTTATCGCGTTTTGTTCTTTCGTTTTACAGTATATCCACGCCTTGTCCTCCCTCCTCTTCCATAGCGCATTAGCATATAGCATATCCCACCCTTGCTATCTTTCTTTTATTAGCGCGCCGCAGTTGCTATACGGCAATCATCGCTACGTTACCCAACCCTCTATACATATCTTAGCCGCATTATTGTCAACCAGCGCTGTAAGTGCCCGGTTAGGCAGTCTTTTTGTTATAGCGTCCGCTAGGTTATCCTTCCTATTAATCCACCTAACTTCCTAAATCTCTCTATTCTTATAGCTCTACTATAAAGCTATAATATCAATTATAAGACGCTTTTCGATAGTACTACCAAGCTTAACAAGGCACTTATACAGACTAAAAGAGTCTATACAAAGAATAATCAGAAGGTTAGCCCCTAGGCTAAGGTAGGCAAAAATCGTGGAAATAGTCCGCTAGACTACAAAACCGATATTAAAGCCGGCTACTATCCTATAGATCTCGCTAGCTAGTACACTTCTTATCACCCTCTTGCACTTCGTTAAGGACTAGTAGACTATATTTCCGTAAATTCGAAAAGCAGCCTCTCCTAGCACATCGTCTTTATTAGCTAGTAGTATAACATAGCTGATCTAAGAAGTCAGGTCTACGTTATTAGTAAAAGACCTATTAACGAAGATAAAGAGCTTAGCTATAGCAAGATCCAAAGGGTAATAAACCAGGCCTTTTTCTATATTGTCCATCTGCTACTAGATCCAGGCATTAAGGTACTTATAGTCCTCTAGCTAGGGCTGCTAGGCTTAGGCAGCTACAGCTAAGTCGAAAGCCGCCTCTAGTTAGCAGATAGAGGCCAAATAAGCCCCCTAAGCACGTTGCTCAACGTATTGCTAAGCGGGCGTTGCCCCCTTTATATCGACGAGGAACAGGCATTTACCCTACCCTTTTTACCGTATCGAAAGGTTGCCGTTAAAGAGGTAAAGCCGGCAGCCGTTAAAATCCACCTCTAGCCTATCTACTACCTTAATAGCCGGCTTTAACTTAAAGCCGGCTTTTTCCAGCTCTTCCTCTTCTAACTGGAAAAAGGAATTATCCCTAATAATAAGGGTATCGTCGGTTTACAAGCCAACAAGCCCAAATCCCTTTCCCAGTATAGTAGTAGAAATCAGAAGATAAGGATCAAAAGAAGAAGACTAAAGACTAAGGCAATTCACATACTACCGTATATAGGTAGTAAACCAGTAAAGCCCTGCCTCTGCTATACCATATAGCAGGCGGTTTACCCGTAAAACAGCGCTAGTAGGATATTTACCCTAAAGCTCTTTAGATAGACAAAGCAATATTTTGCGGTTTAGGGCTATCTCGGACTATATATACGCCTGTATAATATCTCGTAACTATAGGTACAGCCTAAAATCGTAAAAAAGAGAAGGGTAAAGGGCAAGTAAAATCCACTAGGTATACTGTTAAATAGTTAGTAACTAGATAAGAAGACTATTCTTTCCCAGATTACTATACCTCTAGGCTACTAGCCTTAATTTTTTATACAGGCTAGAAGTCTTGTCCTTTACCTCTTGTACTATCCTTAACTTGAATACCTTAACACTATAGAGGTCCTTTGGTTCTTGGATTACCTTAATAACGCCGTTTTCAAGGAGGGTGTCGATCTTGGCCTTATCTAAGGCCTTAAACGGCTTACCTAGCGTGGTAATCTTGCCTTAATGCTGCAATTCCAGGGCTAGGGCATAGTCCTTTCTTTCCTTTTTAGAAAGGAAGAGTCCTATAGGGACTTAACTTATAAGGTCCCTACCTAATACAAAGGCACGGCTATAGTCTAAAATGGTAAATCGCGGCGCAAGTCGCAGCTTATCCGGTATACTAGAGTTGCAGGTCGTCCGTCTAAGTCGTAGTATATTGTTCGTTAGTATAGGCTATATCTTATCCTTAGGTTTTACAGTGTAAGTCGCGCTATATCTAGGCAGTACGTTAGGTTGCAGGTCTGTAATCTCTAGTAAAACCCAGGCCCCTCTTTCTCTTCTAGGCTAGCCCTGCCTCTTTAGCAGTACAAGGTTAGGATAGACGAACTTTTCCGCTATATCTAGATCTTCCAGGTCTTCAGCATCCCCCTCCTCCTATAGCCCCCCTTATAGCCCCCTCTATAGCTCCTAGTAATACGGTTTTACAACTATACTCCTAAAGTCCGTAGCGCTATTAACCATATCTATAGTTATAGAAGTCTCTAACACTGCTAATACCTTATATAGCCCGGTCTACCTGTTATTTTCGCAGTAGACTAAGACCTCCTAGCCGATACCTAGCATACTAGGTAGTACTACCTCGGTATTAAGGCCGTTTCGGCGGCTAAGAG
This sequence comes from Phyllachora maydis, assembly GCA_029339225.1. Classification (NCBI taxonomy): domain Eukaryota; kingdom Fungi; phylum Ascomycota; class Sordariomycetes; order Phyllachorales; family Phyllachoraceae; genus Phyllachora; species Phyllachora maydis. The sequence continues at coordinate 1,818,143 of JAQQPM010000008.1, read as the reverse complement.
CCTCCCTAATAGCCCGCTTACCTTGCCACCTCTTAAGCTTAGCCATCGCTTTTTCAATAGCTTTAGCCCTTGTAACTTAATCTAGACTTAGTAGCGAATTTCCAGTTAGCTAGGGAAAAGCACCAAAGACCAGCAGGGTAGGGATCAAACTGCTAGGCCCTGCTATATTATTAATAGCAGAGACCGCAGCTTATAAGCTAGCCGTTTTCAACATAGTAGTACCGGCCTCTTCCCGTATAATCTCATATACCTGGCATAGTAAGGCGTAATAGCGCTCTACCTTCCCTACCGAGTTATAAGCCTTAACCGGGATGTCTACTACTATAATACCAGCTAATTTCGCCTCTACCTAGAATTCCTTAGCTACGAAATTAGTTTCCTAGTTATAACGAAGGATATCCGGCAGCCTGAGATATATATCTATCTAGTACTCCTTTAACCGTTCCTAAGTCTCTTTTACCGTTATATCCTTTAGAAAATAGGCTGTTTAAAAGGAGGTAGCCGTATCGACTATATAAAGGACTTTCCAGCTATCAAGATCCAGGATATCCACTACTACCTTATAGTTAAAGTGGATATCGTCCCTAAGCGTAAATTTAAAACGCCTAGGTACCAGCCCCTTAACCTAGTAGAAGTAGCAGAACTTGTTAATAAGCTCTAACGTACTATGTTCTACTTAATAGTCAGCACAGCTAAGGAGCTTATACAGCTTTTCCACTAATAGGTAGCCGCAATGTCGATGAATTTGCTATAGCTAGGTTTCTATAAGTTCCGTTAAGCACGGTCGCGCTTTGTCCTACATAAACACGGCGTATACCGCGCTATTAAGTGCCGGGATCCATAAGTAGCCCTATCTTCGGATAATTAGGATCCGCTACTTACCCTTAACCACAGTATCTGTCGTATTATCCAGGTATACCCCAAGCTGATCTATATCTTAAAGGTAAAGAAGAAAAGAGGTAGGTATATCTAGAACATAGAAAGTTACCTTCCTAGCAGCAGTATCTACTATAACCATACCGATAGATTCCTTTACTTTACCTAGGCCAAAGGTAATACTAGCCTCTCTAGCCCTTGCCCTATCGATACAGATACCAGGCACTTAGCATTATAGAGCTAGTACTTAATATATGCCAGCAGTCGAAAAATTAGCAGCACCTATATCTAGCATAATCCCCTAGAATACCGTTTTGGAATACTTGTCAAGTACAAATTGCGCGGAAGAGAGTATAGCACGCGGTGTATCTTTAGGTTCCCTACTACGGCAGGGTTCTTCCCTGTATAATCTATATAGGAAAGCCTTATTAGCAAAGAAAGCTACTGCTATATCGTTTCCAGTAGAGTCTTCTATAGTATAATCCTCTAGGCTATAGTCGTTAAAATCGTCCTCCGCTATACTCCCCTTAGACTTAGAGCCCTTATAGTCGACTAGAAACAACTGATATCTCTTCTTCCCCTTATTAGGGTCGATTTGCCGGCTTTTTAGCTAGTTAAGTCGATTCTTCTTCTACTCCTCTTTTAAGTGCTTAGTAGAATAGCACCTATCCTTCTTGCAAATCTAGCAGTATTAAGACTTTCTAGGGGTAGACCTTAGCTATAACTTCTTAGAGAAATACTGCTAGTCTATCAGATACTACTGGCTTTCCATTTCCTTTACTTCCAGCGTGCCCTATAGCATAGCTACTAGCTCCTTGAATCCTTTGATCGGCTTATACAAAGCTAACTTCAGTTCGGGCACTCTATAGCATACCCTTACTATATTCGAAGTAAGGATTTCCTCACTACGGTAAATAGGCCCTAAAGCCTGCTAAATTACCAGTAGCTTATTAAGCAGTAGCTAGAGGACTTCTTTGTTGCTTTTTCCAGGGTTTTCTTATTATATACTTCTAAAAGTAATAGAGCTCTATATCGTTACTAGGTTCTACTTTTTAGCATCTATCTCGAAATACTTACTTAGTTTAGTATAAACCAAGTAGAAAGAAAGAAGGCGGTTAAGGTAGTTAACCTAGTAGTCCTTAGCCCTACTAGAGAGGATATAGGGAAAAACTAGGTACAAAGTAGCATAGTCGATCTAGAACATTATACACTAGTAAAGGAAAATCTTAACTTTATTATCTAGTATCTCTGTTTCTGCCCTATTATAGCAGTTGCTACTATTCTACGCTTTTCCAAAGTCCATATATAGCTTTCGATTAATATAGGGGTCGTTATCCCTCTAGGTTAGCCTGAGGGGAATTTCCAGGTATTCCAGACTCCCTATTTCGACTCTAGTAACCTCTAGTAAGTTAGCTAGAACAGAAGGCTAGTTATACCTTCTTTATTACTACTACTAAGGGTAGTGCTGCTAGTAGTACTGCTATAGTTGGTATTGCTAATAGGGGTAGTGTTACTAAGGTTGTAGGTTAAAGCCTAGTAGTCCTAGAATAAACCCCGGTTACCCTAGGTTAAATCCGTTTCTATATCCAGGCCTAGTTCTGTTCCTATACTTAGGTCCTCCCCTATATCCTCTATTTCCTCCTAGTCCTTATACTAAGCTCCCTAGCTTAGACCCTAAATTTAGCAGTTTAGGTGGTAAAGAGAAGCTTGGTACTAATAGCAGTAGAGGCATACCTTCGCCTAGGGCAGGCGAGAAAACTTATAATAGTAGAGGTACTATTGTTAGCTAGAGAGGTAAGGAGGCGGCTAATAGGACTGGCTAATAGGTAGGTTTACCAATAAGGCTCTTATTATTGGTAAACCTAGCTAGTTTAGCGTCTTAGTAGCTTCTTATCAGGCTTATAGTAAAACTACTAGCTCTAAATAGTTCTACTAACTCCGTTTTAATGATTATAGAAGCCTTCTGAAAGTCCCTATCAGTCTACCTATCAAAGCTATTAATCACCCTTATTTACAGCCTTTCTCCCTCTATTTTCAACCTCTAGCATTCTACTACTTCTATTAATATATAGGTATTGATAATCCTCTTATCTTTACAGCCTAGTTCGATATAGTCTAGGGTTTTAAAGAAGGTTACTACGTCTAGCAGGTAGGCTTTGCTAGGCAGTAGCTACTAGGGCAGCTTGTCGAGTATCTTGTCTTTAGCCGTCGGTATATATGTTTATATTATGGTATTGGCTATTTCGAATCGCGTTTTGTATTCTATCTTTAAGTTTTAAGCCGTAGTTATAGTATCGAATTGTTATTCGTCGTATCCGCCGAAAAATGTCGGACAAGTAAAGTCGTTTTTCGAAAGTACATCCGCATTTTATCTCCTTATTTCAGGGTACGTTCATAGGTTAGATATACTTAATAAAGAGATCCGTCTTTTATTATAGCTAGCCTAGCTCTTCCTCTTTACAGGTATACTTCTAGCGTAGTCGTCAATCTAGCTGCTCTGCTTCTACCGTCTATTAAAACGATAGAAACTGATCAGTGTCGATTCGCTCTTACTATAGTAAAAGGCTTCTAATAGATAGTAAGGAATAAGAACAGTAAGACAGAGAAAGAGCAAAATAACAAGTACGATTCCTATGGTAATGATTGATAATCTATTCCTTTTCCCTCTCTTTCTCGCTCTCCTAGATACAGGGCGTTGTAACCCCGTATCCTGACTAGGGTTGTACCTAGTGCTAGCATAGGGGTTATGCCCCATATCTAGCCATTCCCTTACCGTGACCAACCCATACCAGCTACGATAGCCCGCTAGCAATCGACAGATTTAGTATTAAAGAGGGATCTATATCTATTTTAGCCATGGTAAGCTTAGCAAGATAGCCGTTAAATTCAGCGTTAAAAGCTAATAAGCCTTTTCTATAGGTACTAAAAGTAAGGGCATGGAATTCGTTATAGACGTCCTCCTTTTTAGACTCTATAGGTCGGCTATACTGCCTAATAAGCAGCTTAAAGGCCTTAGAAGGTATATAAATCCACGATATAGCAGCCCTAGGGCTACTAGATAAGCTATCGCGTAGAAGCATTAAAAGAACAGCTTGATCAGAGTTGCTATAAGTGTTAGATATATCAGGGTTTTCTAAAAAATTAGATATCCCTAACGCTCTTAGCACTATACTTAAAGCCTGAATCCACTGTTTAAAATTGCTTTCCCTGCTAAGCTTACTATCGTCCGGTATAGTATAGGCCTTTTTAGAAAGCTCCTTTACTATACTACTAGTAATAGTATCTTTAAAGCCTTCCTTAGACCCTGTATCTATAGGGGGGTCTAAATTACTAGTAGCTGAATTAACAGCCGGCCCTAGATAGGGCTCTTTCCTAGGGGGACGTAGAGGAGAATCTAAATCCATAGTACCGCTAAAAGGATTAAATCTAGGACTATAGCTAGTTTTTCCAATAGTAGTAGCCGCAGCGTTACTACTATTAGTTAAAGAAGCTAAAGTAGAAGATATATTCTTTATAGTGCTAACACTATCCTCAACAGAGGCTTTTAGGGTATTTAGACTTAAAAGTAGTGTTTTTATATCACTAGATTGGCTAGCTATAACTCGCTCATGAGATTTTATATGCTGTTTTAAGACTTCTATAACCTCGCTATAGTCTTCGCCATCTTCCTCATCTTCTAATAGGGTTCGTATAGATAGTAGAGGCCTAGAAGATTGCCCTAGATCAGCTGGGTTACTAGCCCTTTTAGGCGCTATACCCTTCCCTTTAGCTTGATCTGCCATTGTAAATAGGCTACTATTTACTTTATAGTGCTAGCTAAAGCACTTAATTAGCTTCCAGTTCACTAAAGCTAATTAGCTAGCTTACTAATTATAGTAGTGATTTTCTAGGCTAGTCTTAGCGCTTAGTAGGTTTATAGCGCTGCCTACTTGCTACTTAGTAGGGCTTTCTAGTAGAAATTCTAAACTAGGCTCTAAGATAGGGACTAGAGACTTCGACGTAGGGACTTAACTACCGCCTATAGATATATCTATAGAAAGGGCTCTATAGTAGGGAAATATAGGTCTTTAGCGCTAGAAATTCTAAAACGCTAGCCTTTCTACTTCCAGCTATAAGTAGAAAGGTCTTTTAGTATAGGTAAGTATACTAGCCTAAGTGTATAAGAGCCCCAAATGCTCGTCAATACTATAGGACTTAGATTTCTTAGCGATTTCTCCTTCTAGATTTTCAGGCTTTTTAGTCCTTAAATAGCCTTCAATAAGATGTAATATATAGCTTTTTAGGGCTAATATAGTACTATATTTTCAGCTATAAGAGGCTTAAATAGCCCTATATATATAGGCAGAGGTAGCGCTTTGAAATTGGACTTCAACGATAACTATCCCACAGGCTATCCGGGCTCATAACCTCTTGGAATGGGTAATCCTATATAAGGATCTATAACCACTATAGCCTACTAGTAGTAGTCGTATAGGGTACGTAGGGGCAGCAACAGCGTTGATATGGCCTAAATAGCACTTCCTAGGTATGTGCTAATATAGTAAAGTAGGGCCCTTTACTGTATTCCCTCTATAAAAGTCCTTATATAACGGTATAGTTATAGGCTATAGCGCTATATTATAGGGGCTTTAAGCTTATATATCACGGCTTTCAGTGGGTCTTATAGGCCTATAAGGCTTATAGTTATAGGTAACGTATAATTTGATTTCTAGTCCAGTAGGTAAGGCTTCGCAATTTCCTTCCCTACATATACCCTCCGGGACCGTTCCTGCCTTCTACACGGCAGGAGCGCCTTAGTAGGTGCATGGCGCCTTCCCGAAAAACCAAATAAGCTGGCGATTTTAAAAAATCGACTCACGGCCACCTAAGCTGCAGGGTAAGCCGCACGACTTTTCCTGTAAGTTCTGTTTTCGCTCCTGCGGTGCAGGGTAGGTACAGGGTAGGTAGGTGACCGAGTAGAAGAGCCTTTTAAGGCTATTTCTAGCGCTTATACAGCCTAAGGAGGCTGTCTCCACAAAAAAGGGGCATAAATCTAAAAATAGAAAAGCCTTTTAAAGCTATTTCTAGGCTATATAGTGGAATATATAGCTTAGTCAGCAGTATCCACAAAAGTGGGTCCACCCTCAGAATATAGCTATATATCTGGTAGTTCGAGAACTGAAATCCGTTTTGCCTAAGCTATAACCGTTAGAGCGCTATAGCTTATTTTGTACGTTTAACAAGTATATAGTATAGGGCTTACCTAATTAAGTCTATAGTAAGGAGATAGACTAAGCTATAGATCTATTTAATATAAGCTTTTAGAAGAGTTAGATACGTTTGATTTTATAATAAAGGAAAAAGGAGTTTATACTAGGTAGGAACTAGGTATAAGTAATGTTTTATAAAAGTAAGGTAGGTATAATATTACTATAATTATGTTATAGTAATAGACTATATCCTTCCTCTTTTGCCCTATATCTCTCCTTTATCCTACAACCTAATCCCTTCTAAATTCCCCTAGATAAAGTCCATCGATAAATTAATAGAAGCTACTAGTAGCTCCTTATATTAATAAAACTAAGGCTTGTCTAATTAGGAGAATAATAACTGTACTTTATATCTATTATCTATCGATATACTCCTTAGTACTTTTCTAACTTCTTTTAGAGACTTTAAGTCTATAGTATATTCGGCTAGACTAAGTATCGATATTTTACTATCTAGTATAATTATATATTAACCTTCTACTTAGTTACTTATTAGTAAAAGCTTTATCTAATAGGACTTCCTAGAGTACATCCTTTTAAAGAGAGAAATCTATTAACTTTATAGACTTATAGGTAACTCTACTCCTTTAGTAGTAGGATTATAAGACTTGTCTAATTAGATAATAGACTTTACTAAAAACTAGCTTTATTAAGCTAAAGCCCTTTTTTCTTTTTATAACCTCTTTTCTCTAGTTCCTCCTTAAGTAGAATCTTTCCTACTACTACTCTCTAGTAGTATATTAGAAATAGATACTAGTAACTAAAACTAGTTAGATACTATAGTTAGAATATTAACCAATGCTCTTTATTAGTTAAACCCTATATAGAATATTAGTTTCCTATCTATTTAGTCTAAAGGACTTAGTAGATAATTCTATAGTACTAATATTGTAGATTACTTATAGGCTTTCGACAATGCTTATAAGGACTATAGTATAGCGACTAATATTAAGAAGTTTACCTAGTAAAAGAGGTAATATAATTCTAACTAACGTTATAAGATTGCCTTTATAATTAAGAATAAAGGAGTAACAATATAGTAAGAACTTTATAGGATATTACTTAAGTATTAGAAGGCTTTCGACCCTAAGATATTAAAGGACCCTATTAAGTAGCTTAACTACTTCTATAAATATACTATCTTAAACGTCCTAGCTATATAGATTAAATAGGCTATAGAAGAACTAAACGCTATAATTACCTGGATATTAGCTACTAAATTAGACCCTATTTAGAAAGATACCCTTTAATACTTCTAGGAAAAGTTGCCTAAGGATTACTAATATTTACTTATTTAAGGATATCGCCTTAGAGGTGCTATACCTACTTAGGACTTATATAAAGCTTCTTAGAACGACTTTTAATCCTTAGTATTAGCGGTTTTATTTGAAGGATTTATCTACTAAGAAGCACTAACTTAGATTGAACTACTAAGCTAAGACGTCTACTTAGATAAGAGTAATAATAATAGTAGAAAGACTAATCTCCTTTTAGCTAAGATTAAAAAGCCTTTTTCTTTAATCTCTTTTCAAAACCTCTTATCTAAGTTAATCAAGTCTACTTAGGCAAGTAAGAACCGGGTCTTATTCTTTAATTAAAGGAGTATTAGCTAAGAACTAGTTAAGATTATTATTGGAATGGGTAATCCTATATAAGGATCTATAACCACTATAGCCTACTAGTAGTAGTCGTATAGGGTACGTAGGGGCAGCAACAGCGTTGATATGGCCTAAATGGCACTTCCTAGGTATGTGCTAATATAGTAAAGTAGGGCCCTTTACTATATTCCCTCTATAAAAGTCCTTATATAACGGTATAGTTATAGGCTATAGCGCTATATTATAGGGGCTTTAAGCTTATATATCACGGCTTTCAGTGGGTCTTATAGGCCTATAAGGCTTATAGTTATAGGTAACGTATAATTTGATTTCTAGTCCAGCAGGTAAGGCTTCGCAATTTCCTTCCCTATATATACCCTCCGGGACCGTTCCTACCTTCCACACGGCAGGAGCGCCTTAGTAGGTGCATGGCCACTTCCCGAAAAACCAAATAAGCTGGCGATTTTAAATAATCGACTTACGGCCACCTAAGCTGCAGGGTAAGCCGCACGACTTTTCCTGTAAGTTCTGTTTTCGCTCCTGTAGTACAGGGTAGGTATAGGGTAGGTAGGTGACCTAGTAGAAGAGCCTTTTAAGGCTATTTCTAGCGCTTATACAGCCTAAGGAGGCTGTCTCTACAAAAGTGGGGCATAAATCTAAAAAATAGAAAAGCCTTTTAAAGCTATTTCTAGGCTATATAGTGGAATATAAAGCTTAGTCAGCGGTATCCACAAAAGTGGGTCTACCCTCAGAATATAGCTATATATCTAGTAGTTCGAGAACTGAAATCCGTTTTGCCTAAGCTATAACCGTTAGAGCGCTATAGCTTATTTTGTACGTTTAACACCCCCTCTATTCTTCTGTTCCTTTATAAGCCTTAGAAAGCTATATATAGGTAAAGAATAGAAGAATCCTAAGAAAAAAAAAGAACGTAAGAGCAAAACTATTCCGTTAGACAAAGGGGTTATGCCCTTATATATATATAGGATAAACCCCTATTATATATAGAAAGAAGTAAGAATATATATGATGTTGAAATCAAACCTATAACCTATTTAAAGGTATAGGTACTATAGCTTTGAAGCGTATAGTAATATATAATATCTAAATATTCTATACCCTAGCGACTGATAGACGCACTAGAGTATAGAAGGAGTAAAGGGCTTATAAACGCCTTTATCCTGTTATAGAGAAAACGATTTTTAGCACGGTTTTAAATTTTATGCCCTTTTTTACTCCGTTCTTTCAGTAAGTTCTAGTAAGGAAATAACAGGTAGTCATATAGAGAATCCCCCTCTAAAGGAAATATACTACTAGTAATAGCCGGAGCCTATATTTTCCAAATATAGCTATACTATATACTAGAGTACTTCTAGACGTAGCTAGAGTAATATAGGCCTCCCTAACGCCGTAGGGAGCTGATGCCAGCATAAGGGCGCCTATAGAACTGTACTACAGTGGCTAGGACCTTATAAGCCTTTTAAGGCTATATAGAGGAATTAGGTGATTCTAGAGGGCTGTAAAGTAGCCGGTACTATTAACTGGTCTTATAAGCTAATCAGGCTAAGCCAGGCCTTCTATATATATAGTATAGAGTATAGATATAGGGGTAAAGGGTAGCTTAGTAAAAAGCTCCCTTAGGTTGAAGGCCTAAAAGCCTAATAAAAGACTAAAAGCTACTAACTGGTAGGGCTTTAGTAAGTCCGTCAGCCGGCATACACTTAGTATTAAGATATATAATAGTAACTATTTTAGCCTTAACCTGCTCTCTAACGTACCGGAATTTCAGCAGGGTATGCTTAGTTCTAGCGTGTAGAGCAGGGTTATTAGCTACTATAATAGAGCCCTGATTATCTCCATAGAGGGTAATAAGGTAGTCTATAGGCCTGTAAAGTTCAGAAAATAGCCCTATAATCCACTGTACTTCGCGTATAGCCTCTGTAAGTCCATTAGTTTCAGCTTCTAGGGTAGAGAGAGCAATAGCAGTAGCTCTTTTCGTTTTCCAGCTAATAGGCCTACCGGCTAACTTATATAGATAGCCGTAGGTGGATTTACTAGTAGCCTTATCCCCTGAAAAATCAGAATCACTAAAGCCTATAGGGACTAGACTACTATTAATTATAGAAGTCCGGCTACTACCTTTGCTATTTCTAGAATCTACTATAGTAGTAGAGGTAGTAGTTAGGGGCCTAGGCCCTTCCTTAGAGTGAAAGTCTCTACTAAGCTTAGTAGTTGTATTACTACTATTACTAAGCTTAGGCCCCAGATTAGCTACTGTATTTCCGTTATAGCTAAAACAGATGCTATAGTCTTTAGTACTATTAAGATACTTAAAAAGATTTTTAGCAGCGTTTAAGTGTGATTTTGTAGGTCTATTTAAAGACCTAGAGAGCCACTGTACGGTAAAGCTAATATCTACCCTAGTAAGGAGTATTATATATATAGCTGTTCCTACTAGGCTTTGATAGAGCTTAATTTCTATAGAATTACAGAGGTGGCTAGCAATATCTTCCTCTAGTTGAAGTTGACTTACTAGCCCTAGCTGTAAGGGAATAGATATAGGCTTAGAATCGGCTAAGTTAAAGCAGCTAACCGCCTCTTCTATATACTATAACTGGTTAAGCTATAGGCGCCTATTAGGTCTATCTCTTATAATTTGTACGCCTAGGAAATAGGCGGCAGGCCCTAAGTCTTCTATAGCATAGACCTTATTAAGCCGTTTCTTTAAATCAGTTATATAGCCTATATTAGGCCCTATAAATAGACAGTTATCTATATAGGTAACGATAAAGTGGCAGGTTTTAGCATCATAGAAGACCCCTAGATCTGAAATAAGAGGGAGATAGCCTAGGCTCTTAAGTAAGATTTTAAGCTTATCTTGCTACTCTCTAGGGCTTTGTTTCAGACTGTATAACGCTTTAGATAGTTTAATAATATTAGGAGTAGAAGGATTATAGCCGTATTTTAGTAAAAGCTTATAAATAGCCTTATTAGAAGCCGCTAGGTCTAATAGTCCTTTAGGGATTTCTATATATATTTCTCCTCTCAGAGCACTATTAAGAAATGCCCCCATAAAGTCAGCTTGTTCTATTTCCCAGTCTAGAACAGCACTTATAGCTAGAAGTATACGCTAAGTAGGTGGTATACTAGTAGAAGCGTAGGTAATAGTGTAATCTAGGCCTTCTACCTGCATAAAGCCCCTAGCTACTAACCGGGATTTATACTTAATAGGCCTGTTTTTAGCGTCCTTTTTAACCTTAAGAACGTTTTGACAGGTAATAAGCTTATAGTTAGAAGGTAATAGACTCCTAGGTAGGAATTTAAAAACCCCTAGCTCTAATAACTGGATAAATTCCTTGGTAATAGCCTCTAACCACTTACTACGCTTATTTCTAGGTAGTTTTAAGACTTGATTATAAGTAGTAGGCGTACTATCCTTAGATATTACCCTTTTTCGAGCCTTATAGATAAAAGATAGTATATAGCTACTAGTCTTAGCTAAAAGCTTATAGTAATCGAGCTGCATTTTATCCCCCTCTGAAATAAGATCACTATTATTAAGAGGTTCGTTTGTTATAGGCTGATTAGGCGCTATAACTTCTATAGGCTTAGGTGTAAAAATAGGCTCTATAGTTTAGGGAAGCGCCTCTGGTAATTCAGGCTTTCTAATAAATATAGTAGGCCTATTAGACTCTACTATAACTGGATTTATAGGCTTATCTGGTAAGGGATTATCTCATTTACTATCGGAAGAAGATTCGTAGGGTTCTAGCTTACTAGGTCCTAGTTCTATACTAATAGGCTTTTTAGTATTAAGATTAGAAGGGTCCGGGCTGATAGCCCCCTCTAAATCTAGGTCTAGGTCTACTAATTCCCCCTCTAAAGCCGTATTATTAGTAGGCTAACTTAGTACTATATTATCCTTTATGAACTTAACAGTAGAGGTTTTAAGTACTGCTCTTCTAGACGGTATATATACTAGGTAGGTCTTAGAACCTAATACCGCTAGTAATTTATACTCTTCCGTTCTAGAGGTAAATTCTAACGATTTAGACCGTTTTTCTAGAGGTATAATAGCCTCTCCTCTAGTGCCTATAGCCCTATAGCGCTCTAGGTTAGGTATATATGGAATACCAGGCTCTAGCTCGTCAAATAGCGCCTGGAAAGAAGTGGTTTCCTTATTAGTTATAGCTGTACTATTAACTAATTCCACTACAGCCTCCAGTATAAAGCACTATAAATACTGGGGTAAAGCGCTACTAAGAATAGTACACCTTATACGGTCTAGTATAACTCTAACTGATCGTTCTACTAAGCCGTTCTGCTCGTGAATATAGGGGGCAGAAGTGCTAAATTTAATATCCCTTTTAGCCAACCAAGTAGTTAATAAATCAGTTATTTCAGTACCTCCGTCAAAGTGGAATTTAGTAGGATATCTACCAAATCCATTCCTTAGGCCCCTAAAAAAGCCCTTAATAGCGTTAGCTACTATAGGGCCTGATTTATTAGGTAGGTTAAAAACCCACCTTTACCTACTTTTACGGTCAACTAGAAGTAAGACTATAGGGTTTCTATTATAAGGCCTAGGCCTAATTTTAACAGTATCCCCCTCTATTAAGTCTAAGACCCTAGGTAGGTTAGGTATACAAGCCTTACTAACCCTTCTTACTGCTTTACCTCGATCATAGCTAGAGCAGTGAAAATCAGCTTCCTTTATTTTATCAAAATTAGGCAGCCCTTTAGTAATACTAGAGGTCTTTTTCAAAAGACGCAGGCCTATATGGCCTAGCCTAACGTGCTACAATTTAGCTAAATTAAGTAGATTATAGTAATCTCGCTGACCTATATTAGGCTCCTTTAAAGTAGGGCTAGATATAGCCTTTTCTACTTTATTCCCCTCTATAACTGGCTCTCTTAGCATATAGGGCAGGTCTCTAGTACCAGTTAAGGGCTTAGGCTTCCTAGTCTTACAAGGACTTTGATAGGGGGCCTGGGCAGTAGCTAAGGGCTCTACAGGCCTACAGGGCCTTTTCCCCCTTAAAGAAGGTGCTATACCTTCTAAAGTAGTACCCTTAGCCGGAGAATTCCTTAGCTTATAGCGCTTATTAGGCTCTATAGCTTCAGATACTATAGCATCCTCTATAATAGGTCTATAGTCTTCCTTTCTAATAGAATTAGAAGGAATTTCCACTACTATCTTATTACACTGCAGCTCTATACTTTTAGTAGTATAACTAGAAAGGCCTAAAGGAAAAGCAAAATTTGCATATAATATAGGCTTAGAGCTGCCTTTAACGTCAAGAAAAAATCCTGATTTCTTAAAGTCTAGTACAGCTATACAACGTCTATTACCCCCGCAAAGGGTTTCCTTTATAAGGCAACCTCCCGAATCATAGTGCCTAACCCTACTAACAATATTTATATTAATATTAGGTAGGTATAAAACGTTATCTAATCCTAATTTAGTATAGGTAGGGGGGCCTTTCTAGATAATACTTCTAGTGTAATAGAGCCTATACTAGCCGGGCTCATAGGGCTATTTCCAGTGTTAATAGGGCGTAACTAGCCTGTGTTAGGCGTAAAGGTACTCAACCGCTCTTTACTATTACTAATATAGTCCGTAGATCCCGTATCGTATAGCCAACTATTATAAAGAGCGGGGTCTCTAGGGCGTCTTCTAGGCTGATTATCTTTATATTTTGCCTTGTTAGAAGAGGTTGTTAGGCCTTTTCCTTTAAAGTCCTTACGCTTCTTATACCCTTTTAACGCTAATAGCTATGCTAATTAGGTATTAGAATCGCTAGAAGAACTAGAATTGGAACTAGAGTCGGATTCCTCTTCTTCTTCTATAGCTAGGTTATAGGACCCTAGCATAAAGGAAGCTTGTTCAGCACTTTTAGCACTATAATTCTGCCCTTTAACATTATAACTAGCCTTCTTCTTACCCTTTTTCTTATTTTTACCTATCTTACTAGGGTTAGAATTTGAATTAGAGGTTGAATTAGAGCTATTAGCTACGTAAGCTGCTCTATACGCCTCTGTAGCCAGGTTCCTAGATTCTTCTAAAATATCAGCTATTAGATATTCTATATTAAGGCTAGAGGCTATAAGGCCTAGCATTCTAGCCTGTCTTATAAAACTCTTTTAGCGTGATACCCAGCTAGGAAACTTAGATTCTAGAGCCTTAAAATACTAATTTAGTATTAAAGAGGGATCTATATCTATTTAAGCCATAGTAAACTTAGCAAGATAGCTGTTAAATTCAGTGTTAAAAGCTGATAAGCCTTTTCTATAGGTACTAAAGGTAAGGGCATGGAATTCGGTATAGACGTCCTTCTTTTTAGACTCTATAGGTCGGCTATACTGCCTAACAAGTAGCTTAAAGGCCTTAAAAGGTATATGAATCTATAATATAGCAGCCCTAGGGCTACTAGATAAGCAATTACGTAGAAGTATTAAAAGAACAGCTTGATCAGAGTTGCTATAAGTGTTAGATATATTAGAGATTTCTAAAAAATTAGATATCCCTAACGCTCTTAGCACTATACTTAAAGCCTGAATCTACTATTCAAAATTGCTTTCCCTGCTAAGCTTACTATCGTCCGGTATAGTATAGGCCTTTTTAGAAAGCTACTTTACTATACTACTAGTAATAGTATCCTTAAAGCCTTCCTTAGACCCTATATCTATAGGGGGTTCTAAATTACTAGTAGCTGAATTAACAGCCGGCCCTAGATGGGGCTCTTTCCTAGGGGGACGTAGAGGAGAATCTAAATCTATAGTACCGCTAAAAGGATCAAATCTAGAACTATAGCTAGTCTTTCCAGTAGTAGTAGCATTAATACTATTAGTTAGAAAAGCTAAAGTAGAAGAAATATTCTTTATAGCGCTAATACTATCCTCGATAGAGGCTTTTAGGGTATTTAGACTTAAAAGTAGTGTTTTTATATCACTAGATTGGCTAGCTATAACTCGCTTATAAGATTTTATATACTGTTTTAGGACTTCTATAACCTCGCTATAGTCTTCGCCATCTTCCTTATCTTCTAATAGGGTTCGTATAGGTGGTAGAGGCCTAGAAGATTGCCCTAGATCAGCTAGGTTACTAGCCCTTTTAGGCGCTATACCCTTCCCTTTAGCTTAATCCGCCATTGTAAATAGGCTACTATTTACTTTATAGTGCTAGCTAAAGCACTTAATTAGCTTCCAGTTCACTAAAGCTAATTAGCTAGCTTACTAATTATAGCAGTGATTTTCTAGGCTAGTCTTAACACTTAGTAGGTTTATAGCGCTGCCTACTTGCTACTTAGTAGGGCTTTCTAGTAGAAATTCTAAACTAGGCTCTAAGATAGGGACTAGAGACTTCGACGTAGGGACTTAACTACCGCCTATAGATATATCTATAGAAAGGGCTCTATAGTAGGGAAATATAGGTCTTTAGCGCTAGAAATTCTAAAACGCTAGCCTTTCTACTTCCAGCTATAAGTAGAAAGGTCTTTTAGTATAGGTAAGTATACTAGCCTAAGCGTATAAGAGCCCCAAATGCTCGTCAATACTATAGGACTTAGATTTCTCAGCGATTTATCCTTCTAGATTTTCAGGCTTTTAAGTCCTTAAATAGCCTTTAATAAGATGTAATATATAGCTTTTTAGGGCTAATATAGTACTATATTTTCAGCTATAAGAGGCTTAAATAGCCCTATATATATAGGCAGAGGTAGCGCTTTGAAATTGGACTCCAACGATAACTATCCTATTGGCTATTCAGGCTTATAACCTATTGGAATGGGTGATCCTATATAAGGATCTATAACCACTATAGCCTACTAGTAGTAGTCGTATAGGGTACGTAGGGGCAGCAACAGCGTTGATATAGCCTAAATAGCACTTCCTAGGTATGTGCTAATATAGTAAAGTAGGGCCCTTTACGATATTCCCTCTATAAAAGTCCTTATATAACAGTATAGTTATAGGCTACAGCGCTATATTATAGGGGCTTTAAGCTTATATATCACAGCTTTCAGTGGGTCTTATAGGCCTATAAGGCTTATAGTTGTAGGTAACGTATAATTTGATTTCTAGTCTAGTAGGTAAGGCTTCGCAATTTCCTTCCCTATATATACCCTCCAGGACCGTTCCTGCCTTCCACACGGCAGGAGCGCCTTAGTAGGTGCATAGCCACTTCCCGAAAAACCAAATAAGCTGGCGATTTTAAATAATCGACTCACAGCCACCTAAGCTGCAGGGTAAGCCGCACGACTTTTCCTGTAAGTTCTGTTTTCGCTCCTGTAGTGCAGGGTAGGTACAGGGTAGGTAGGTGACCTAGTAGAAGAGCCTTTTAAGGCTATTTCTAGCGCTTATACAGCCTAAGGAGGCTGTCTCCACAAAAGTGGGGCATAAATCTAAAAATAGAAAAGCCTTTTAAAGCTATTTCTAGGCTATATAGTGGAATATATAGCTTAGTCAGCGGTTTCCACAAAAGTGGGTCCACCCTCAGAATATAGCTATATATCTAGTAGTTCGAGAACTGAAATCCGTTTTGCCTAAGCTATAATCGTTAGAGCGCTATAGCTTATTTTGTACGTTTAACAATTATCCTAAAGCTACTAATAGTTAAGGAAATATAGTTTAATTAACTTACTAATATCTAGAAGATAGTAATAAAGCTTTATACTACTAACCTTTTATAGAAGTAAGGTCATAAGGTAACTAAGAAAGCTGTTTAAGACCTATATAATTAGATAGCCTTACTTAGAATCTCGCTAAATGAGATAGACCCTATAGTAAAATCAGTTATATATCTAAGAAATAAGCTGAACAACTTACCGAGCTTTATAACTAATATAAATCAGATAGTATATCTAAAAGAGGAACAAGATATAACTAAACGGAAAGGGTATTATAAACCCTAATACTACTACCCCTATCTAAATAAACAGGTCAATCTTCCTCTATTTATAGTATATACTTTGCTTTAGAATATAGAGCTAGGTAAAGTTAATAGTTATCCTAGCAGGCCTTTTCGCTCTCATATTAATCGAAGGTATAAGGCTCTTAAAGGGATCTATTACTACTAATATAGTTAATAGTACTATATTAGCTTATATAATCCAATAGAGACTGATAATGAACTTAGGCTTAGATATATATTTAGGGTAAACGCTTACCTTAGTTAGAAAATCCGCTAAGAAGACCTACCTTATAACCTATACCGGATTAACCTAGTCCTAGTAATTATATATATATATATATTGTATTCCACCTATAGAGTCCTTATTGGACTATCAGGAGCTGCTAGCTTATACTAATGCTAGAGGAAAACCGGAAAACGGATGAAAAACCTCCAACGAGCTTAAAACAAGGCGGGCAACCTAGCAAGAGGAAAAAAGCAGTACTAAAAGAAAAACACAACGCAAGGGGAGGCCGTCTAGGAGGCTACTAAGGGAAATTGCGCCTATTCCCCTACCCGTCTCCCGTAAGAACGCCCTATATCTTAATTAATATAGGGCTTAGGGTAGGGGAATAAGGAAGGGGTCTTATCAGCAAAAGAGGTAAAGGTAGGTCTAGGCTTAAAGCTTAAAAGCTTATAAGCTTAGCCTTATAGCCTTCCCTCTTACCTTAGGTATAGTAGTAAAATACCAGCTATAGGGAAGGGTAGAAGGAAAAGCAGTCTAGAGGAAAGGAGGGAGGCTGTCTTAAACAAAAGGAGTGGAAATAAAAGGAAAGAAAAGACTTAGAGTATATCCGTATCCTCTTCCTCTATAGAGCCCCTTACCGGCTCTAAGGAGGAGGGTATAGAACTAGTAGCTGTAGTACCGGTAGCTGCTAGATCGGTAGTAGTAAAGGTAGAGGCGGGGATTTTGCTAAAAGCCTCCCTTATAGTTCGCTGGGAAAGGGAGGCTATAGCGGTAGTAGTAGTAGCGGTAGTGGCGGTTGTTGTAGGGGGGCGGCTACGGCGGCGTTTTCCAGCTACTACTGTATAGCCTTCTTCCCCTTCTAGCCGGTCTTCTGTTGATATTGCCGGCTTAAGTGGGCCGGGAAGGTCGAAGTTAATAGGCCTGTTTTGTAGGCTGGATTTTGCCTAAGCCTTATACTTCTTTCTTTTAGGGCAATCTTCTGCCCTAGCGTAGTGGTTACTACGGCAGTTCCAGCAGTACTGAGCCCTAGTACAGGCTACCTTAGTATGCTTCTTCTTTTCTTAGCCGCAGTTGTAGCAGAGGGTAGGGGAGTGGCAGTATTTGGCTTTATGCCCCTATCGCCAGCAGTTAAAGCACTATAAGGCCCTAGCCTTATCGATATAGGGCTCTACTTTTAGGGCCCTATAGGCCTAGAAGATTCCGTCTTAGTAGGCCTAGTAGGCCTCTTACTAGCTAGAGAAGGCAATAAGAGCTAAGACTCTTGTTCTTTCGATCTAGAGGGG